>BLSH010081069.1:613642-637871 GCA_018402905.1 Glandirana rugosa
ACTCCTGTAGTATACTGCAGGTCAGTCCTATTGATTTGGTGAAGGGCCAGCAGTAAGACGTATGCCGACTGAGGACACACGGCCCGAGGCAAGGGACGCTCGCAACGCAGCGTGCCCCTGCCTCTGGCCGCCCTTTAAGTTTTTCAATTTGTGTGTGTCGTGTATGTCATGTGACATTAGAATGTCTAATGTAACGACATACTTCAGTAAAGTGTAGGGGAAACAGGGATCACCAAACGGGTCTCGGGACGTACGTGAAAATATATTATTTACAGTAAGAAAGACGGACCTTTGTACTCTTACAGGTATCGTTTGTTTTTCACCTCTTTGTCTGACGTGATTACAACCGAGCCAGTTCCTCAGCTACCTCTGTCTCCAGAAATCCTCGAAATGAACCATCATTACTAGAACCAATATGATTCCCTAACTTGTTATCATTAGTGCAGTCTGTTTCTCCACTTTTTGTTTGCTATGGACATTCTCATGTTTCCAGGCAGAAAGAATGACATTTATTATATAAAAGTGCATGCAGGGCTCTGGGCAAACCACTAGGGACAAAGGGGATGTGAAATGACTTCATACAGCAATGTAATCTGTAAGATTACAGTGTACTGTATGTGCTGTGTGTGTTTAACTTTTTGAATTTCCCGCCGGTCTCCGTCCCCGTGCGACGCAACGCTCGCAGGGAACGGAGCCCGGCACACAGGAGTCAGCCGTATGCAGAATGACGACCGGGAAGTGGTTTAGTTATCCTGACTGGACGTCATATGATGTCCTCAGGATAACAAGCCGCCGCGCGCCTGGGGGGGGCACGCATCGCGGCGATCGGTGATGTGGGAGGTCAGTCTGACCCCCCCGCAATACCGATCTTGGTAAAGTGCTTCCATCCGAAGCACTTTACCATGTGATCAGCCGTAACCAATCACGGCTGGTCACAGTGTAACACAGGAAAGCCGTTTATCTGCAGACCTGAGGAGTGGAGAGCCGATCGGCTGCATTCCTGACAGGGAGGGTTTGTGCTGATGATTTATCAGCACAGCCCCCCCTCGGATCGCCACACTAGACCACCAGGGAGCCTGCCCAGGGACCACCAGCAATGTCCCCACACAGGACCACCAGGGAGCCGATCTGGACCACCAGGGAGACCACCCTAGACCACCAGGTAAGGGGCATAGTGCCCAATATTAATGGCACTTAGTGCCACCTTCAGATGCCACCCTAGACCACCAGGGAATGGGCCCCTTTCTGTACATATGCCCATCAGTGCCCCTATCAGTGTGTACCAGTGCCCCTATCAGTGCATACCAGTGCCACATATCAGTGCCCACCAGTGCCACCTACTAGTGCCTGCCCATCAGTGCCGTCTATGAGTGCCCATCAGTGCTGCTTATCAGTGTTCGTCAGTGCCGCTTATCAGTGTCCGTCAGTACTGCATATCAGTGCCCGCCAGTGTTTCATATCAGTGCCCGTCAGTGCCGCCTAGCAGTGCTCATCATTGCTGCATATAAGTGCCTCATCATCAGTGCCACCTCATCAGTGCCAATCAGTACTGCCAGATCAGTGCCCATCAGTGTAGCCTCATCAGTGAAAATGTACTTATTTACAAAGTTTTGTGACAGAAATAAAGAATTTTTTTTTTTTCAAAATTTTCGGTCTTTTTTTGTTTATAGCGCAAAAAATAAAAACCACAGAGGTGATCAAATACCACCAAAAGAAAGCTCTATTTGTGGGAACAAAATAATAAAAACTTTTTTTGGGTACAGCGTCGCACAACCGCGCAATTCTCATTCAAAACGCAACAGCACTGAAAGCTGAAAATTGGTCTGGTAGGAAAGTGTTCTAAGTACATAGTATTGAAGTGGTTAAATAGACCTCTTGGGCCCTCATATTATATTGAAACTATTGAATGCTGGGAATTTCCTAACCCTGGCAAATAATTATGTTTCACCCTATTGGTTTAGATTTTCTATATGTCGTTTTAGACTAGATACTGTGATATCGGGCAGTTGGCTCTTAGGGATGGGCCGGACACCCCCCTGGTTCGGTTCGCACCAGAACACCGCGAACAGGCAAAAAATTTGTGCAAACATGCAAACCCTATTAAAGTCTAAAGAACATGAAAAATCAAAAGTGCTCATTTTAAAAGCTTATATGCAAGTTATTGCCATAAAAAGTGACCCGGGTACTGCCCTAGGGGACATGTATCAATGATTGTGTTTTCAGGAGCAGTGGTTTTAATAATGCTTAAAGTGAAACAATAAAAATGAAATATTCCGGATTAAGATGGTTGCTTAAACTCTTAGCTCTATCAGCCTGGTACGGAAAGGCTACCTCCTAGCATCACCAGCAACCATCCACTCGCCAAATTGCTCCCAAAGGGGACCCCATTCCTACTTGATAACATCTAGCCCATCGGAGGACTTCAATGCCACCCGAGTGCCACGGAGGCACGGAGAGCGGCTGACAAGCGTAGACAGACAGGCCGGCAGGTCCTGTCACGAACGGACTCCATCCACCATCCACCATCGCCTGTACGGCCGCAGCTCACGCCCGCACTCACTTTGAAACCCCAGGAGCGACTGTACCTGCAGCTGCCTGCCTCTCCAAGCCCTTCACCGCCGCTCTCCCCGCCATCTTGCGGCCCTGCGCAGCATAGTCAGCTCCGCTCAGCTCCGTGCCATCTCTCAGAGAGCACTGACTGGACACCTCCTCTGCAGCCAGGTACGCCAGATAAGACACGGGCACAGCCCGGCTCTGCAGCGCCTGACTCCCTGTCGCCCCAGCGCGGAACTCTCGACCAACACACCTCCTCTGCACATTGCCCCATCAATCAGCAGCCTCTTAAAGTGCCCACAGCTGCTGTACTTTACAACTATATGCCACTAATGAATACACATTATAATAAGCTGAGTTGCCTACCTAACCCCCAAGGTCACTAAAGTGCCCACTACCAACACCTGAGCTGATCTGCAGCTTAAAAATTGAGACCCCAGCTGCGGCCTACCTTATCACGGCTACGCATAGATGAGGAAACTGGTGCTAACTGGAATAATCAGAGCTAGTCTCATTACTGCTTTAACTCACAGTGTGTCATGCAGCTTTTGTACTCCTATAGCTACCGGTACAGGTACGGGCTTTACCTCATCGCCTCCTCTCCTAAAAGAGCACCTTGGTGACTGGGAGCCTCTGCCTAAAACAGCTTCACCTCAGTCGAGCATAATAGACACGCAAAGCCTCTGACTTCCTCACTCTCCATTAACTGTTGCCATATCTACCCATTGGTGTAGCAGCTACTTCATCATTAAGTAATGCACAGTGGCACACAAGCTGCCACAGCTAAACGAAATCGCCTCACCAACTATTTTCACAAGAAATATATGCAACATCAGAGAGAAGGAGCTCTGCAGAGCCCACGCCTTTCTATACAAACAACCAGAAGCATCAGGGAAACTGACTCAACCTCAGAAGAAATGGACACTGTTGTCTCTAACACGGACACTAACCAGTCATCTCCAGGAGACAGAGGAAAGAGAACCGCACCGTCTCCAGTCCTATCCCCAAACAAAGCCCCTATGTTCAAAAAACAACACTGGGACTCCTCATCCACCCCAGATACAGAGGGAGTGCAGCTGGACTCATTGGCAAAACTCCCCACCACAGACCAGCCGGCCTCGGAGCATACCCTGAAACTAATGCTACTCTCCTTACAAAAAGACATGCATAATGAACTCCGCTCCTCCATTACAATGCTCCACAATAGAATAGATCAAGTGGAAGAAAGAACCGAAACCATAGAGACAACACTGTCTAAACAACACTCTGCCTACAGCAAGGTGTTAGACATACAAGACCATCACGATGAAGAACTACGTTACCTGAGAGCGAAAGTCATAGACCTGGAAGACCGCTCTCGCCGTAACAACATCAGATTCAGGGGGATCCCTGTGGCAGTCAAACCACCAGACCTGATCCCCTATATACAGAAACTTTTTCTCACCATGATCCCGGCTTTGACCCCACTAGACCTGACAATCGACAGAGCCCATCGCATTGCCAAGCCTAACCATCTCCCAGCACATGTACCAAGGGACATCCTAGCTCGCATTCATTTTTTCCAGACCAGACAAGATTATGGCACTCGCGAGATCCACTCCTAATCTTCCGGAACCTTACTCCACTGTATCCTTATTCACCGACATCTCCGCAGCAACAGCTTAGAGGAGAAGAGAGTTCCCACAAGTAACGGCAGTCCTCAGAGAACATCAAGTTCCATACAAGTGGGGCTTCCCAGCAAAACTTGTGGTCACATATCAGAGCCAAACAACCAACATATTCACCCCTAAAGATGGGATCAAGCGGTTACTAAACTGGAACCTGATCTCAGCTCCACCACAAGAACAGCCACAAAGGCACAACTCCAACCGCCCTCCAGAACCCGGGCGCGCCGCGTCATCCTCCGCACACCAGCAAGCCAGCTAAATCCATCACAAGTCTCCAATGAGACTTACAGTCCAACTCCGCCCCTTTTTGGAAGTTCAAAATCGACTCAGCTCTCAAGGCTCCAGACGTCCCATAAGAGTATGAGCCCACATCGGTTAATAACTTTCACTCGTTAATATCTACCCCCCGAGGTAACAAAAGTGCCAAGCACTTTCATTAATTGGGTATTATACCCGTGTTTTCTTTTTTTATTTCTCTTTGTTTCTCTCAGTTATATTAAGCAACACAAGTTCAACACTTTTTGCCTATCTGACCGAGCTCAACATTTACTATTACGTTAAGTTACTGCTACATTAATTGTACTGTTGATAGTTCACACGTTATCTTCGAAGTTGTATCTGTTTGGGGATCATATACAGAAAGGTGTAATCTTGGCATTTCCCTTCCTCCCCACGTACACTTAATACATACATAGTAACTATGTCTGTAAAGATCACTTCCATAAATGCTAAAGGCCTGAATTCCCCATACAAACGAAACATGCTAAGGAAAACACCAATCTCTCTAAATTTTGACATACTATGCGTACAAGAAACACATTTTTTAGTACACAAACCTCCACTGTGCTCCCATAGAAGCTTTACCCATTATTATCATGCAAACTCCCCGCGCAAAAGAGCTGGAGTCATGCTTGCTGTGAGATCCACAGTCTCCTTCCAAATACACCAAATTGAAACTGACCCAGACGGTAGATTCCTCATCATACAAGCTATCATTAACGGCCAAAAAGTCACCATTGCAAATATATACGCCCCCAATACCAACCAGAAAACATTTTACAAGAAAGTAATGGCTACACTAGCCCTTTTCAGACAAGACCCCCTTATCATCTGTGGAGACTTCAATGATATAGCGGATCTTTCCCTTGACACTTCCAATCCAGCATGTAAGAGACCCACCTCGCTTTCGTCACTCATCCAAACAGAAGATCTCTATGATCCCTGGAGATGCTCCCATGGGATAGAAAGAGATTACACCTTCTACTCCCATGCTCAAAAAGTGTACTCACGGATTGACCTCTTGGTGGATAAGCACACCCTTCAATGGGTCACACAAACAACAATAGACCTTATCACTTGGTCTGACCATGCCCCGATTACGTTGACTATATTCCCGACAAGCACCCCCTCAAACCACACTACATGGAGGCTCAACCCCTCCCTAATTACTAATCCAATCCACCAAGAACAGATCTCGTCCGAACTCACAATGTACTTTGCTACTAATTCAGGCACCATCGACAATCCAACGGTTCTATGGAATGCCCACAAGGCCTTCATGAGGGGTTTATTTATTAAGCTGGGAGCCCACGAGAAAAAACCTCATACACTCGCCACTAATAAACTACTTGCCCAAATTAGAACTCTTGAACGAGCGCACAAGACACAACAATCTCCGTCACTACTTGCTGACCTCACGAAAGCTAGACAAGCCTTAAGCGATCACCTGCACTCGAAATTTGACATACATCTCAAAAGACTCCGGCTACAACACTATATACATCAGAATAAACCAGGCGCATACCTCGCAAAGCAACTCAAACGCAAAACGGCGCAAACCAGAATCCCTTATCTCACAACTCCTTCAGGGTCCCGCCTCATTAATCCCAGGGACATAACCAATTGCTTCAGAACATACTACTCTGAACTATATAATCTAACTAACCCCACGTCCAATCCACCACCTACGTCTCATGATATTTCAAACTTCTTACAAACAATCCATTTGCCATCTCTCACCCCTGACCAACTCCAGGACCTTTCAGTCCCGTTCACCACCACTGAAATTGAACTTGCCATCACCAAGTTACCACTACACAAGGCACCTGGCCCCGACAGCTTTGTCGCTGAGTATTATAAATGTTTCACTAAAACCTTATCGACACATCTAGGTAACTCTTTTAACTACATCGCAAACACAGGGTCCATTCCTCCAGAATCTCTACAAGCCATTATAGTTACTATACCTAAACCAGATAAGTCTACTGATAGCCCTACCAACTACAGACCCATCTCCCTGCTAAACACCGACACTAAGCTATTTGCGAAACTTATCGCAATGAAACTAGCCCCTATCCTGCCTGGTCTGATCCATCAAGATCAAGTGGGATTTGTCAATGGCAGGCAGGCCTCAGATGGCACTCACAGACTCATTAACCTGATATAGTGGGCTGAAATACATCAAAAGCCTTCTCCGCTCATCTCTCTTGATGCCGAGAAGGCGTTTGATAGGGTTGATTGGACATATATGAAAGCAGTCTTACAAAAATTTGGCTTTTCTGGGGTAATTTTACAAGCCATATTATCACTATATACTTCCCCCAGTGCCAGAGTACTCACTTCCGGACTTCTTTCCGACTCATTTTGCATAACCAATGGTACAAGGCAAGGGCGCCCCCTATCACCCTCATATTCAATCTCACAATGGAACCCTTAACCACCAATTCCTTTGGGAATATATGTTCACAAGAGTAAATCTGCAACTCAAGGTCTTCCAGACGCGTTGGAGCCTCTGGATACATCATCCCAAAGCTATCCGCCTTACCTGACTCGCACCCACGTGGTACCCCTTTCAGATATGTAACCCCTTAATAAGACCAGGCAGTCGCATAATATATATACAACATGCTTCATTTACGAACCCTCCGAATTGTATATGGTATACTACTCTGCACGCAATCATATGGGACTATACTTTTATGTAATCCTTGTTTTATGATCCTACTCACTTAATTCGCTTACTTCTGTCTGTATTGTACCGAAATAACATTGAATGTAGTAATGTACACTGCAACCCTATGTTAATTGAAAAATTCTCAATAAAACCATTTGTAACTAAAAATGAAATATTCCTTTAAATATCATGCCTGGGGGGTCCCCTTAATCTGCCTGTAAAGTTGTGCATCTGTGTGATGTTTAGAACAGGGCCACAGTAAAATGACATTTCTAAAGTAATTTAAACTTGCTCACGGCTGTAATGTATTGCTGGCTCCCGGCAATATAGATAAAAAATCAAGGAAAAAAACAGAGTAGGGTCCCCCCAAAATCCATACCAGACCCTTATCCAAGCATGCAGCCTGGCCGGACAGGATGGGGGGATGAGCGAGGGCCCCCCTCCTGAACCATAGCAGGCTACATGCCCTCAACATGGAGGTGTGGGTGCTTTGGGATGGGGGGGCTCTGTGCCCCCCCACCCCAAAGCACCTTGTTCCCATGTTGATGCCTCTTCCCGGCAACCCTGGGCTGTGGTTGTCTGAGGGCGGCGGGGGACACCAGAAAGTGGGGGACATCACAACGGAGGAAGACAGCATCAGGAGAAAAGTGTCTTTTTGTTTTTAGCGGGTAACGGGCGGTGAGGAAGAAGACAGCGGCGATGAGGAAGAAGACATCGGCGGCGAGGAAGAAGGCAGCTCCTGGAGAGATGGCGGTGGGAGAAGACGGCTTGGGGAGAAGACAAAGCTATTTTTTTAAATAAAGGGCATGTCAAAAACCAGCTCTTGTTTTTTTTTTACATTTAAGAGCTTTTTCGGTGAATGGGTAGGAGTACAATGTACCCGTTACTCATTCACATGGGGGGCAGGAATCTGGGGCCCCCTTGTTAAAGAGGCCTTCCAGATTCCGATAAGCCCCCCCACCCACAAACCCCAAGAACCACAGCCCAGGGCTGTCGGGAAGAGGACCCCAAAGCACCCTCCTCATGTTGAGGGCATGTGGCCTGGTATGGTTCAGGGGGGGGTGCTCGCTCGTCCCCCCCCCCCATCCTGACCTGCCAGGTTGCATGCTCAGATAAGGGTCTAGTTTACAAGATGTAAACCATTGGTGAGCCTCAAAAACAGGAAGGCCAGATTAGAGTTTGCCAAACAACATCTAAAAAAGCCTTCACAGTTCTGGAACAACATCCTATGGACAGATGAGACCAAGATCAACTTGTACCAGAGTGATGGGAAGAGAAGAGTATGGACAAGGAAAGGAACTGCTCATGATCCAAAGCATTCCATCTCATCAGTGAAGCATGGTGGTGGTGGTGTCATGGCGTGGACATATATGGCTGCCAATGGAACTGTATTCTTGTATTTATTGATGATGTTACTGCTGACAAAAGCAGCAGGATCAATTCTGAAGTGTTTTGGGGAATATTATCTGCTCATATTCAGCCAAATGCTTCAGAACTCATTGGATGGTGCTTCACAGTGCAGATGGACAATGACACGAAGCATACTGTGAAAGCAACCAAAGAGTTTTTAAGGGAAAGAAGTGGAATGTTATGCAATGGCCAAGCCAATCACCTGACCTAAATCTGATTGAGCATGCATTTCACTTGCTGAAGACAAAACTGAAGGAAAAATGCCCCAAGAACAAGCAGGAACTGAAGACAGTTGCAGTAGAGGCCTGGCAGAGCATCAGCAGGGATGAAACCCAGAGTCTGGTAATGTCTATGCGTTCCAGACTTCAGGCTGTAATTGACCGCAAAGGATTTGCAACCAAGTATTAAAAAGTGAAAGTTTGATTTATGATTGTTAATCTGTCCCATTACTTTTGGTCCCTTAAAAAGTGTGAGGCACATATACAAACTGTTGTAATTCCTACACCATTCACCTGATTTGGAAGTACATGCCCTCAAATTAAAGCTGAAAGTTTGCAGTTAAAGCACATCTTGTTTGTTTCATTTCAAATTCATTGTGGTAGTGTATAGAGCCAAAAAGATTAGAATTGTGTCAATGTCCCAATATTTATGGACCTGACTGTATATACAATGCAGGCTGCACGATATACTCTGAACTGATATATATATACATATATATACTGTGTGGACTGCACTATATACTCTGAACTGCAATATATATACTATATGGACTGCACTTTATACTCTGAACTGTATTATGTACAGTATACTATGGGGACTGGACCATATAAAATTGTAATTACATGCCCCAGTCAAACCGGTGCAAAATAATTGGGCCTTGGGTGTTGGTGGTGCCTGAACAATGTAACCCCTCACAGTTACTCTTGTTGGGCACAGGAATGGGCCCTGCTGTTAAAATGTATTTAAAAAATTGTAATTACATGCCCCAGTCAAATGGGTGCAGAAAAAATTGGGCCTTGGGTGTTGGTGGTGCCTGAACACTGTAACCCCTCAGTTACTCTTGTTGGATGCAGGAATGGGCCTTGCTGTAAACAATTATTTAAAAAATTGTAATTACATACCCCAGTCAACCAGGTGCAGAAAAATTGGGCCTTGGGTGTATGCCTGAACACTGTAACCCCTCATGGTTACTCTTGTTGGGCACAGGAATGGGCCCTGCTGTTAAAAAATATTTTAAATATTGTAATTTATAATTACATGCCCCAGTCAAACAGGTGCAGAAAAATTGGGCCTTGGGTGTTGGTTGTACCTGAATACTGTAACCCCTATATATATATTAGGCTGTATATATATATATTAATACACTGCCTGCACTGACTGTATAAATAGTCTACACTGAATGCACTGTATATATAGTCTACACAGAATCAACTGTATATATAGTCTACACTGAATGCAGAGTATATATATATATATATATACATACTAGGCTGTATATATAAATATTAATACACCGCCTGCATGCCACTAACGAAACTGCCTAATCTAGCTCAAGTTGTTTCCACTATCACACTACATGCAGCCACTGTGTAAGCAGCCTTATTAAGTATGGGGCGTGGACTGCCTAAGGTTGCCTTTGGCCAATTATGGCTCTTGCAGCAGAGCGTGCTGTGATTGGCCAAAGCATGCAGGTCAGGTGCATGTTTTGGCCAATCATAAGATGTCAATGCACTGCAAACTTGCAGTGCATTATGGGGCGTTCCGCGGTGCTTGATTTTGCCGCGAAGGCCCATAATGTTTGCTATTCGGTGAAGGGGCGAACACCCAATGTTCGAGTTGAACTTAAGTTTGACTCAAACATCAGGCCCAACCCTATTGGCTCTCATGGTAGATGCGTTTATACAGTGAGTCCATGGCAGACTGGAACTATTTTTAAGGGCTTGGGAGCCCACTTTTATTTGAAAGAAAGCAAAAGTTTACAAATGAATGACTTCCCACACAGAGGATCTTCTTCCTCTGCTGCACCCTGCTGCATGGCCCACCTCAGGCCTATGGATTGGTGTTTTCCTGACACCCAATAGGAGCCAAACTGACTCCTGGAACTGAGACCCTTTGTCTCTTGGCTTTTGGCTGGGCCCTCTGGCCCCTCTGTGGGACCTTCCATCTCCCCCACTGTGAGCTGCCTCCAAACTGGGAACCCTGAGCTATCATCAGACCTGAGCGTATAACGACACTGCACACCTGTGTACTCAGCCAGGTTGCATTTTTATCGCAAAACCCAGATACATGATTGAATGCTCAAATCCAGAGCTGCAAAATCTAATACACAGCTTTCTCTGCCCAGAAACTCAAGTCTGTAACGTCACATACCCTAAATGCAAATCCTGTGTCACATGTTCCTATATTCTTACAGAGACAGAGCCTTGTACTGTCACAATACATAGATAAGCATTTATTGACGTGTGGAGGTAGAACCATGCAGAAGATAAAATCTTCTATTGCCGCTCTGAGGTTGGGTTCATACCTATGCGAATTGGATGCGGCTTACACAGCATCCAATTTGCAGGACACTTGAGAATGCATTGTTTTCAATGTGTCCGGTTCACAAAGGTGCAGTGCATTTGCACTCCGCATTGCAAAGAAAACGTGTACAAGAGCTGGATATAGGCTGGACATATACGATTCAAATTGTTTTTGAATTTAGCAATAAGGCTTGCAGGATACTGGCCTTTTTTACCAGGCCTAAATATATCCCAACTTCTATCCCTATGACCCTGGGTCAAATGGGTCAACCTCAAGTGAACTCAGACGAAAATTCTGGATGTGTTCTCTTCATTTTACTCCTCACTGTAGAACCCCACAGTATAATAATCTTCTAACTACTTTATTCAAGCAAGTTCTGTTTTATGACTTTCATTTAGAAGCAGTCTGTGACATATCATATGGACATATTGGAAATGTCTCCATCAAACTGATTATGGACCTTACAGAGAGGAAACCAACTTATACAGGACCAGCACAAAAAATCTCTGTTATGAGTTACATTACTTACATGTCATTTACAACACAATACCAAATGATCAGTTATTGGTGTGTTGCTAGCAATCAAGGTTCTAGTACACTTAGCGCTTGTTTTATTTATTTTTTTAACTATGGCAGCCGACCTCACATGAAAATGAAGTTTGGAGGTCTAAGCCAGGTTTTACTGACTAAGTAATTAACTGTGATGGCAATGGAATTCGGGTGGTAATATATCATAAATGTTTTTTTATTCCTGACTTACATTGTGGCTAGTCTGCCTGCATAACGTAAGCTGAACAATGTGTAAGTGATTTAGTTTACCTTCAAGAGCTATAAAAACTGCTTTTGACTGATGTCAGGTATTTCAAGACCTCTAATAGAGTATTTGGAACACGATATTAACTCAATTCACATTTTTTGGCCAATCAAAACAGTGGCAGTGGCATAAAGCAAGTACTCACAAGGAGACCTTTTGATCTTGATCCCCTCCTTGGTCCGATTGGGTTATACTCTTAACCGCACATTCTTTATACTTAATATTTCCTTTTTCTTGGCTGAAAGCTACATCAAGGATCACTCAGCACCCCTTACCAGAGCCATCAACGTTTAACTCATTTTCCAGGGGAATAAAAAATACATCATACAGCTCAGCCCTTATTTGCTGTCAGCTATTTGGCACTTTATCTGCCTTTTTTTTATTGTTCTATATTTAACATCCTGTTGTTGCTTTCTGTTGCTGGGGTTCGCCAGCTTTCAACCCCTGTGGATTAGTATGATTAACTCCATCCATACAAGTAGCAGCTCCCTTATAAAGCCGCATTGTAGAATCTCATACTCTCTTTAATGAGATACATGTCACTTGTGGCTCATTTATGAAATTTAAAAGCCTAATTAGAAGAAATTATCAGCTCATTACAAATTCTGAGTCATGAATATGATTTTACTGTGCCATTATCCAGTGACAGATTAAGTCTATTTCAGGTACTGAATGTATCTGTTTGTTCTCATATTTATTTTCTTTTTAATGATTCGTTTTACGTTGGTTAATGACAGTAAAAAAGAATTTGCACGATTCTTGATAAAGTCAGTCTGAATTAGAAGTATTCAAAGTGTTTGAAACTTTTAACATAAAGGCTAATGTTATTGGTTTTATTTTGTGTTCTGATTTTGTTTTTTTTATAAAGCCAATTTTTTTTTAAGGTTGGACTCCAGGCTTATCATAAATAGTTAAAGTGTTACTAAACCCAGGACCCTGCATTCACTCTATATGGACCCCCACAGTACACAGAGCATGGGAATGCAATTATTTTAGTAAATATAAACTGCTAAATACCTTTTCTCATCATCAGTATGTAGCTGTCTTGTGACCTCTATCAATGTTTGGTAAAGCTTGTAGGAGGTGTTTTCATTCTACTCTGTCCTATGAGGCCCCTGTCCCTCTGTCTGGACAGTGCTGATTGTCCCTGTGCTGATCACATGCATCCTTCCAAGAAAAAGAACCTCTCTAGCAATACAAAACTGAGCATGTGCAGTGACCCCCAAAGGCTCTGTACTATCAGCAGATGGATTGGGGACAGTGGAAGAAGGGGAGTATCAGGGAAGACAGAACCAAACAGCCCTTTTACACAATGCAGATGATTAACCCCTTAGGCCCCACAGTGAGTATAGCAAGAATGCTTTACTGCATATGCAGACTGATTTTACTGTTGTGGCTTTAGTAACACTTTAAGGAGAGTGCAGGGAAAGTGAAGTGAAAGAAAGAGAAAGTGTAATGTGTACTTGAAAGGAAATGCAGGACTTATATCCCCCTCTTTTCTGTTCTTTCATTGCAAGAGCAAACTAAACTAATGGGCCCTGCTTCTCTTCTTGTTTCCAAAATGATACACCTCATGGTCCCCTACAGAGGATTTGTCACAATGTCTCAAGCATTGTCAAAGGTGATACTAGCTGTAGCATGCATTACAAAGTAGGCATTCAGTGTATTTTATATTCTCTACCAGCAGCAGATGGCACTCTTGATATAGCTCTCACTGCATTTTTTATGCCTGAAGTAAACATGGTTGCATGTTAGCAGGTGCAGTTAGTCTGCTACTAGGTGGCTCTGTCCTAAAATAAGGTGGTAAAAGGAACTATGGGTGTTAGGTCCCCTTTTAGAGGGACCCTTCCTCTAGAGATGTAATGGGTGGAGTTAATGCCCATATAAATATCAGGGGAAGCTTTAGGAAAGGGGGCATCGGAGCAAAACACCCCAAAGATATTTCTCTGCAGTCAGCTACTGCCAAGGGTTCTTCATGGGTCTGAAACTCAGGGTGAGGTAGTTCAACACCCAGAAGGACCAGCTGCAGTGGCCCTGACTCTTTTACAGTTGGATGTTGTGAGTGGGCTGCAAAGGCCCTTTTAGGCCAGGCTAAGTGTCCTTTGAAGTGAATACCAGTACACCTCGGTATGAGTGTTTCGTCGGGTAGCATGCCCGGCTAGGCAGAGCTATAGAATGGGAGATGGAGGGAGAGACTGGTCTGCTAAAGAAAAGCGCATCGATTAGACTTGTGACAGAAGCTGAATGCTTAATATACATGGGGAAGTGGTCCAAACTCTGGGGTTTTCCCAAGGAGAGAGGAAATGTAAAAGGGAAGATGGTCTACAAATTATTTGCTGTTGTTCTGTGCCTTATTTACAGCTACAAAATATCTGCTCCTGTGTATAGCGTACCCCGGCAAAGAATTCTGCCAGTATTTCAAAGTGATGTTAGATATCATGCCATCTTTGAGCAGTTACAGTAAAGTTTGGAATATATATTTCATGTGTGGACAATCCTTTGTTCTAGAATATTAAGGCCTATGACCAGGGATGTTGTGAGCGGCCCTGCGACCAGTAGTTTGACAAAATATGGGGAAGGGATACAACTACCAGCAGGTGGGTAGCTGTACTATCCAAGAAGAATCAAGGTGGGGACTTGGGCAGTTTGGCACCAACAACCAGCCAAATACAAGCCCCCTCACATGGAAAATGATATAAATTTCAGCAGTGTGGACAGCATGATGTAAATTCACAGTACCATTTATATTAGCTTTAAGAAGTTGGTGGTTACCGGTGAGTCTAGTGCAGAACAGGAGAAATAAGAGATCAACTAGTAGAAAAAACAAACTCAGCTCACATTAGAGAAAGATTGCTCTGGGAACATTTAAATCTAGCAAATGATAACAGACCATCAAATGAATTTCAAAAATGAATTTCAAAGATTTATTACAAACACATCATGTCAGATAGGCAAATAGACTGTGCAGTTTCACTCTGCAAGTGCAGTTGCTCCAGAGCTTAGTAAATGAGGTAAAACTTCACTTTACAAAGAATATTCAATCACATACAGGTAAAATATATAAAAAAAAAACAGCAATTTTTCTTGAACATGATTGGATGATGGTCAGCAGAGCTCCCCCTGATTTACTAAGCCCTGGAGCAATTGAACTTGCAGAGTGCAACTGCATTTGCAAAAGTGCACAGTCTATTTGCCTTTAGTAAATTAACCTCATAGGGTCAAAATGCCAATGTTTAGGGGCCTCGAAGGATCCACTTTATTAGGTTCCCCAGAAGGAGACGCTGTGAGGCCCCTCAATGTTGGCATATGTGACCTGATGTGTTTGAAATAAACCTTTGAAATGAATTTTTGGAGTGCAGGTAACTTCCTACTGTTATCATTGGTTCTGCATGGCGCCATCTGTTGCAGTCATTACAAGCACCCTATTAAATTTGCAGCTCTACATAAGAAATCTTAAACTCTAAAAAGGCTATTACAATTTCATGTCAAAGTTAAACTGTGTCTGAAGCAAATCCCCATCAATTAGGAGACTACTGTCGGCATACAGTCTGTGCACTCAGAATCTGCTTCTCAGAAGGTGCATATTCACGCCAAGTACAAAGGTACAGACACTGATCTTAGCTACAATACACAGCTGCACATACAAAACATGTAGTGCTTCAGATGTAGTTCACATAGCACATTGTAAACTATAGAGAGCTGGATACTGCAAAATAAATATGCTGTTGCAGTATTACACTATGTGGAGTTTCTTTGTTTCATAAAATAAAAGTTCCTGGTCTTTTTAATACTGTTTCCTGGCTTGTTGTGAGCCTTCCGGCATATGCTGCTAATAGCAAACATAAGGGGAATACAAAGACACAAAATTTTAAGAGAGAGCCATCTTCCACAAACTACACTCCTTGCTGGAAGAGGTTAGCTGGGACAAAAATTCTAGGAACAGTGAACACGGAGGAAAAAGTGGAGTGCTTCAAGAATATACTAAACAAAGGTATTAGCCAGTGCATCCCAATGGGAAATACATTTAAAAGAGCTAATAAAAGGCCAGGGTAGCTTAACTCCAACGTAAAAGTACCTATAAAGGCAAAGGAGAAAGCCTTAAAAAAATACAAGGCTGATGGGTCACTGTCAGCATTCCATATTTACAAGGTATGCAATAAGAAATGTAAGGGTGCAATCAGGGCAGCTAAGATAGAGCATGAAAGACACATAGCAGAGGAGAGTAAAAAGAATCCCAAGAAATTCTTTAAGTATATAAATAGTAAGAGAGGGAGGACAAATCATATAGGCCCCACAAAGAATGATGAAGGGAATCTGGTTACAAAGGATGGAGAGATGGTGAAGGTCTTAAACTTATTCTTCTCCTCAATATTCACGAGGGAAACGGGGGCTCCATTTGCAAAAACTATAATGTTTGTCCTCACGACACGTCATAAGAAGCACCCTCATGGCTAACTGAGGATAGAATTAGGAATAGACTTGAAAAACTTAACGTTCACAAGTCACCGGGGCCAGATGGCTTGCACCCGAGGGTCCTTAAGGAACTCCGTCAAGTAATTGCCAGACCATTGTTCCTAATTTTTACGAACAGTCTACTGACTGGTATGGTACCAGCTGATTGGAGAAAAGCAAATGTAGCACCTATATATACAAAAGGACCAAGATATATCCCTTGGAACTACAGGCCAGTTAGGCTAACATCAAAAATATGCAAGCTTTTAGAGGGGTTGATAAGGAATTATATACAAGATTTTTGTAATGAAAACGGTATCATTAGCAGTAATCAGCACGGTTTCATGAAGAATAGTTCTTGCCAAACCAATCTATTAACCTTCTATGAGGAGGTGAGCTGCCATCTAGATAAGGGAAGGCCCGTAGATGTGGTGTATCTAGATTTTGCAAAGGCATTCGATATAGTTTCCCATGAACGTTTACTGTACAAACTAAGGTCTGTTGGCATGGATCAAAGGGTGAGTACCTGGATTGAAAACTGGCTACAGGGGCGAGTCCAGAGGGTGAGGATAAATGGGGAGCACTCGGAATGGTCTGGTGTGGAAAGTGGGGTTCCCCAAGGTTCTGTTCTGTGACCAATCCTATTTAATTTATTCATAAATGGTCTGGAGGATGGCATAAACAGCTCAATCTGAATATTTGCGGATGCTACCAAGCTAAGCAGGGCAATAATTTCTCCACAGGATGTGGAAACCTTGCAAGAAGATCTGAACAAATGAATGGGGTGGGCAACTACGTGGCACATTAGGTTTAATGAATACAAATTTAAAATAATGCATTTGGGTTCCAAAAATATGAATGCAAGCTACTCACTAGGGGGAGCGCCTCTGGGGGAATCTAGGATGGAAAAGGACCTAGGGATCCTAGTATAGGACAGGCTCATCAATGGCATGCAATGCCAAGCTGCTGCAAGCAAAGCCAACAAAATAAAAAATATTGGCATGCATCAAGAAGGGGATTACCTCCAGAGATAAATCTATAATTCTCCCACTCTACAAGTCTTTGGTGAGGCTGCACCTGGAGTATGCCATCCAGTTCTGGGCTCCAGTGCTCAGGAAGGATGTCCTGGAACTGGAAAGGGTTCAGATAAGGGCAACAAAGCTAATTAAGGGACTGGAGGACCTTAGTTATGAGGAAAGATTACAAGCACTGAACTTATTCTCTCTGGAGAAGAGACGCTTGAGAGGGGATATGATTTCAATGTACAAATACTGTACTGGTGACCCCACAATAAGGACAAAACTCTTCCATGCAAGGGAACATGAAAGGACACGCGGCCATTTACTAAAATGAGAAGAAACGCGGTTTAACCTCAAAATGCGTAGAGGGTTCTTTACGGTAAGAGCTGTGAGGATCTGGAATTCTCTTCCACAAGCAGTGGTTTCAGCTGGGAGCATAGATAATTTCAAAAAACTATTAGATGGGCACCTAAACGACCACAACATACAGGGATATACAATATAATATTGGCATAAAAGCACACACATAGGCTGGACTTGATGGACTTGTGTCTTTTTTCAACCTCACAAACGATGTAACTATGCAACTATGTCACCGGACAGGATATCTGGGCCTTCCTCTAGTGGATCATAGATCCGACCAATCACTGTGTGACTTCCCTGAGTAAGGGGTTTACTGGCTTTCTGGGTAAGCCTTCATTTCAGCCTTCGGTGATGGGTGTCACACCGTTGGGTGTTTGATCATCATTTTCAACACATCTCTTCTCTATGGGATCTCCTTAATGGACTCCAACTATATGAACTTTGCATTAATTTTGTTTATACAATATTGCACTTTATTCATATGAAATACCTCATTATCACATGTATTTGAAACTCATTTAAGAGTTTATTTTGCACTTTTTGTACTTTTTCACTGATCATGTGTATTTAATTGCACTAATAGCACCTTATCAGAATATTCTTAGGTTCATGGTTTAACTAAGTTTTTTTTATCAATTACGTATACTGTGTGATTGCATTGATTGCACTTTAATTGTTTAGCACTGTACTTTTAATTATACATTGCAAAATATGCTGCATGCCCTGCAAAACATGCACAGCACCAAAAATGAAAGAAAATAGGACACCTAAAAAAATCTGCTGTACTTCAGCTGCTAGATGGGTTCATGAAGTTACTGCCCCTGGGTACATACAGCCTTACGTGTAGATACAGTAAATGTGATGTTTCCATTGCAGATACACTTTTGGGCGCTGTAATTTTTATTACTGCTTCTGCTAACACAGGTTATGGCATGATCCTGATGCTTTATATATGATCTACAGTACTGTCTCTATACTGCCTGAGGAAATCTACTAGAAGTACTTTGTAAATTAACTACTTACTGCACCTACTATGAAATTGATTAGAGACTCGGTTCCTATGCTTGGTTGATTGCAAGTGGCTGTAAAATTTCAATCAACTAGTGTGCAAGCTGAATTCTACATTGTAAAGAACTATACTGGGTAGGGATTTTTTTACTGCACTAAATCTACAATTAGGGACTGTTTTATCACCGCATCTACAGTGGCTTCTATACTACCTGTGTCTAAATTTAACTACTTATCGACACCTCACTAAGCTGTGCTAAAATGTTGTACACAAAATGAAAGTGAAATTAGATGTGAAACCAGTGTGTCAAAATTGAGGTGCTTACTCTTTTCTGGAGGAGAAGCTTCCCAAGAGCAGTGGTTGTTAAGCCACTTGTATAAAATGCTCCGATTCCCTCTGTATTAGCACAATAAGTTCCCCTGTGCCTGTGTTATAACATATATATACTTATCTGTATAGATAACACAGAAGCTTCCTAGGATCAGTTATTGTTTTTCCTGAGGGAGGGGCCGAGCACTGCTGCTGAGGTCAGCTGGAGAGGAGAGAGAGAGCTGTGTGTAGGAAGCTGGTGTGTTATCTATACAGATAAGAATATTTATGATATACCACGGATGCTGGCAAACTTCTTGTTCTAGTACACAGGGGATAGGGGCTTTAAAAGTTAATTATGAGAGCAGAGAAGAGACTCTACGTACTGACAAGGGGGGAGCTAAAGACAGGCAGAGAAGAATAAGAGAGCTGCTAGTGACATAGACTGCACAGACCACGGGCTCTCAGGATCAGCTAATATGATAGGGGAGTCAGCACTCCAGGGGGGAAGTCGTGACCGGGCATTATCAAACAGGTATTTTAGGGGATACAGAGGGATCATTTAAAAAGCAAAAGCACCATGCTGCTAATTGCACATTAAAGAGACAGGAGCAGCATTTTTTGGGGGGGTTAACAAATGCTTTAAGGAATTACTAAAACAAAATGTGATTGGAAAAATTGATATGTTCAGTTTCAAATGCCACTTTATGCATTGACATACCTCCTTAAACCCAGTCTGTTCAGACCGTATGGTCCCCTGCTGACTTGGCACCATCCACAAGCAGGTTAACTCTTAAATGAGACACCGAAAATGAATCCAATGCAAATTTTCTTCAGCTATTCGCAGAAGAGGATGTTTTTTTCACAGACTCAGTATAAAGCCTGTTGCACACTCCCCATCCACACCTGGGGAGCGGCCTCCAGATTCTCCACTTTGCCTCAAACCCAAAAATCTGTTTAAGTGCAGATAAGTCCAAATAGGTCTACCATCATCAGTGTCTAGGGACTGTCTCGCAAAACACTGAAGCACAGATCAAAACTAAATGAGGGATTATATTCTTTTCCAGCAGCCAGTGTCAGGTAGAGCCTAATTACTGAGATCAGTTGGGTGCTGGGAGACACACGCTGGTGGCAATTAATTGAAACTGTGCCCTTCAGCTCTGACACTCAGGGACAATGGAAGAAATGGGGAGGGTCTAGCTAGGACTAAACTAACTAGCACTAGACAGGAGGGAAGGACAAGGCATGATACCAATATCCTGTTAGTGAACAAGTTGCAGTAGCCAGAACCCAATGAATGGGCTCCAGTGCCCGCGCAAAACGTAGCTTGCAGAGCCGCATAGGTGTGAACATTATCATAAGAGGGACTATTGCCTGATCCTGAGCATGTGAAAGCTGTAATACAAGCACTTGTCCTATCTGAGTTTCAGCCTTTTCCATGCTTTGTTAAATCTTACTTTATGGTATTCCAAATATACTCCCAATTATTCCTTAGTTGAGGAGTCATTTACACCATTACTACATGCAAATGCAAGCATAGTCTGGTCAGAGGCCTCCCTGCACAGCTTCACCACCCATCTTGAAAAGTTTCCCCCCTCACATGTACTAATGTGCCACAAACAGGAAGTTAATATCACCAACCATTCCCATTTTATTAAGGTGTATCCATATAAATGTCCCACCCTGTAAAATGTACTCGCATTGCCGACGTCATTCGACACATGCGCAGTGAAGAAATGGCCCGCTGTGCTGTTTCTTCACTTCGTTCATACCGTGACTGGTGGCTCCCGCGCATGCGGCCAGTCACAGAGCCGGAGATTGTGGCCCTGGAAGGAAGAGGGCCTGAAGATGGCAACTGCCTGCACAGGGGACAGTGCGGGACATTGCAATCTTCGTTTGCAGGTAAGTGACACATAATGGGCTATTATGCGATGCATATAGGGTTGCCACTTTGTCTTCAAGCCGAACCCAAACACTTTAGAGGCACAGAGTACATTTTTTTTGTTTTAGAATATACTATAGCAGGGATATGCAATTAGCGGACCTCCAGCTGTTGCAGAACTACAAGTCCTATGAAGCATAGCAAGACTCTGACAGCCACAAGCATGACACCCAGAGGCAGAGGCATGATGGGACTTGTAGTTTTGCAACATCTGGAGGTCGCTAATTGCATATCTCTGCACTATAGGATTGTAACAGACCTGGGACACCTTTGGGCACTCCAAAGAGAATAGTAATGCGGCACACATAGTGCCCCCTCACCCTCCTGTGAAGCCCTGTTCCGAGCCACATGCCAATCTGAATAATGTGTCCAGGTTTCAGGTGGACTGAAACCCAGACACATGATTCAAAACCCCAACTGTCTGTGTGAATCCCGGACACGTGGCAACCCTAGATGCATAGTAGCCCATTATGCTTTTACATTGCAGGGGGATATAGAGGAAGTAAACCCCATCAGGGTTTACTTCCTCTTTAATGGGTTATTATGGTAAATAATAACCAAGCGGTTCTGCAATTGAGTCCTAAAGAGGCCTTTGCTGACAGTTTCCAGAAGCTTTATGAGTGTTGCCAAAAGTGTGTTGTGAGCGATGGCGATTACTTTGAAGGTCAATAAAGGTCATTTGTTTGTATCCTCTGTTTTGTTTGTTTTTGGATACCATTCACTGAACTTTTTAGACACACCGCTTATATTGCAAGGATTTTAGCAAGTCTTTTGCTGATGCATTCTCAGACAGATTGTGAATGGTTATATTGGACGCTGTTATCACAGTCTGATTGGTTTTAATAAGAAAAGCTACATCCATTTAGGTAAGCAATAACCCAACAACCAAACCCTTTTTTTTAATAGTTTCCTGTTATTTAATGTATAGCTGTGTGTAGAAGTCTGAGAAAAGCAGTGACCTTATCACATACAGTATGAGAAAATACAATTTGGGGGCAGCTCTTTAAAGGGAGCCCCACTAGGTCGCTTAATTCTGTAAATAAATATATAATGATAGCTGCAGCATATTGAAGCAAAAAGGTATTTGTAGCAATTATATATTTTATAGTAATATAGTGGTATTTTTTAATGACTGAAAATGTGCATGGTCCTAGTCATTTGTGGAGGATAACAGATATAATGTATGAAGCGTCAACCCTTCTCCACCATTCTCTGTATTTATCACATACATTTATTAAATCCATCTGACAGACTCTTCCTGCAGGCTGTTTGGCAGGAGATATTTGGGGAAGAGATCTGTGCACAAGCTTGAATATTGCTTCCGGCAAATGTTAGTGGAGCATCATTTAATATATGCTGAGCAGAGCTGGAAGATGCTACACTTGTCTTATCAACTCCACAAATGTACACATAGCTGTTTTTTTGCTATATACCTATATTTTCCAGCTTTTTATGAGAGATGATTTTCAGTAAAGCATCTATTTGGACTCTTAATTAAAAGCATGTGACAAAATGCAAAGTATTTGAAATATATAGGGTTCATTGTGATAATGAGGATGTTAGAAGCAGCTGATTTCTTGGATATGGAATGTTATGTGAGATTAAGAGCAGCCCAGGCGGTAATTGCTTCACAACAGATATTTTATGACCCATTGCATGCTTAGGTATATATAATGTATAATGTAATGTATATATAATGGATTGATATGTGTATATATATATATATATATATATATATGTAGCCAGGAGTCCAGAAATATTCCTCTGGCATACAGACAATTGTGCCCATTGCCTAACATGGAGGATTCCCTCTAGTGTTTGTTTGTGGAATAAGACTGAATTGTAAGGAGAATGAAGCATTGTGGGATTTGTAGTGTGGTAAGAAGAAACAGTCAGCAGACTCTGGCATGAAGGACTCCATTTCCCATTGGGCTGTGCTGCGCTGGAGGCTGCTGGGAGGTGCAATGCTTTGTGGGAGAACTTATTTAAATGGGAGGAGGAGCTGGCTCCATTCGATTGGGACATCGTAATCGATCAGTGAGGAAACCTGTGTGCTTCTATAGCAGGAGCTAGGCCCGCGGCCTACTTACAGCATTCCATCCGACTGAATTCTCTGCAGGTGACCCAGCTAGCTGCGACTCTCCAACAACACAGTGAGTGACCAGCGGAGCCTTCTTATTCTTATCTGAGTCTGAATTGAAGCCGCAGCAGCCACTGCAGCAGTTGCATCTGTCGATCCAGGAGAACTGCAAGGAGTGCAGTGGAAGCTGTTTACCTCCCGGGAGCAAGAAGCCAGTGTGAACTAATTGTCCCAGTATTACCATCATCCTCATCTGAGTGCCGGATTGTTTGTCTACATCCAGTCCCTTGGTTTTAGTGAGCGGGCTCAGGCCCAAATATGAGAGTACTTATACTGTCTATTCAGCATCCTTTTATTACATCTTGGATTACAGGTTATATATACTGGATTGTCGTTTGTGACCAGTTTATTCAAGAAGTCTGTGATCACTGAAAGGCTATTTAGTTAATGGAATTTAACCTCTTTTGTACCTCATTTCAAGGATTAGAAGGACACAGTGTTCTCAGGTACCTAACTCTATAGCCGGAAGAAGATTGCTTGAACTTTACAAGACAGGATTGCTGCAAATACATCTACTCATCCTCTCCCCAGTCATATACTCAGGGCTATTTACTTGGTATGACTTCATCTCCTAAGAACTCTCTAAGTTAGAATAGGATAATTTAAATAGAAATTCATAGTTCTCTATTGTGATTATACAACAACAATTTAACTGCTAACTGGTTATATTCCTATGTGCATTTCATAGAACGTGATTACTTGAGTTACAATCCATTGAGTGGTACCAATTTTAATTTCTCAGTGAACCCTTGGGTATTGTTTAAGCTCAATTGGAGGAATTATATCTTGTCACTATTATTGCTGTTGGAGAATACAGGGAGTGGCAGAAGTTACCACATTGACTAGTCCTTTTGTTCGCCAGAATTATAAGGTTAACTTGTGAATGTGAAGAATTGTGATACTTATGTCAACAATTTCTGTTAATCAATAATTCATGGAGGTGTGGCTTGTATTTTGTTACTTAAAGGTTGTCATTTCTTGCAGAAATAAAAGTTAAGTAAACATTTAACTCTAACTGTGTTGTGGTTTCCATTACTGAAAGAGTGTGATTCTCAATGGAACATTGCAATATGAG
>BLSH010081069.1:646003-657323 GCA_018402905.1 Glandirana rugosa
TTCGTTGTAACGTCCGACGGGGGTGTCGTATCCCAGGTCCATGCCGTGGGCTCCAAAGTGGTTCTAACGTGATTAGACAAACGTGTAACGTAATCTTCTGTCACTCTTCAACTAACTTCTCAACTACCTTCTTAGTCTTCATTTTATTTGCTCACTTCATTTACATGATAGTCATTCCCTCTTCTCCAGGTAGTGGAAGTCTGTGATCGTTTTACGACTCGAGAATCCCCATCCTAGGGATGAGGGTCCCCCATACAGGTCGTTTTGTAACGGTCACAAATTACTGGACTTCCATAGTCGGATATTAGGTCCTAGATAATTATAGGTTGGACACACGGTACAAGACACAGGTTGGATATTAATAGATCCTGGATTATAGGCTGATACCTTCAGGTCATTAAACACTGGCAATGTTTTGCTGGACATACCCCCTGGGAGTAGGGATCCTACCCCTAAGAGCTCAGCATTTTGCTAGTGTCTGAAGGTGATGGACCTCTTCTCCCTTACTGATAGTACATTTACTTCACTCGTTTATTTTACTTCTGATTCTTCCATCAACTCTTCAATCAACTTCTCACTGTCTTCTAATGCAATGTGCAAACAGATTAGTGCAATCTTGGTGAAACCTCGGGTGCCGTACCTGGACCCTATGCTGTGGGGGCAGCCTGCAATGTTGCTTTGGCCACTAGATCCTGCGTGGGCATTAATCTCAGCATGTAAGTAGC
The DNA here is from genome assembly GCA_018402905.1 of Glandirana rugosa. Taxonomy (NCBI): domain Eukaryota; kingdom Metazoa; phylum Chordata; class Amphibia; order Anura; family Ranidae; genus Glandirana; species Glandirana rugosa. The sequence continues at coordinate 646,729 of BLSH010081069.1, forward strand.
CACTTATCCTGGATCGCTCAACACAACTTCTTCCAAAATTCCGGTTGGGGAGTGAACACTTGACCGGTCACATGACTTCCTTTATTGGGAATACATGTCTCATCATCCTTTGGGCCATCTAAACAAAGGGCATGCACGCCTCGTCCTTATAGAGACTCATAAAATCTTGGTAACTGCTGTTAACTAATTGCCTTGGAGGTGGAGTGCATGGATGGTTTTGGGTTTGTCTGTGCATGTAAGCACATGTAGAATAGGGAGGCCCATCTGTGGTCCCTGTTGGGATCAAGTATGCAAGGGGTCTGTGGAACCCTGCAAGGCAGTGTAGACACCTGAAATTTGAAAACAGAGGAGAGAGAATTTTCAGATACAGAATGCCAAGCAATGACGGCCTTCAAAATAGCGGCACAGTGGTGTAGTGGATAGCACTTTGCCTGGCAGCAAAAGGGTCGCTGGTTTGAATCCCAACCACGACACTACCTGCCTGGAGTTTGCATGTTCTCCCTGTGCCTGCGTGGGTTTCCTCCGGGAACTCTGGTTTCCTCTCACATTCCAAAGACATGCTGGTAGGTAAATTAGATCCTGTCTAAATTGGCCCTAGTACTGTATATGTATGAATGTGAGTTACGGACCTTGGAGTGTAAGCTCCTTGAGGGTAGGGACTGATGTGAATGTACAATCTATATGTAAAGCACTGCATAAATTGACAGTGCTATATATGCACCCGAAATAAAATAAAATAAGTAAATAAAAGGAAAGTACACATCACATATGCTAAGTGCTAAAGTCTGCAGCACAATGTTTTTTGATAAGTGGGTTTAATAACACATTTAATTGCTTACAAAAGATTTTGCAGCTTGGTTGATCCTTCCTTCTTCTCAATGAAGAAATAGAAAGAAGGTGTCACCCACATATGCACCGTCTATGAAGCAGGTTAGAAAGTGAGGTGGATCCCACTGCTCCAGAGGATTGGCAAAACTCTTTCTGACTCTTATTTCAATACATTTTTATTCAAGTATTTCAAAATACAAGTCATGACATAAAGAAACAGTTGGGCATAAACAATGCATTGCTAATTTCCTGGGCTTTCTGCCTCTTATTTATGTTTTATGATACTACTACCTATGCAGTGTGCGCTTGTATCTGATGGTTCAAAAACATGCCATGCCATTAATAGTCTTTAACTGTATCAACAATCCTGGGGACTAAATGGCACAGGCATAGTAATTGAATTGATATATTAAGCAGCACATTTATGTATGCAGTTTAAAATGAAGTTAAACCTAATGTATTAAACACTATCTTAAAATGTAAAAGTAAAAGTACAACCTGGAAAGTTAAAATATGACTATGGAAATATTATGTGCCAGGACCATGCTTTATCCATTTAGATAAAATTGACTTAACTGGTGATGCTAAATGTCATTAGTGTGCAGATTTATTTCATGCTATTAAAAAATAAATAAAAGTGTGAAGGTACATAGAAATTGAATGTTGGCCAAGAAAGTTTTTGAGCGTTAATTAAGTCTTGTTTAATAAGCATATTACAAGAGTTGACAACTGACTATAAATTACTACACCTGCTCTTGGCCTTCAGTTTGGTGTTTCTGGGTGACCAGTCCTAGGACAAGCCATGGATTTAATGTTAATTTTTTTTAAATACAGGATTACAGAGTGAATATTTTCCTAAGGCAGAGGTGGAACGACCCTCGGCTCAAACTTCCCAGTGATTTCAGAGGTTCAGATGCCCTCACTGTAGATCCAACTATGTTTAAGTGTCTGTGGAAGCCAGATTTATTTTTTGCCAATGAAAAGAATGCCAATTTTCATGATGTCACTCAAGAAAACATTCTCTTGTTTATTTTTCGTGATGGAGATGTCCTTCTGAGCATGAGGTAAATGGTCTTTATTTTTCCTCTGAAGTTTAGCAGTCTCTCCAGAACACACACTTATGCATGGAAATGTGTTGTAGCATGGTAAATACTGACCTATGAGATGAATGTAAGTGGAGCCAAACTACTGCGCTGATTCATTATTATTTAACAGGGGCTGAGTAGATAAATGAATAGTAAACGAACATGTCCTTTTTAAGATTAAATTGAATTGAAATGCTTGATTCAAATATCCTTAAAGAGGAAGTGAAGTCCCATGCATAGTTTGTACCTATAGAAACATAAAAACATAGAAAAGTGATGGCAGAAAAAGACTGAGTAGTCCATCGAGTCTGCCCCTTAAGGTATATATATAAGCTATAAGCTATAATAAGCTATAAGCTATAATAAGGCTTACCTATAGGTACTGTAAATATCTCCTAAACATAGAAGATACTTACTATATATACAGCAGATGACGTCTTCAGTGCATGCGCTCTGAAAGAATGGCCACCCATGCCCAGTGTTGCCAACCTCCCGCAGCATTTTTTACTGGCAAAACATGGAAAATTTACTGGCAGAGCACATTTTTTACTGGCAACCTGAAAAATAACTGAACTCCTATTAAAAATTAAGACAATTGATATTTAAACACAACATGGAAACACTGACAATGCCCATATCAAGTAGTTTGCCCGGTTTTACACGTAAAAAGTCAGCACAGCATGACAAATTATCAGACCCTGATATTTATAGACAGTTGTAAAAATCACTGATTTTTACAAACTGTCAGTAAATTTACTGGCGGTTGGCAACACTGCCCATGCCATTCCTTCAGAATCCAGTGCCGTGAAATATGGTTCCACCGTGCATGCGAGTCTGCGAGTGCATGCGAGTCTGCGGACCCAGCAGGATGATGGGTGAAGATAGACGCTGCCTACAGCGATGACATTGCATTCTGGGATGTATCAGTAGAGGGATCACCAGCAGGAGGAAGGAGGTTCTGATTCCTCTATATAGATCTTTAGTGAGACCTCACTTAGAATAATGTGTCCAGTTCTGGAGAACACACTTACAAAAAGATATTGATAAGATAGAACGAGTTCAGAGACGGGTAACAAAAATGGTGAAAGGTCTGGGGGATAAAACATATCAAGAGCGACTTCAGGAACTTAATATGTACAGTCTGGAGGAAAGAAGGGAGAGGGGAGACATGATTGAAACCTTTAAATACATCAAGGGGGTGAATAAGGTTCAGGAGGGCAGTCTTTTCAATATGAAACCAAAATCAAGAACACGGGGACATGACCTCAAACTAACTGGGGGGAAGTTCAAAACTAATCTTAGAAAGTATTATTTTACTGAAAGAGTGGTTGATGATTGGAATAAACTACCAACAGAGGTTGTGAGACAGTCAACAGTAAATGGCTTTAAACATGCTTGGGATAAACATAAATCTATAGTCAGACAACAAGGTTAATGTAAAAAAAAAAAAAAAATTAAAAATAAATAAATAAATAAAAAGGGGCAGACTAGATGGACTACTCAGTCTTTTTCTGCCGTCACTTTTCTATGTTTCATTACTGGAGGGCTTTGTTTTCAGGTAAGTTTCACATAATGTGCTAGTATGCAATGCATACTAGCACATTATGCATTTACCTTGCAGGTCCGGAAAAAAAAAAAAAAAAACAACGGTTTATAACTGCTTTAAAGGGTTAGTGTACCTGTAGACAAAGTACATTTACCCATGCGGTATAGTGCTCTGGATCTAAATGAAGTGTATGTATAACTGCCAGTTTATTGCTTGCAGTCTGTGTCATTCTGGGGGGTCCCAGAGATGCAATAGAAGTTTGGGGGAATCTTTTAGTTGTCTCCTGTACAGGTTTTCCCATTGGAAGTCTTTCCCCTCACCTCTTGTTCTGGAGACAACACTGTTTTGGATTTCCCCTCATTGTTAATGACAATGATCACTTTATCCATACTAAAACGTTTTTGCCTAGATACCCTTTAGGCCTCATGCACATGAACGTTTCTTAAAAAATAAACAAAACGTCGGGCCCAACGTCAAGGAAAAAAAATCGGCGTGTTTCGGCGTTATGCATCGGCGTTAGTGAGCGTTAGTGAGCATCGGCGTCAATAGGCGTTTTTTTAAAAAAATCATTCCTCTGCTTTTTTTCAGCCTAAAAACGTTGGCGTCAAAAAACGCCGGTTAACGGCGGTACAATATTAGTTGGTGTTAGTTGGCATTTTGCGGCGTCTGCGTCAAAAAATGCCAAAACGTTACAGCCTCAGAACACGCTGGCTGTGGATTCTACTTTCAGCTCACTAACGCCGACGCCATCTACAGCTCAAAAACGTCTGCGTTTTTATGGGGCCATTGACTAACATGGAGAGCTGCAAAAAACGCCAGAAATTGCCGGCGTCAAAAAACATCCGTGTGTATGAGGCCTTAACACCCCCAAACTGCTTACTTAGATGATAGGACAGCCATGGCTTGCCCCCAAGCATTACATCTTCTGTCTGAAATCTTCTTCACCACTTTAGATATGTATATCAAGTATGTGCCTAATGATAGAGTGCAGTCAGTATCTAAAATGTCCATAAAACAAGGCAATTCTAGTATGGGTAGGGGAGGATAGTTCACAGGTGGCTGCTGATCCAAAGAGTAGAAGAAAGCTCTGTTCAACGGTAAGGCCTCATAAACACAGGTGTTTTTTAACGCCACATTTTTTAGCATTTCTTACAGCTCTCCATGTTATTCAATGGCCCCATAAAAACGTTTTTGAGCTGTAGAGGGCGTCGGCGTTAGTGAGCTGAAAGTGGAACCCACGGCCAGCGTGTTCCGAGGCTGTAACATTTCGGCGTTTTTGACGCTGAGGTGACAAAATGCTCACTAATGCTGTACCGATGTTAACTGACGTTTTCTTTCATAAATGGCAGAGGAATGTTTTCTCAAACAAAACACCTATTGACGCCGACACTCATTAACGCCGGTGCAAAACTCAGAAGAAATCGCGCTTTTGACGCCGATTTTTCCCTGACGTCGGGCCCGATGCTTTGCTTATTTTTTTTAATACGCCCGTGTGTATGAGGCCTAAAAAGCAAGGAAGGAAAAGCACCTCTAAGAGTATCCACAAGACATATATTTAAAAACAGGCTAAACACTCACATGATGTAGGTAACAAACAGGCCCATAACAATATTCCACTGTGCTGTAGGTAGCCACTTATGTGTGTATGGACCGCCGGGAGCCATCCCCGGGATCGGGAGAGGGTTAGCTGGTGAGACACAGCAGACTGGGAGCTCCAGAGGACAGTGGCGCACCACGTGGACTGTCGTGCCAGGCAGGAAGTGACCAGAAGCCAGAAAGTGCGTGACACATTTCAGAGCATACGCACTAATGGGTGTATAGGCGCACTTCTTTCTGAAGCTCACACCTATCATGCTTATTACTTACATCATGTGAGTGGTTAGTGTTTAGCCAGTTTTTAAATATATTTCTTGTGGATACTACGCATAGAGCCGCTTTTCCTTCTTTGATTTTCAATACTGGCTGTGCTTGTACTGTAAGCCCCCATAGATTTCTATACATTACTCTCACAATCACTGGACCAGAGCAAGTTTTCCGTTAAAAAAAAATGTATTTTAAGGTGCATTTCTTCTACTTATTTTTTCCATGTAATTTATAAATCATTAAAACCTGGGGTCAGAATAAAAGGCTATTAGCATTTCCAAAATTAGGTTATTAACTGCAGGCCCTATATTTCTCTCATGTGTAGAAACAAAGTGAGTGCTACAGCTATAACTGATTCTACTCTAAGGATGTGATTTGGATGGACAATAGTCACATCCAAAAAATAGAGCAACTCCAAAACTATTATTATATTATTTTATTCACTTTCTAAATATTGCAGTTATTTTTTGTGTTCTTTCAGCCTTGAGGAAAGGGGACTAATAAATATAGATTGTTGGACTCTATATCAGTTGGTGTGGTGCTCACTTTGTGTTTCTAAATATTTGGATTTTTCCCAAGGTGCTCCCGAAGGCCCCCGGTGTAAATCAGCTGTCTTAGCCAGAACATTGTGCTCCATGAATTAGGCCCCATTCACACCTGGTCGTTTAGCCTGAAGCTACAAAATGCTGGAGGGGAAAAAAATCAATGATTCTCTATGGAGATGGTTCACATCTCCACTCAAAAACCCCTGAAGCCAAAAGCCTGAAAACGCCTGAAGCTCAAACAAGTTCTGGAAGTATTTTTGTAGCTTGATTTGGGCGTTTTTCTACTTTTTACATTGGTGACCTTTTGACCTGTGCAAAATCACGGTAAAAATTGCGGCAAAATCGTGGTAAAACGCGTGTATTTCTGCCTGAAAACGCTACGCTCAGGTGTGAATGCAGCCTTAGAACTTGTCCCATGATAATGTAATAAAATACTCTGCAATCCACAGAATCATATTCATGATCTCCTATATTTCCCTTATGACAGGTAACTATCATTACAGGTTTACACTGTTCTGCCCCTCCTGGGACAAGGTACACACAATATTTTTTTCATGTTGCTAGGTGCTTCCTAAGTTTAGTTATGAGGTCTGACCTGCCCCCCTTGTCCTTGGCAAAGTGCTCTGAGCCGAGACAAGATGCCAGTATAATAAGTCTGTCTCCTTCATAGCTGTTGTCAGATTTATCGATCAAACACCTAGCAAAATGGAACACACTACTATTGCATTTTTATGCATGACCCTCTAGGTGCCTGCAGTTTATACCTGAAATCAGCAATTTATATCTGATATCAGCTTTGATATTTTTAAGTGTGAGAATCACTTTAAAGCATAAATACAGCTAGGTAGCTAAATAGTACTGTGTGCAAATACAACCCTGCTACTATTGTTATAGTGAAACTATATATATATATATATATATATATATATATATATATATAATTATTGCCAAATTATATATGGGCTTGCTGCTAATCACTGAAATGTGTTCCCACACCTAATAGAACTGAATAGCCAAAAAGTGTAGTGCTGCTAATAGTGATGGAAACCCCATATGTGAATATGAAACACCAGAATGCTGTATCTAACATATACTACTGAAACCTTAATAACTGATATGCAACTCAAACAAAATAACAAAGCGTACTGCAACTGTGATATATAACAAATAAACAAACACATTAATTGTGCATAAAAGAACACCATAAAACTGCAAAGTGCCCTATGTGCAATAGCAAATACACTTAGCAGGGTGATACACAATTGTGCAGTCATGTTAGAACAGGAAGGGGCCATCCCCAAATTGTTCCCACAAAGTTGGGAGAATGAAATTGTCTTGGTATGCTGATGCCTTAAGAGTTCCCTTCACTGGAACTAAGAGGCCAAGCCCAACCCCTGAAAAACAACCCCACACCATAACCCCCCCCCTCCACCAAATGATTTGGACCAATACACAAACCAAGGTCCATAAAGGCATAGATTAGTGAGTTTGGGGTGGAGGAATTTGATTGGCCTGCACCTGACCTCAACCCGATAGAACATCTGCAAGCCAGGCCTTCTCGTCCAACATCAGTGCCTGACCTCACAAATGCACTTCTGGAAGAATGGTCAAACATTCCCATAGACACATTCCTAAATCTTGTGCACAGCCTTTCCAGAAGAGTTGAAGTTATTATAGCTGCAAAGGGTGTACCAAGTCAATATTGAACCCTACGGACTGAGACTGGGATGCTATTAAAGTTCATGTGTGTGTAAAGGCAGGTGTCCTAAAACTTTTGACAATATAGTGTAGATTATATAGTAAATGATGGTGAGAACCTCCTTTGTGTGAATACAAAAACAACACAAAAAAATCAGTATTGCAATATAAAATAAACGTTGTGCCTTTGATAACAGCACTGCAAAACAAATATATATACAACATATAGTGAATGATGGTGAGAACCTCCGTTGTTTGAATATGAAGTCGATACAAAAATGTCTCTCCAACTCAAAAATATAATGAATTAAACTCTGTATCATGAAAACAACCTATTTAAAAATGTGCTGCTCAAACAATACATGTCCAATAACACTGCACCATGTGATATCCACCACCAGTGATCCTATGTGCTCACCTCCATGTTAGACCTCAGAGGGTCACTGCATGACTTCCCCACCTTGGAGGCAAATCCAATAGTATATGATATTGTCTGCTTCACCAGCTGCTTCTGGTTCAGTAAAATGGATCTTCCAGCAAACAAGTCTCAAATGGAATAAAAAGAAACGCCATCATCGTGTTTTACTGTTTTAAAAGAATTACATTTTATTAAAACCCAAAATTTGCACTCACTTGAAACAGTTCACCTTAAACCATGCACATGAATATATGGCTTGTAGGCAGCCCTCAAATTTTCCACTCGCCTACTTGCATTTTGCAAGTGGAAAATGAGTGCTGGTGAGCTGGGCTGCCAGGGAGCAGGGGGGTGAGCACCGCCGGCAGTTGGGGATGAATGGGAGCCGTTCTCCCAAGGGAAAAGAGCGTAGAGGAAGAGAGAGGGTGGCCAGATCATCATAGGGGAAGAGAGTGCCATATAGGAAGAGGATTCTCTGCTTGATCACTAAGCAGGATTGCCTGCTGTAACAGTCAGGAGGGGGGGACTGTGTGCGATGGCGAGCGGAGCGGACTGCAATTCTAATGTAGACTGTTAAAGCCCTGCTTTGTGATCAAGCAGAGAATCCTCTTCCTCTATGGCGCTCTCTTCCCTTATGATTCCCATATGATGATCCGGCCGCCCTCTCTCTTCCTCCACGCTCTCCACAGGTGAGGCTGCACAGGTGAGGCTGCAAAGATGGGCACAGGTGAGGCTGCAATGATGGGCACAGGTGAGGCTGCAATGAGGGGCACAGGTGAGGCTGCAATGATGGGCACAGGTGAGGCTGCAATGATGTGCCCAGGTGAGGCTGCAATGATGGACACAGGTGAGGCTGCGTTGGGGGGCTCTGGTCATGCTGCGATGATGGGCACAGGTGGGGCTGCATTGATGGATACCGGTCACGCCACAATGATGGGCACAGGTCAGGCTGTGTTGGTGGGCACTGGTCAGGCCGCAATGATGGGCACAGGTCAGGCTGTGTTGGTGGGCACTGGTCAGGCCGCAATGATGGGCACAAGTGAGGCTACGTTGGTGGGCACTGGTCAGGCTGTGATGATGGGCACAGGTGAGGCTGTGTTGGTGGGCACTGGTCTTGCCACAATGATGGGCACAGGTCAGGCTGTGTTGGTCGGCACTGGTCACGTTGCATTGATTTGCACAGGTTAGGCCATGTTGATGGGCACAGGTTGGGCTGTGTTGATGGGCACAGGTTACGCTGCGTTGATGGGCACAGGTTAAGCTGCATTGATGGGCAGGGGTGAGGCTGCATTGATGGGCATGGGTGAGGCTGCATTGATGGGCACGGGTGCGGTTGCACTGATGGGCACAGGTGAGGTTGCACTGATGGGCACAGGTGAGGCTGCACTAATAAAGTTGTTAATATTTATTTGTGTAACTAAATTCTGCATAGAACATTTAAGCGTCATTTCTTGAGAATTTATGAGGGTGTGTATAGGAGCAGGATTAGGGGCGGGGCATGGTAGAGGTTTGGTGGGGCAACAGGTGGCGAGTAACCCTTAAGGCCTGGCTAGTAGCTCAGCTTTGGTGCGTGCGCGCCACCGGAGCCCTACTCCTGCTGTGATTGGACACAGTGGGAGCCAATCAGCAGAACCTGGCGATCGTTCGTAGAGAGGCAGAACAGCAATCTGCCTATGTAAACAAGGCGACCTCATGTTTCTGCTAAGTGGAAACATGGGTCTCTGTTTTCCTTTAGTCAAAGCACTTTCCCTACAGTTAGAATGCACACATAGGGAACACATTTAGACCCCTTTCACACTGAGGCGTTTTACAGGCGCTATTTAGCTAAAAATAGCGCCTGTAAAGCGCCTCAAAAATCCCTCCCCACCCACCCCAATGTGAAAGCCCTGAGTGCTTTCACACTGGGGCGGTGCGCTTGCAGGACGTTACAAAAAGTCCTGCAAGCAGCATCTTTGGGGCGGTGCGGTGAGCGGTGATTCACCGCTCCTCCACCGCCCCTACCCATTGAAAACAATGGGCAGCGCTTCCGAAGCGGCTGCACACCGCCTCGGTAGCGCGGTGCTCCGGCACTTTTAACCCCGTTTTAACCCCTTGTGGGGGGTTAAAAGTGCGGCGCACCCGCCTGCATAGCGGCGCCGTAGCGCCGCTATAACAGCAGTAAATCCCCACTGAAACTAGCAGGGATTTACCGCTAGCGCCCGCCAGCCCCAGTGTGAAAGGGCTCTTAACCCTTTGATTGCCCCTGATATTGACCCCTTTGATGACAGTGTCTTTTATACAGAGTCAATGCATTTTTTTTTTAGCACTGATCACTGTATTGGTGTCACTCGTCCAAAAAAGTGTCACTTAGTGTCAGATTTGTCCACTGCAATGTCGCAGTCCTGCTAAAAAACACTGATCGCCGACATTACTAGTAAAAAATGTAAAAAAATAGAAAGTCCCTAAATCTATCCCATAGTTTGCAGACGCTAACCAATCAATATACGCCTATTGAGATTTCTTTTTACCAAAAATATGTCGCAGAATACATATTGGCCTAAATTTATGAAGAAATTTTATTTTTTACTGGAAATGTTTTATAGCAGAAAGTAAAAAATATATATTTTTTCAAAATT
>BLSH010081069.1:657333-682695 GCA_018402905.1 Glandirana rugosa
CGATCAAAGTCGCCCCTAAATGACGACAATATCGCCGCGATGCCGCGGCGATACGTCCGCCCACGCGGCGCGAAAATTGGGGGGTGTTCCCCAATTTTGCCCCACCCATTGAAAACAATGGGCAGCGCTTCCGAAGCGGCTGCACACCGCCTCGGTAGCGCGGTGCTCCGGCACTTTTAACCCCGTTTTAACCCCTTGTGGGGGGTTAAAAGCGCGGCGCACCCGCCTGCATAGCGGCGCCGTAGCGCCGCTATAACAGCAGTAAATCCCCGCTGAAACTAGCAGGAATTTACCGCTAGCGCCCGCCAGCCCCAGTGTGAAAGGGCTCTTAACCCTTTGATTGCCCCTGATATTGACCCCTTTGATGACAGTGTCTTTTATACAGAGTCAATGCATTTTTTTTTTAGCACTGATCACTGTATTGGTGTCACTCGTCCAAAAAAGTGTCACTTAGTGTCAGATTTGTCCACTGCAATGTCGCAGTCCTGCTAAAAAACACTGATCGCCGACATTACTAGTAAAAAATGTAAAAAAATAGAAAGTCCCTAAATCTATCCCATAGTTTGCAGACGCTAACCAATCAATATACGCCTATTGAGATTTCTTTTTACCAAAAATATGTCGCAGAATACATATTGGCCTAAATTTATGAAGAAATTTTATTTTTTACTGGAAATGTTTTATAGCAGAAAGTAAAAAATATATATTTTTTCAAAATTGTTTATAGCGCAAAAAATAAAAACCGCAGAGGTGATCAAATACCACCAAAAGAAAGCTCTATTTGTGGGAAAAAGGACATCTACTTTATTTGGGTACAGCGTCGCATATCCACGCAATTGCAATGCAGTGCCGTATCGCAAAAATGTCCTGGTCATTAATGGTGGAAAAACTTTCCGGTGCTGAAGTGGTTAATGAATAAAAGCTGACCAATAAAAGCTTGTAAGCACCCCTGTCAGATTTAAATGGCTTGTCTCAACCCTCTAACTTACATTTTAGCTAGACCGCTTGGTCTGGAAAAGGAAGCTGAAAAACAACAGGCTGAATCACCAAGTAATAAACTATATTACAGAGGGGACTGTATATAGTGGATGTCATTTTTTATTTTGTCATAGTGTCATTTTAAATCCTCATGTTTTGATAGCTTCTTTGCATTGGAATGCAGACCTTACCTCCGAATATCAGTTGAGATAAAAATAAAAACAACCTTTCCCTGTGATTCCTCTCACTGGTTTTAAAGGAGCAAGGAGAAGGAGGCATAAAAGACACTAATGAATGTCAACTGCCATAAAATGAAACATTTCTTTCAACCTATCGCAACCAAGAATTAATGTTTTATTTTCAAATCGTGGACTGCACAAATCACAGTTGGAAGTTGACTATAGCATTAACTCCTGTATATTCATATTGCCTTCTGCTGCCCTGTGCTGGACAAGTCAATAAAGTGGAATTAAAACTATGGATGTAAAGGTTTCCCATAGCAGTTACATTCATGACATTAATAGCTAACTGCCATAGTTGCTAGTGCTCTCAACCAAACTGTCAAACCATTTCATGGTTGGTGTCAAAACTGATGTACACATGTACTGCACCATAGAAACTGCAGATCAAACAAGGCTAAGATGGCAGCTTTCTTGGTTGTAAAGGATAGAAGGGCTTAGTTCTGCTTTAAGCTCTCTCAGCAACAGAAGATAATTCTCTACCTGCTTATAGTCATATACATGTTGGGTATTAAAATGTATATTTTTCATATTTGATGATATATCAATTACACAACCTCTTTTATTAGTATTTTTGATCATGTATGTTCTTTTCTAAACTCATCTACTTCTTCCAGCTGTGGTTTCTACACATGTCTACCTTAAAGGCAACACAATACTCACCAACACTTAGCTGACTACTAAACAAACATTGTATGCTCCTCATAGTATTATAGATTAAAAGGGTCAAGGTATATTGACATTTGTATTTTTTTATTTTCAATTATAACATCATACAGAAGAATGTAATTGAAATATTGTTAAGAGAACAATACATCATTGAACTGAATTTTGCAAAGAGAACAATTAAAGCCCAAAACATTGACACCACAACAGAATCAGATATGCCCAGTAAATCAAAATTTAGTCCATTTATTGAGGACTAAAGTGTTCATCTATAAAGTATATTGAGGGTGTTTACACCACATGGGGCCCTCTACAGTTCTTTATTAAGCATGTAGGATCAGGATGACTGGTTAAACGTCTGTATATAGCAATAAAAAATATATAAAGTGATAGATCAAAGTAGGGAAAGTAATAAGAAGGGCGGGTGTGGGTGGGAAGTAATGAGAATGCATTCATTTGTAGTTAATTAATTTTAGAAAACCATATTGGCATTTGTATTCACTATTATCACATGCCTATGGCTATATACATAAAAATTATGCATACTTCCTAATCTCGTGAAACAGCACAAACTGTGTAATGTATCTTATTTAGGTTGTCCATAACCTTATCCTGTCCTCTGGATCTAACCTTGTTCCCAATGGATACTCAACGTTGCATGATGCAGCTGGAAAGTTGTAAGTACCAGTTTATTCCATTTTTACCCCCAAAGTCAATCAAAGTGGATGTGAAATAATTTGCATTGCTAGCCTGTTAATTGTAACTTCTATCTTGTTTTTTTTTTTTTTTTTTCATGTCGATTGAAAGGCAAGCTGTCTCACTTTATGTAGTAGTAATCACATGCCTTGTTATATTTAGTAGCATTCAGCGAATAGTTGATTATGAATGTGACTTGTAGTTAATTTCATTTAATTTTTTTAAATGTGTGTTACTGTAAAAGTGGAGCTTACATATATGTCAGCAATTTAAGATAGTTGCATATGCAGTTTGTACACGAAAATGTTAGCGCTGCTTATTTTCCATAATTCAGTATAAATAATTTGTCAGGCAAGTGCCATATGGGATGTCACTGCAGCCATATGTTCTGACTATTCTAGCAAAAGTACACATACTGGTCAATAGAAAAAAGATTTTTATATCCATTTTATAGTGAATATTTTCAGTAGTTTTGTTTATCCACTATGCAAGGGATAGTAATGTATATTAATCTATAGCAACCAATCAGAACCAGTCTTTCAACAACTTAGAGTAGATAGAGTATTACAGCACAAGTTTACGCATATTAGAGTACACTAAAAAACTGAATAAAAATGCAAAGTAGGCTCAATAAAGTGCTAAATAAATAAATAAATAAATAAAAGTATTAAAATAAATTGAATAAATAAGTGAACTACTTCAGGGGCACCCTTTAAAACTGAAATTTAGGTATCTTGTAAATATACAATATCTCACAAAAGTGAGTACATCCCTCACCTTTTTGTAATTATTTTATTATATCTTTTCATGTGACAACACTGAAGAAATGACACTCCCCTAAGGGAAAATGTCCAAATTGTGCCCAATTAGCCATTTTCCCTCCCCGTTGTCATGTGACTCATTAGTGTTACAAGGTGTTAGGTGTGAATGGGGAGCAGGTGTGTTAAATTTGGTGTTATCGCTCTCACTCTCTCATACTGGTCACTGGAAGTTCAACATGGTACCTCATGGCAAAGAACTCTCTGAGGATCTGAGAAAAAGAATTGTTGCTCTACATAAAGATGGCCTAGGCTATAAGAAGATTGCCAAGACCCTGAAACGGAGGTGCAGCATGGTGGCCAAGACCATACAGCAGTTTAACAGGACAGGTTCCTCTCTACGCCATGGTCAACCAAAGAAGTTGAATGCACATGCTCAGCGTCATATACAGAGGTTGTCTTTGGAAAATACATATGAGTGCTGCCAGCATTGGGGTGTCAGTCTGTCAGTGCTCAGAGCATACGCTGCACACTGCACCAAATTGGTCTGCATGGCTGTCGTCCCAGAAGGAAGCCTCTTCTAAAGATGATGCACAAGAAAGCCCGCAAACAGTTTGCTGAAGACGTAGAAGTAGACTAAGGACATGGATTACTGGAACCATGTCCTGCGGTCTAATGAGACCAAGATAAACTTATTTGGTTCAGATGGTGTCAAGCATGTGTGATGGCAACCAGGTGAGGAGTACAAAGACAAGTGTGTCTTGCCTACAGTCTAGCAGCATTGTATGAATTTGACATTGTTTTTGTTATCTAATGGCATCTTTTTCTATCAAATTCAGACAATGCTGCTATTATTACAACCACTAACCCCTGATGAAGAGCATTAATCGCACAGCCTGAAACGCGTTGCGTACACTCTGCACTCAACAACAGAGTATTGTGGTTACACCAACCTTGTCATTCTTTTTTTATGCTTTGTAAACTTTTTAAACCGCACTCCTATGACAGCATAAGTTAATTTTAAAATTTAGATTTTCCTGTTCTAATATGTTTAAATAAAATTGATATGGTTTATGATATTTCCCTAATCTTTGGAATCAATGTCTTTAAAAGTCCCAATTAGAGGGTTTTCTTCGTAGTTTGTATTGTCCAGGGATGTGGGCATTTTTTCCTTTCCTAGAATAACATTAGCATTTTGCATTTAGCCCAACACTACTGACACATTATAGTGCTAATTCTGCAGGCAGGTTTCCTTCAGATAATAATAGGATATATTTCCAGTAAATGAATTATGTATCCTTCTGATATATGCAGGACTAAACTGTATGACATAACACTATATCATACATTGATTTAGCTGTGGCATCGCTCATTCATCATGAATCCTGCTAGATGAAGACATTTTCATTTATAAAAAAAAAACACACACAATGATGTTTTCTGTCATTAATAACAGGAGATTACTAGAGCTGTCAGTTGATGTCTCAGTGCTTATTAAGGGCAGATAAAACTCATTATTTTGTACTGAATTAGAGAAATCAATAATCTCATTATCACAGCTTTGTTCTGCAGGTATGTAGATTCTGTGGCTTTAATAACGTTAACAAATGATTTCAAAGCCGCAATGTTTCTGCCCTGATCTCCATTGTGTGCAAGTAGAACAAATAATTATAGGTTTGCGAAAGCCTAATTGATTTGATAGAAATGTGTGGAGATTGCTGAAATATATTTTTGTTTGTCACAAAGTTGGATATACAACGGATGATTTGCGGTTCATTTGGCAGTCAGGAGACCCTGTTCAAATGGAAAAAATTGCATTGCCTCAGTTTGATATAAAGACAGAAGACATTGAATATGGTAACTGTACAAAATACTACAAAGGCACTGGTAAGTAGTATCATATACAAATAGCAGTGTCAATTTATTTTTGCTTTTATGGAAACCTAAAATAAAATCTAATATTCTGCCCTGGCTCTGTGACACCGCTGTTGGCTGATGTCACAGAGCCAGTGCAGACTATGCAGGGATCCCAACAATAATGTCGGAATCTGCCCATATGCCTGTCTGGTAGCTGGCTCAGCCACTGAGAGCCTGAGCCAGCTGCTCCCACCCCCTCCACAGCCCAGCACACCAGTGAGCACTGGAAGGGCAGAGCACAGAGTGGTGACTGACAATCTCCACTCTGTGCTCAGAGCGGACCTGAGAACTGCGCGATCAGCTGTGTTTGATCGCTCACTTCTCAGTGGCGGTGGGGGACAGCTGCAGCTCAGATCAATGCTGAAGCCATCTAGCTGAGTAAGCGTGTTCATTTTTTAGGATCCTGCACTGGTCTTGTAATCTGTTTTTCATTAAATTATTTCTGTGTTTTTCTGCCTTCTTGTGAGGCCCTTTATGAGCTCCTGAACCTCTCCTTTTCCCCCTCACTTTCACTTATTTGAAATGAGTAGTTGACGTTACTTGTGGTCATGTGCACTGCTCTATGCATACTACAAATAGCACAGTCCATAGTACCTACTTCATATTAGTTATGAACAAGAGAGGATGGCTACGTTCCTACATACAGTGGCAGTATGGAGAATGGACATAACCACCCTGTACCAGGAAATAAATTCATGTTGTTACTCCTTTCTCTCTGCTCATCATGATTGGTAGGGCTAAGTCATACAAAAAGCATGAAAAAAACACTGTATTCCATCTAGTGTATATGAAATGTTTTTGTATCTTGTAGCCATTAGATGGAACTGTGCATATTGTGAAAAAAAATTCACAGCACCAACATTTGGTGGAGATGCTAGGGATCACATAGCTCATATAATGGCTCTTTCATAGGAGCGGATTGTTCGGATCCGCCTGTCAGTTTTTTTCCTCTATGGAGCGACGGATGTCAGCGGTGACATGTCCGCTGACACCCGATCCGCCAAAAGCAGACGGATGGAAACCCTATTTTCCATCCGTCTGGCGGATCAGATGAACATGGACAGATGGTCCGTGTTCATCCAATCCCCCATAGAGGAGAGCGGAGCTGTGACAGGTCAGTCTCTGCACAGTGCAGAGACTGTCCTGTCATCCGCTGGGTCAGCGGGGATAAACGGATGGATCCCCGCTGAGCAGCGGAGCCTGTCAAAACGGGCTCCACTAGTGTGAAAGGGGCCTTACTCTCCTTTTATGTTCCCACTATAAATTGGACAGTGGAGACACCTGATCATTAAGGTTTTTGGGGTTGTAGAGAATCCTCCATTCCACTATTGTCAAGTCGCTGCCCTCTAATTTTATGCAGATTAGGTCTTTTAACTTTACTTACTGTATGCTTGTCCCAGGCTGGTGATGTGGTGGTAATGTGACAGTGTTGGTGTAAAGCCCACCTTCAACCACATTATGCTTACCTCTTCATGGATCCGCTACAGTCCTTTCCTCAGTTGTAGCTGCTACCATAATGTGTTGGCTGTTGTTGGCAGAGGGAGCACCAGCGTCATCCCTCCAACATACAGTATGGCAGTCCTCAAATTCAGTGATTGTTTACTAGGCCTGAGCATTGTATCAAGGGAGGAGATTACACGCTCCCCCATATATAATATCACTGGTTACTTTACAGTGCAGCCCCAGAAGGAGTTGCTGAGAAGGAGTGCTGGAAAAGTCAGTTTAAGTAGTCCGGGAAGAATGAAGGGAGCTGTTCAAAGACATCGTTACTGTGCCCTAAATGGATAAGGTGACAGTATCTCTTTAAAACATATGGCTGACCAGGCAGCCATGCAACTATCATTTGCAGAAGATGGCCAGATGTAGCAGCACTGCATCTCTCCAGCACACACATCATTAAAGTGGTTGTAAATTTCAGACATGAAATATGAATAAAGCATATGTCTCTAAAGTGTGTACTTGTCTCTATCCAGAGCATCAAGTGTAATTTCTGTCTACTGCTTCACTCCTATGCTATCAGCATGAGTCACTTCTCATATATTTTCCTGACACCAAGAGAACAAAGGTTACAGCAGAGGGGTCTCCAGCTGAGTGTGACTTCAGCTCTCCACCCCATTTTTTCTAACAGCTCAGACAAACTTTATAAATTCTGAACTTTGAACGGGTATAGAGAAGAGAATATAGCAGATAAACAGGTACAACGTACTGTATGTAGTAGGATGTGTTTCATCTCTTTGTATCACCTGAGGCCAGTCACTTCACTGGGTAAATGTAAGGGTTTACAACCATGTTAAGGGTCTGTTCACATTAATGAGTTGTGTTAATGCATTGGCTGCTCATGTGCACTGTGTAACAGTGCCAATGTGCCAATCCTGGTGCATTGCACTGTTTATTTTCTTGTAACAAAGCTTTATTGAAATGGCAGTGACATTTCTATGCAGTTGTATGCACTGCAGTGGTGTTTGCGAGGGGGTGGTTTGTGTTGCAACTTGCTGTTTAACCACATCCTGCCCGGCCTATAGCAGAACGATGGCCGGGACGGGGGAGCAGTTTTCCTGACTGGGCGTCATATGACATCCAGCAGGAAAAGCCGCAGGATAAACCACATATCCGATCTCGGTAAAGAGCCTATTGCGTAGGCTCTTTACCATGTGATCAGCTGTGACCGATCACAGCTGATCACAGTGGTAACCCGGAAGTGCCGGTAATCAGCTTTCCTCAGTTCGCGCTATGTGCGCTGATAATCAGGGCATTGATTATCAGTGCAGCCCCCATCAGAGGTGCCCAACACAGATGCCAATCAGTGCCCATCACAAATGCCAATCAGTGCCTGTTACAATGGCCAATCAATGCCCATTAGTAATGCCTTTTAGTGCCCGTCACAGATGTCAATCAGTGCCCATCAGTAATGTATGTCAGTGCCTACTCATCAGTGCTGCCTATCAGTGCCACCTGTCAGTGCCCATCAGTGCCACCTATTAGTGCCAAGCAGTGCCACCTATCAGTGCTGCCTATCAGTGCTGCATATCAGTGCCGCCCATCAGTGCTGCATATCAGTGCCGCCTATCAGTGCTACATATTAGTGCCTCCTCATCAGTGCCACCTCATCAGTGCCCTTTAACCCCTTGCCGACCGCCGATCGGCAATTGACGGTGGCAAGGTGGCTCGTGAGCCTAGTGAGCGTGCGCGTGCCGCTGGAGGCGCGCCGCGCGCTCACTGTGTTCGGGGAGGAGCGGGTGCGGCGGCTTCGATTGCCGCCGGCTACCCGCGATGGCCCCCCGGAGCGAAGAAACGGAGGTCCGTGTATGTAAACACGGACCTCCGTTCTGTGTGAGGGGGAAGGGCTGTGATCACAGCCTTCCTGTATACGAAGGCTGTGACCACTTCCCTTCCCCAGCCAGGGCAGTCCCCCCACAGTTAGAACACGCCCAGGGAACATACTTAACCCTTAGAGAGCCCCCTGCAGGTTAACCCCTTCACTGCCAATGGCATTTACATAGTAATCAGCGCATTTTTATAGCACTGATCGCTGTATAAATGCCAATGGTCCCAAAAAAGTGTCAAAATAGTCCGAAATATCGCAGTACCACTAAAAATCGCAGATCGCCGCCATTACTAGTAAAAAAAAAAAAAAAAAAACCCAAAAATTCATTCTCATCACCTGTAAACGCGACCACTTTTGCGCAAACCAATCAATAAACGCCGATTGCGATTTTTTTAATCGCAAATATGAGGAAGAATATAAATCGGCCAAAAACGGTGAAAAAAAATGTTTTTTTATATTTTTTTTTTTGGATTTGTATTCTAGCGAAAAGTAAGAAATTTGGGTTTTTTTGCAAAATTGTCGCTCTTCTTTTGGCAAATTTCGTTTGGGTACAACGTCGCACGACCGCGCAATTTTCAGTTAAAGCGATGCAGTGCCGAATCGCAAAAAGGGCTCCGGTCCTAAAGCTGGAAATCCTTCCGGGGCTGAAGTGGTTAATGAAGTAGAAAACATACTTAATTACAAAATTGTATAACAGAAACAAAGAAAAACATTTTTTTCTTTCAAAAATGTCAGTTTTTCTAATTTGTTTAGCAAAAACTAAAAACAACAGTGGTGATCAAATACCTCCAAAAGAAAGCTCTATTTGTGGGGAAAAAATGATAAAAATGGAATATATAGTGTAGCATGACCGTGCAACTGTCATTCAAAGTGTGACAGCGCTGAAAGCTAAATATTGGTCTGGGCAGGAAGGGGATGTATGTGCCCACTATTGGTAAGTGCTTAAATAAGACATACCGTACTTTTTTTTCTAATGGTGAACTCACAACATTGGAGACAAGGCATTATGCCTTGTCTATGCTTTGGGCTGTGCAGGAAATAGCTGCCATCTGGTGTGAACCGACCCCTGAGGATTTTGGTAAGAAGATTTTGTTCTAAAAATATCCTTTACATTTGCCAGTCTCTTTTTTTTCTCTCTCTCTTTACGTGGTAATAGAGATTAAGAAGTTTACAGATGATCACTTTGATGTCGATACTATTAAGGTCCCCTTCTGTTCAAATGTCTCTAAATTGCTTTTATTAAATATTCCCCTAATAAAATATTCTCAGTAATGGGTTCCCCCAGCCACTTCCAGATTTATTGGTCTCCAGGTAACATTAGCCAGATCTTAATCAGACATATTTTTAGTATACAAAACACAAGTGAATGGAAGCATTTCAGGGCAGCATCTGGGAAGTTGTTTTATACTGTAATTGTGCACATCAAAGTACCAATAAATCTAGAGTCACCTCCACTGAGGTTTTCTAGTGCATTTTAAAAAGAAAGTGTATGAGTTTGTAAGAAGTATTAGAAGTCCATGTAAAGAATGTTATGGAGCAAACACCAGAGAACGAGCTCTGGAAACCTGAGTATTGATCTTTACCAGCATGGGCCAGGTTCTCCTGCAGCTTGAAAAGGTCAGGGTATAGTTAAGATCTATTGATTTCCATGTCGTGGGAGTGTGCTGCTTTAAAAACTTTAATGTTCTTCATGTTGCTTAGAGTTTTAAGCACTTGACGTGGAACAATGTCTCTTCTAAACAAGCCTCACTTCTGATAAATACAGTAAATACATAGGAAGCCCTTTGAGACACTTTTAGTATCAAGTCACAGATCAAAAAATGGACAACATATATTTTTAGAAAATTTGGAAAATTATTTTTGATTCTCAAAGGTATACGGAATAGACTGATGTGGTTTTTTTTAATAATAAAGCTGCGCGCAAAGTTTTACAATAAAGTTGCAAATAAAGTAAATAAAAGCCAATACATATACAACATAAATGAAAACAAAATAGAAAATAACTTTACAGCTTGAGCACATAGGGAACTCTTAAGCCCCATCTGCATTCTTTTTCGCAGAGCTGCACTGACAATTTTCATGGATTAGACTGAAGCCTCCTGGCAGTGCACCTGCTTGCTGTTCACTTGCAATCACCTGTGTTAAACATGCCTATATACTCTGTAGGTTCATTGCTGGAAGCCTTGAGTTCAGTCTTTACCTATTAATGCCACACAGAGAAGTTGGGTTCCTTTTGTCTCTATTCCTATGAATTTGCAGCCAACTGTTGATGATGTTGCTTCACTCAGAATGGCTGTTGTAAAAAAAATAAAGCATGTACCAAGAAATGTCACAGTTATCAATACAAGTGACTGCAAATTAGAGGTTTGCAGGGATTATATGGTGGTTTTGAACATATTTTCTTTCTGGTCATAACTAAAAATTCAGATTACATCATTATTTAGATATAATCATTGTTTGAGATGTTATCTCTTTATTGCTTGTTGAAAAATGTCTGCTGTAAGCACAGATCAATAGCTCAAGCTGAAATTTACACACAGACACAGCTGAATGACTCATAGCTGTGACTAAGTCTAATATATCTTTATATTGTATGCATATATATACAGAGGGGTCCAAAAAAATGTATACACACTTCAACATGTATATATAGTCCATGATAGTAGTTCTGCAGCACCTCAAATTATTTATTTAATTTCTTACAAAATCCTCCAGCAAAGTATGAAACTGAAGATAACAATCTTAATCTTAAACATTAATTACAACCGGTAAAATGTTACACCAGTGTACACATCCACATGTTCTTCTACTAATTTGTATTAAAGAACTGCTCTCACATAACAACATGAATGGAACAAACCCATAACTTGTGTACAATAATTACAATATATTGGAAACATTTTATCTTGGTGTCTCCGCCTTATTATCCATCCACAGTATGACCTGTAAAAATTCACAAAACGGAATTACTGATAAAATTCACAAAAATAAGAATAAATCAAAGTCAGCATTTAACCCTTTGGGTTGTATAGTGTCCACCTTAGCTATCCATTTAACCTCCCTGTTTTTCAACTGTAGTTCCCTGTTGCCACCCCACCCAGAACTACTATAGTGGACTATTTTTTATATATGGGAGCAGAAGGCAAAGCACCTTAACTGTGTGCACAAATCATCACTGAATTTCAGGTGAGAGCTCCTTTCATTAGATAGCTATGTCAATATATATGCAATATAAATCAATCAGGCCTGTTCATTTATCAGTGCTACAGTGCTATGCTTTGTCAAACATGCATCTTTGCATACTGCAAAATGCATAATGCATTTGAGCTCACAGAAATTATTGGTAACAAAATAAAATGCACAGGCAGTGCATTTTACCTAACAGCAGCACATGATCAGCAACCAGAGATTACTTTTTACGTGGGTAACTTGCAATACAGATGTAGGGAATGCGATTTGCTGTGTGTAACAAATGCATGTCAACACACAAAAAAGAAAGTGATTTGTAATGTCTGTAAAATGCACAAAAAATTCCATCAAACAAATTACTTGACAAAATCGCAAGTATTTTGGCAGGTACAACAGGACTAATATATGTATTTTAAGATTATATCTATCTTTATGTCTATTTTTTTTTTCTTTTTGGATAAAAATGGAAAATCCCTCTGAACCTAACCAAGCTACTTTTTCTCTTAGACTGTTCTATAAAGCATTAATGTAAATGAACTGGGTACGGAGAAAACACAATGACAAGATTGCATTTAGTCATGCATGTGTTTTTTTATATCAGGATATTTGTGAGGAATAAAGCCATTTTGTTACATGTATTCTTATCTTCTCTTCAATAAAGGTTACTACACATGTGTTGAGGTCGTCTTTACATTGAGAAGACAGGTGGGCTTCTATATGATGGGCGTCTATGCTCCAACTCTGCTGATTGTTGTCCTGTCCTGGCTATCTTTTTGGATCAACCCTGATGCCAGTGCTGCTAGGGTACCATTAGGTAACCAATATTGGTTGAGTTTGTGTGTGGAGTTGGAAAACATTTGGCTGGTTGTCACTTTGAAAGTTATTACCATTATTTTGTCATAGCGATCAATGCTATTTGCCATCTATTTGTTGTTATATCAGTCATGCAGTTTTCTATGGCATTTTTCAGTTGGAGCAAGAATTAATTGCAAATGTGTCAGTCCACCGAAAAATGTTATTTCAGTTTTTATCCACTTCCCCTCTACCCAAAACAAAAAAAACGTGCCTTTAGTTATACTTTAAACAACCTAACAGTTTCTTAGATCTCTCAGGAGGTATAAATATGAGATCTCTATGTAACTGGGTCTGTAGACCTGCTGTAGTCATTATGAGAGGGGACTGAATCTTCTGCATGGATTTTATATTACCTTTTTATTACAAAAATGCAACAGAAGTTGCAAGAATAGCAAAGGTGGGTGGGAACACACAACATTTCCAGATAGACAGAAACAGAGATAGGAATTATGTTAGGGAGATCTTGGTGATGAAGAGTCTTAGACATATATTAAACCAGTGGATGGCTCTGCCTACAATTTAAAAAATTGTATCTACAATAACTAAAGCTCAAACAAATCTGATAGGACATTTTATTATACCATTACTTGCAAACGAATTCATACTATACAGTATCGTAATTTGCAGGGCCAATCATTCATATGGGCCTGCTCCGTGCTGCAATAGAAGTCATTGTCTATACCTGGTACTTGTCCTTAAGAAAGTAAAATACTTCTAAAAGCTATTAGCAAGATGAATAAACTTCTCTCTGTATAATGTTATATATGTGTTATTACCAAAGCAGTTCAGTATACTATTGGCCATATACTGTGTGCACAAAATTATACTTGGTATGTCTACCCTCACAAGTCCCTAACTAAGCAGTAAACTACATTTTTTTTGTATTTATATGGAAATGGTGATAATGATGTAAGTAGTAATTGTTGTACTTCACATTATTTCCATTGAGGGATTTATTTTATTTCATTTTGGCAAACCTCATCTCACCCTAAACAGTTGTTTCACTATTGATTTATTGGCAAGTGAGTTACCCACTGGCTTCCTATATGTCTCTGTCGATCTCAGCAGTGAGACCTATACACCTGATAGACAAGGTCTTATTTCCTGTAGCCAATATAAAGGGGCCTTACACCCCCTATGGTTTTTCAATTTATTTTACAGCATGAATATCCAGCAGGAATCATGAAAGTAATGACAAGAGCAGACAGTTCTTGCATTATATTGGATGTTCTTAAGAGATTTAAGAATCCTGTGGGTATACTCTCTGGAGTGGGATATATTTATGTAGCAATATTTCAGAAATTTTGCAGGACAAGTACATCAGTTACCTTATTGCGCTAATGAATGTGGAGCCTTTACATTACTTTTTTTGCTCAGAGAGACTTTTGATTACCATAATTGTAGAGTAGTAATCCTAACTAGTGTCCTAAATTAGGGGTCATTGGGATCCCCTGGTAGATGTTGCTTCCCCTTGTAAACCTGCAGCAGCATTTATCTTTTAAAAAACAATCAAGTTATGCACAACAAGGAAATAGATTTTATCCATACTGATCATTTTACGTGATACATTTAAAAAGAATTGAACGATTGCTCTGGATATTATGCCAAGATTTACAAGTCATCTCATATATGTAACTCGGTATTTCATATGTCCAATCTCATTTTTCATTCTCAGATCGATGTTACAGTTTCATTATGTCAGTAAAACATTCTCATCTGTATGTATGACATGAGTTCATTGGATGGTGCCTGAGAAATATCCAATCATATGGTCATCGCACGTCATTAAGGATTGTCATTCAACTGTAAGAACTATACTGTTATGTCTGCTCTGTTATTCAGTGTTACTCTTTATTTTTTGTTCACACACATTTGTGTGCACATTAGGCTGGACTTCCAAGTATGTAAATTGTTTTCATGATTTCAGTTACTGTAAAATACTCTACAGCTGTGTTAATTTAATTTATGACACAAATCCTAGTAACGTTTTTATTTTAGCCATCTACAGTAAAAACCTTATTTTAGACACTGATGTCATCATTGGGTCTCAGAGCTTCTCTGTGCAATGCAGGCATATCATGTCTGGTGGGAGGGGCCAGCAGGGTGCTGTACTTTGCTTCCTGAAAACATCACAGCACCCTGCCCCAGTACTCCTTTCAAGAGCCTTAAAGTGTTACTAAAGTCATTTTTTTTAAATTAAAATAACAAACATGATATACTCACCTGCTCCGGTGTTGCACAGAAGGGCCCCAACCGTCCTCTTCTTGGGTCCCCCAGTGGGGGTTCTGGCTCCTCCTCATCTTTGTGTCTTCCCATAGCAAGTTGCTTGTTATGGAGGTACACAGTGTCTGAGCGCTCCCAAGCTGTATGTCTATGGAGCCATGCCCCCCCCACTTCCTCCTCACTGCATTTGATTGACAGCAGCAGGAGCCAATGGTGCTGTGTATAGAGGAAGAGAGTGGATAATAGATGCAGCCCTGCACAGCATTGGATCTATGCCATCCTTTCTTCCCTTTTACACAGGAAGGGGGGGGGGCAGTGAAATAGAAAACATTTTTTATCTTAATGCAAATATATTTTTAGCTGAAGTATCACTTTAAGCCTTGATGCAAAACAGTGGGCTTGCTCTTAATAGGAGGGAATTTTCACACTGATGCGGTGTGCTTTTGCAGGAATTTTGGTACATTTTATGCTCCCGATGCAATAGAAATCAATGGTAAAGCGCATGTAACCCACACAAAACCTATGGATACACTGCGCTGCACCTGTGTTGCAGAAAAAAATGTGCCACATAAGTGTGAAAGAGCGCTAATGCAAATATCAAAATGGCTTCATGGGTGGGTGTCAGTTTGAAACTAGTGTGTGTTCCTGATTAGAGTAATGCCCACAGGTGATGCTGACCTTCCACGATTCTAAGAAGTGAAATCCAATGAATGAAGGGATAGATAATGCTGAACATTCATCAGCTAGAAAATGTGGAGGGCTCTATCTGACTTGCTGCAGCTTAAAAATTCTCACTGTAGGACAATCAAAGTGTGCAATGAAAGAACAGGAGAGGAGTCTGTTTAGCTGTCCAAGACCAAATGAAAGACTGAAGTTCAACTTAAATCAAACAATTTTAAATGAGTGACTGGCAATAACTTTATCATACATTTGTTGGTCACGTTAATGGATAAATTAATCCATCTCTGGCACTAAGACTGGGTTTGGAAAATGTGTTGGTTTACAGGGTAACACTAAAGCTGGGTATACACTAGTAGAGTTTTGTCTAACACTTTTAGCTGTAAGAACATTCCTTTGTTTTTCTAATCATTAGTGGGGTCAAATCGACATTGGTTTTCAATCACAGTGGCAAGTAAATTCAAAAGAGCAGGATGTAAAACTTTTCTTGATTGTACAAATTTCTAACAATGTATGTGGTTTTCTTTTGGTAAAGCCCATTCATTCTAAAATTTAAAGTGAAAAGCAAATGCAATATTAAACTACTTTAAACAACATTCAAATGTATGGAGAATTTTCATGAGAATTTTCATATGAAATTTCTTACTACTAGTCAAGTGTACACCCAGTTTAACTTTACCTCTTCTGAATAAGAATGCAAAGTTAACTGGATGCTCATAGCTTCAACATATTCCACAACAATGGTCCTTTACAAATGACCATACACATCAGTCCCTACTTCTAAGGACTTTACACTCTTAACTCTTCTAGCGCAACAGTCATGTGAATGTAAACTAAGAATGATTTTGAGTGCAAACCATTCATGTTTTGAGGATGTTTTTGATCTTGGAGGAAATCTATTCAAACCTGGCCAGCACATACAGTCTTTATACAAATAGTGTACATGGTTGTAAATGAACCAAGAGAAAAATGCTAATTACTGGGCCTAAGCAGTATAAGATGATAGGGTTGATACATTAAAAATCATAAAATGAGAAAGATCTGTGCCCCATGCTTCAGGCTAAGTTTCCATTTATTTTAAGGTAAATACCAACTAAGACGGTTAAGAAACGCAAAGATGTAAGCTACCCATAGTGCTTCTCACAGGATCAGCACTTGAAGGAGTAATGTATTTATTTTAAACTTAAAAACAAATCCCCTTCTCCACTTTCAGGTTTCTGCATGATTGACAAACTGGGCAGTTTGGTGTACCCACGGCAAAAGGGCAGCAACCTCATGTATGAAAACATAATACTGGTTGCAACAAACTAAGTTATCTCTTCCATATTAATAGCCTAAATTGTGTCTCCCTTTGTTTTCCTAGGTATATTTTCAGTTCTGAGCTTGGCGTCTGAATGTACTACCCTAGCCCAAGAGCTGCCAAAGGTGTCATATGTGAAAGCAATTGACGTGTGGCTAATCACGTGCCTCCTCTTTGGCTTTGCCTCTCTCGTCCAGTATGCTGTAGTGCAGATCTACATGAACAGCCCAAAGAGAATTGAAGCAGAGAAAGCCAAAATTGCAAAGGCTGAACAAGCTGAAAAGGGAGTCAATGCAACAAAAAAGAATACGGTCAATGGGACGGGTACACCAGTCCATATCAGCACATTACAAGTATGTCTTTCTCCTGCATCATTATTACATTATGATTACAGATACCCATATTAGTATAGATAATATGACCATTTTCAAAATAACCAATAAAGTGGAGTTATGGGCCTGGCATGTAGCACACCCCCTAGTGAGCTGCTGGAAATTTAGGTCCTGCCCCCCTCCCTCAGAGCACGTACAGCAGGGCACACAGCATTTCTTGAAATTTTCCACTGGCTCCAAAGAATAGTCTAGGGGCTTCTTTGTGGGTTTTTATTGCAAAGGATTAACTTGAATAGGGAGAGGGAGCATGGGATACTGGAAACTGTAGAACTAGATAATTGGAGGGCTCCTCAGTTTCTGGACTCCTCACTTCAAAGACTGCTGGCTGCACTTCACAAACTGCTAGCTGCACTGCACACATTGAATTTTCCACAGGAACTCACGGTTACCTGTACTCATTTCAGAGTTTAAAAGCTAAAGACAGTCACTAAATTCTCAGCAATTGGTTGCCTCCTGCTGATACCCACCAGGCCCTTCCGTTTGAGGTAGATGTAGACTCACACCTCCATAGAACAGCTGGACTCTACCACCAACTTCCTCCTGGCTCTCTCCAGTGAGTTTCCCCAGACCCCATTTGATCCTTGGTTCTCAGCTTGAGAATAAGCCCTCCCAGCTAAGCCTAGCTGGGACATCTGTGTCTTCCTGACAGATCCTTCCAGAAAGCAGCCCCAGGGGCACTGGGGTCTCCTCCAGCAGGACTAGACTCAGAAACTGCTGCTCAGGCCTAAGACTATTTATAAGTTCCCTCGCCACTTACTGGGCACACCTCCACAGGAATTGGTTGGAGTCTCATAAATATTCAGGCTGCCTGTTATGTCCTTCCTCCCACTATACTTTCAAAATCATCTGGAAGACAGGGGGAAGCAAAAGAACAGCAGCCTGTGAAACAGAGAGCAACCCCTGCTCCACTGATTACAGAGGAGCTAATCTATATTTACCTAACAGACTACTCTATAGTAGGAGGGTGCTACATTTATAAAGAGTCTTCAGCCTTGTTTCATTTGAGTAAGAGCTTCACATATGATACACATTGAAACAATTTCAGTAGTAAGTTAGAACCAGAGATATTCAAGTTAAAGTTGGAACTGTGTGTATTGAGGATCCAATGCAGAAGCACTTTGCAGACAGCCTACTTTCAGTCTGACAGTAATAGTTATATAAAAACATAGTCCTATATTCCTAGATAGCAATTCATTCATAGTATAGTATAGCATTCATGAATGGAGGAGGGGAGGCGGAAAGGGCAGATATAGTCAGCATTTTGAGTGCCTGTGACAGGTCCCTTGGCTCTTTCATTTCAGCAATGACAGGGTATACTTTGGATCAAATGTAAGTACCATCCACTGTGTTGATTTTTTAACAACGGGTTTATCTAAACTTAGGCATATAGTTGCACTTGTTTTATCTGCCAAAGGATTTGTATTTCTGTTCACCCAGTTCTGAAATTTACACAGCTAAGCCACACCACTCTGTCTAGTAGGACAAGAGACCTGATTTTTCAATGCAGCAGTTCAGTAACACTTACAGGTCTCATCCCTCCCCCAGTCTGTGACCAGACAGTGAAAAGAGGAACAAAAAGTTTCCCCCTGTCACTCTGTACAATTCTCCTGTCAGCTTGCCCTTTACACTTTAGATCAACTGATTGGCTTCTTATAAGGCCTATACTTCTCTCTGCTGTACAAAGATTTAAGGAGGGTCATTACAAGTAAAATTCAGATATTTATACTGCTTACATTTAAAAAAATACATTTAATTATATGGTCATGAACACTGAGCTGCATTAACATGTACCTATTTTTTATGTGCCTGGAGTTCACTTTAATATCACATGGCCTTTTTGAATTACGGTTATTATAAACATTTTTACGTTTGTATCAATGTTCTGTGCAGAGTAATACATTTTTATCACAATATTTCATACTACTTTTTGGTGAACTTTATATTATTTTCCAATATAACTAGAGGCTTTTTTTTTTACGTAAGCAAAAGTTTTTGCTTCCCAGCGGGTACATTCTGGTATCGACGTAACATTTGCAGTTTGATGTTTATTTTATATATTCTTAGATCAATAATTCATCTGGCTGTTTATTATTCCCAGGTCGCAGAAACAAGATGCAAAAAAGTCTGCACGTCTAAATCTGATCTGAGATCCAATGACTTTAGCATCGTTGGAAGCTTGCCTAGAGATTTTGAATTGTCCAATTATGACTGTTATGGAAAACCAATTGAAGTCAACAATGGCCTGGGAAAATCTCAAGCCAAAATTAACAAAAAGCCTCCTCCTGCCAAGCCAGTGATTCCATCAGAAGCCAAACGGATCGACCTGTACTCAAGAGCATTGTTTCCATTCTGCTTCTTGTTCTTTAATGTCATATATTGGCTGGTATATTTATGATAGCACCAGTTTTCACTCTGAGTTCACCAAACAAGCCACCATTATTCTCACACTCCTTAAGGCCAACCTGTGATCTTGTCTACATTTGCAGAGCGAAATCCTACATTGTAGATGCCATGCAACTGTAATATTAATTGGCTTTTTTAAATGGAAGCATGACACTGCAATGTCTGTGCTTAAACTGATGTACATAAGTGTAAGGTCAACACTCAGCTATACACACAGTTATAAGTATTGCTTACATAAATCCCCCAACCTATACTGTTTTCATATGAAAAGTTATGAAATGCTTATAAAGAAAATTGTGCACGTTGAGCCTCATTCAAATCATATATGTAGTATTTAAAGGTCAATTCTAATTATTTTCAAATGAAAAAATAAACTATATATATATATATATATATATATATATGTGTGTGTGTTTGGATAGCACTGTGTCCGAACAAATATGTACAGTTCTTCATATAATATATATATATATATATATATACTGACTTCTTAATTAAACAATAGAGTTAAAAAAAGCTCTTATCAATGTGTAAGATAAATGATCAAAGACTATTTTTTGTAAAATTATCTATTTAAGAAATTGCGCTGTATCCTTTGCGTGAGCTATAATTAATGTGTTAAAAAAATATTAAAAATTGTAAATTAAATATTGTCTCAAGTATCCAAAAACTACATTTTTAAACAATGTTCAAATGATATAACATTTTTGCTAATATGTGTAAATGTATCTCACTGATGTTTCAGGGGCCTCTTGTGCTTTCATTTGAGGTAAGGAAACCAACAGCATTTGAAGTGTTCAGATAGACAGGTGAAAGTAACAAATCATGGACACAGTACAGGTCTAGATCATCCCTAGAAATCTCCATGTTTAAGCCCCGGGGCAGGGCAAAACATGTTGGGCATGTGGTCTAGATGAATTGAGCTGAGGCTGCTTTTACCTACTAACCACTCGGGCCAGGCGAGGTGTGCAGTGGCTGGGTCATCTCTTCCTATTTCTGCAGGTCTAGATCATCTCAGAAAGTTCTGGTGACTCATGATCACGATACATATCCAGATTTCTTATGGGGAATTCAAAATTATGGTGAGAGGTGTATGTCAGGGCCGCATTAAATCAAATGCAGCAATACATCACCAATCAAACACATTTTTGCACACAGTACGAACACATATGCAAGAAAAATGAAGAAAGTTTAATGAGCCTAATTTACTTTTTATGCGTGTTTTATAAACAGTACAACGTGATGCATTTTTTTTTTTGGAAGTAGGCAAACTGAAATGCATAATAAAAAGGTCTAAAACGCACAGAGAAAGTAACATAAACACACTACAAATGCACCGCATTACAAATGCACATACACAAGCATGTGAAACTGTATGGAGGGTTGGCGGTGGTTTTAACAATCCCTTACCCATGTTTTATCCCTTTGAAAGATCTTGCAAGTGCAGAAAAATACCTGTTGATGTTTCAGAAATGCACTCAGCTACTAATTTCCTCTTACTGAATGACACGGCATACCTCTTCATGGACTGAAATAGCCAGATGTGGGGTGGATTTACTAAAGGCAAGTAGACTGTGCGCTGTGCAAGTAAAAATGCTTTTTCTGCATGTAAATGGATATTGTTTGCAAAGTTTTGCCTCATTTACTAAGCTCTGGAGCAACTGCACTTGCAAAGTGCACATTCTATTTGCCTTTAGTAAACCCCACATCCCCTTTGGCGTCAGCTCTGCCTAGTTGTCTGTTGTTAAACCACCAAATCCCAATTATTCTCCACAGCATAGGAATGTAATGTTCTGTAGTGCAAGGCTAGAAATAGGATGACTGGGATCCAACACAAATATGAGAACAGAACACAGGACAGTTATAGATTTCTGACGTGATAAATAGGTATTTTTTCACTTATTGAGCAGATATAACAAATTGCTTTCAGTGATATGTTTAGCAGACCAAAAGGAGTAAATAAGGGAAATTCGTCGGGTTCAGGGTTTACATACACTTTGAAGTCATCCTTTGACAAAAGAATGTATTAACGATCACTGGACGCTATTGGTGACACATTGTAGCTGACCAGAGTCATTATCAAGGAAGAAGGAAACTTGCAGTTCTTAGCAGTTTGCTATTTGCCATTCAGTGGTTATGTATAATTGCACATGAAAAAAAAAAAAAACATTCTGTCATTCAGCTTTATATTAAAGGGCAGTCAAATATATTTTGCCCCATCCCTTGACTGACTATGGAACACTGAGACCTCATTGGTTGCTGTGAGTTACTGCGCATAAGTATTGTACATTGTATTTTCTCAGTATCTGGTATGGCATATTTACACACTAGAAAAATCTCTACTTGCTAGGTGGAAGCATTAACTAATTTGGATTACACATAGCAAAATCAGCTGATCATTGATTATTTTCCCCTAAATAAAAGATGAACCCTGTTATTTTAAAGCATTTAGGGTATGAATTGCTGAGTTAAAAAGCTAGGGGCATTGGAATTTCAACTATGGTACATGCCTGTCATTATATAATCAGAAATGTTACCTCTGGGAGGCCATCACCTCACCATCACAAAGCAGTAAAATAGTGCAAACAGTAAAGATAATACACAATGTGCTGAGACCCATAGATACTATTACATTTTATTTTACCCAAATTAGATCAGTAAAACAATTCTTATTGGCATGGATCTTTGCACTTTGCTAATTGGTACAATTATTTTAAATTGGTTCTAAAGGCTTAAAGTGTTTTAAAGGCAAACTGTTTTTTTTTACATTACTGCATCCTATGGGACCCCTTACTTACTGTCCCTGGGGGACCCCAGAAGAGGAGGATCGTCGGCTGCTCTGTGCAAAACCATTGCACAGAGCAGGTAAGTATGACACCTTTTTATTATTTTAAGGAAAAAAAAAAGGCTTTACAATCACTTTAAGTGTCGGTTCACACAGGGGCGACCTGTCAGGGACTTGTCAGCCTTACAAGTCACATTCCATGCAGTACAATGGAACCATTCTAATAGGAGCTCCTAGGCATTGATATTTAAATCATGGGTGGCAATATTACTCTACTTAAGCTACCCAGAGGCACCCTATCTCTCACACCCCCCCTCTTTCACTCCTCCCTCTTTTTCTCATCCCTCTCAATCTCAACCCCCCCCCCCACTCGCCTTTACCCCCTCTCTATTTTATTTAATTTGTTTTAATAATTAATGTATTTTAACAAAAATTGTTTTTGTTTTAATTTTATTTACTCCCAAAAAAGGCCCACCAAAATCCTTAGCACCAGGCCCATGATGCTCCTAATACGGCCCTTAAGCCGCGTTGTCAATGGCTATTTATAGACACAGGCAACGAGGCTCAGGATCAAGCCCGCAGGTGTGCGACAATAATAATAACAATGTGGCACACTGAAAGGAGGAGGAGCCCGGAGTGACAGTGGGGGACCCGAGAAAATGAGGATCGGGGCCACCCTGTGTAATAGAACAGGTAAGTATATTTAAGCACAGGTAAGTATACTTTTTAAAAAAAAAATCACTTTAAGTTTCAAAAACAATGACAGTTAAATATGAATTCTCTGTTATGCCTTAAACATTTCAAAGTATTTGTTCAGAAACATACCTAGCTCTTCCAAGTCAGGTGTACTACCCCTGGCCGTGACATGTGCTGTGATAGGATGTTGTGGGTGGTTAAAGCTAAGCCAGAAACAATTCTGTGTGATTTCCTCTCTGGCTCTACTTTTTTCCAATGGACCTTCACAGGCCATATCAGGTGACACCTTCAATACATGTCCCCTAGGTTGGCTGGACACAATGAGCAGCTAGGTAACTCTTTCAGTATCCAGGCCTCCTGCCTGCATATCTTTCCAGCCCAGCTTCTCATTGTCCCCGTCAAGCTGTTGTTTTCTTTTCTTAGCAGGGAAGTGAACAGCTGGCCTGCTTAATGCTGTAAAGCTGATTTGGCAGTGCTGTCTGAGACGTGGGACTACAAGTACCAACCAGTCGTCTTGGAACACACAAGGACAACTGCTGGGCTGTAATCAAGGCAGAATCGTATGGGTCGGAGCAAGGAAAAGGACCATCTGGCTTATTTCTAGGCTCTACAGTCACAGACTGTATCTCCTCCACCTTCACAGCACTGTGAGTGACCCCCAAAAATGACAAAACATCATCATTACACTCAGTAATTACATTGTTAACAACAACTACACATTTGTTTGATACCTGCACATGCAAGGGGGTCTCCTTTACTTTCTTAGAAGAATGGAGAACACTATATTTCCACTTCACCCTCCCCTTCTCTCTGTCCATCTACATGTTGCTCAGAAATAAACCCAACATCTATATACAGTACCTTGGTAGGTCCAGAGAGTTCAGTGGGGGCATCCAGGATGCTCTTAGCAGGTTGTAGTAAGAAACAAGGGTACCTAAATATGTACCCAACAGAACAGCTGTGGGGATCTCGTCTGGGACTCCCACTTTTCTCATCCCACTCCCATCACCCCAATCAATGAAAACATAGGCCTGGGGCACTCGTGCGGAAAACAGGATGGAGGAAAAGTTGCTGGCAGGCTGGTCAGATGATGTCGTCTCCTCCTGCTCAGTGCACTGCAGGTGTAGCATCTGTGGGTGTCAGCTGCGACTGGCGTGACACCAGAGACTGCAGGTGCTGGTTGCTGGGAAACTTGACTCACAGGTGTAGGAAGGGTTGCCATGGGTGATTTATCTCCTTTTCAGCCTAGTGTTGATATAGGTATTTGCCAGTTCTGCTGCTTTGGCAGAGGCTGGCCTTCGCTCCAACACAAACTGTCAGACATCTGCAGGACACGTGTAGCAGCTGATCTTTGACCATAAGATCCTCCAGGGGCTCGAAGGAATTGGCTTTCAAGCCTCTGGTCCACTGTCGAAATGTGGTGCATAAGTGGCTTACCACATCCATATATGGTGTCCCCAGGCCCCTTTTGCAAGGACCTAAATTGCTTCCAGTATACTTTCGGGGGTTAACTTATTTTTGGATGATTATATCTTTATAGCCTCATAATTGTCATCCTGCTCTGCTGGCAATTCGACATAGGCATCCAGGGCCTTGCCTCGCAGTCCTGGCATCAGGTACCGGGCCCATCGTGGTTGGGGTAGATGATACTGACGGCATGCTTTTTGAAACTACAGTAGATACACATCAATGTCACTGTTCTTTTCTATTACCAGAGATTTAGCTGTCTGGTTCACAGGTAGAGGAGGTGTCCCTGTGCTCTAGGGAACCCATGCTCTGAGCTTAGCCATCTCCAGTTAGTGCCAGTGATTAGCATCCTTCTGCACAGCCTCTCTCTCAGCTGTAGCCTGGCATTCCACAGCCTCTCTCTCAGCCACAGCCTAGCATTCTATGAAATGCAGGTACTCCAGAGGATCTGATTCCATGATGTGTTTTAGTGCATCCTGCATGGGAGTCTATGGTGGTGGCTTGCAATCTGGTGCTGGCCTGCTCATGCTGTGGCTTGGAGGCAACATTCAGTAATACTCCAGTGTCCGTCTCTGCTTGCCCATCCTGCAAGGTAATTTCTGAATCACTAAACTCTAAGATATTGGGAATCCCTTCGGTTCCAGGTTCCCCCAGGTTCTGGTCTGAGTGGATATCATCCTTTCATGATGCTTGCCAAGGACGTTAATTCCTCTTGCTTCACACTCAGCACACAGGTCATTTTGCTCATTCTCTTGTAATCTGCTGAACCAGACATGTTTGCAAAGATAGAACGGG
>BLSH010081069.1:691048-709055 GCA_018402905.1 Glandirana rugosa
GTACAGGTTTTTTTTATATATTTTTTTGTTTAAATAAGTAGCTAAAACCGGCTATATATAAGAAGGAATATAAAAACCACTTTTTTTTTAACGTTAGTCACGAATAACTAAACAACCGCGTTTTCAACGTCGTAAATGTTTGGTACTCTTAAGTAAAGACCGCAAAAAATGTAAAAAAAAAAAATGATCATTACCGCCGCTAGACTCTAAAAATAGTCCTGAAACAATAACCCCGCCTTTACAGCCTGTAAAAACTGTGAAAAAACCCTCGTTACTGTAAATATGTCGTTAGTATTTAAATTTATAGGTGACTAATGACATATTTACCGTCACTTCCCCAATTGCAGTTAGATCTCTTATGCCCCTGACAGCCCAGCCCCCTCACAGTTAGAACACGCCTAGGGAACACAGTTAACCCCTAGATCGCCCCCTGCAGGTTAACCCCTTCACTGCCATTTATACAGTAATCAGTGGATATTTAAATTTATGATTGCTGTATAAATGTCATTGCTCCCAAAAAAGTGTCAAAAATGTCCGACATTTCCGCCCCAATAACAAAGTCCTGATAAAAATCTCAGATCGCCGCCATTACTAGTAAAAAAAAAAAATGTAAAAAACGCCAGAAATGAATTCTCATGGTTTGTAAATGCTGCAACTTTTGCGCCAACAAATCAATAAGCACTGATTGCAATTTTTTTTTCACCAAAAATATAAGGAAGAATATATATCGGCCAAAATCGATGAATAAATTTGTTTTTTTATATATTTTTTTTGGACATGTATTTTAGCAAAAAGTAAGAAATATTGTTTTTTCTTGCAAAATTGTTGCTCTTTTTTTGTTTATAGCGGTGATCAGAAGTGACGCAAAGGTGATCAACTAACAGCTCTATTTGTGGGGAAAAAAAGGACATTTCGTCGTTTGGGTACAACATTGCATTCCTTGCAAGTGTCACTTAAAGTGACGAAGTGCCGAAAGTGCTCTGGTCTTACAGTGGGAAATCCTTTCGGGGCTGAAGCGGTTACACTTTGGGAGGGATTTACTACATTTAGTGCACATAGAATTTGGTGCAGCTGTAACCAGCTTCTGTATCAGCTTCTAGGTTTAAGCCCCCATTCACAGCGGTGCGACTTGTCGTGCGATTTGACAGGTCAGATTGCATGACAAGTCGACTTTGTGGTGCTGCACCGATTTGAAAAAGTAGTTCCTGCATTACTTTTGGCGATTTCAGGTGCAACTTACATAGACATCTGTGTATGAAGTCACACAGATGTCAGCCAAGTGGCACCCGAAGTCACACTGACATGCAGCTTTGAAATTGTGCGATTTCAAGTGAAGTTGCATGATTTCAAAGCCACATTCAGTGTGAACCTAGACTTATTGTCAAAGCTTAATTGAACAAGCTGAAGTTAGAAGCTGATTGGTTACTATGCACAGCTGCACAAGGTTTTATGTGCATCAATTTTAGTAAGTTTCCCCCACAGTGGATTAGCATTTTATGCATTAACATTGTTTTCAAAACAGTTATTCTGGACTGTGAGGGATCACAACTTGCAAGTCTGGTTCCCTTTTCGGTGGTGTTAGAAAATAATTAAAAATGCAAACTGGAGGTTTTAACCACTTGCCGACCGGCCAGTGTCATAATACGGCGGCATGTTGGTTCGTTCCTGCAAATCGCTGTAGCTGTACGGCACCCGCGGGAATGTGTGGGTATGCACGCTCACTGGCTAGCGGGGGAGCCAATAAGCAGACGGGGCGGACTCAATGTCCGCCGGTCACCTGCGATCACTTTCGAGACAGGCAGAACAGGGATCTGCAAGTGTAAACAAAGCAGATCCCCATTCTGACAGGGGAGTTGAGAGTGATCATCTGTTCCCAGCACCTTCTAGTCTGCATACAGTTAAGCCCCGTACACACGGGACAACGATCGCACGTACAATCGTGTCAAATCGTATGTTGGCTGTTTTATGTAGCATACTGACTGCACTACACGATCTTACGACCACAGAAGAACGTTCAGGGGCGTGTAATTAGCATCCAGCCATTCCTGACTTCGGAGTATGCGTGTTTTGCACAATACAACTTGTTGTACCAACTGCTCTGTACACACGATACAACGGTCATATCAGAGCTTGTTGGTACGACCAAGTTTTCTAGTCTGCTTATACAACTCCCTTGTACGACCGTCGTATGTTTGACTGTTCAAATCGCGCATACGAACGATCGGTATCACATACAACGGTTGTTAGTATGACCTGTTGTATGCGATCGTCGTCCCGTGTGTACGGCTTTAGAAACACCACATAGGGAACACATTTAACCCCTTAATCGCCCCTAGTGTTAACCCCTTCCCTGCCAGTGACATTTATAGAGTAATCAGTGGCTATTTTTAGATCTGATCGCTCTATAAATGTCATTGGTCCCAAAAAAGTGTCAAAAGTGTCTGATCTGTCCACCGCAACATCGCAGTGCCGCTAAAAATTGCGGATCGCCACCACTGCTAGTAAAAAAAATAAAAAATAATAGAAATGACATAAATTTATTCCCATAGTTTGTAGACACAATAACTTTTGCACAACCCAATCAACATACGCTTATTGCAATTTTTTTAACAAAAATATGTAGAATGATACATATCGACCTAAACTGATGAATAAATTTGTTTTTGTTTTTTTTTTGGATATTTATTATAGCCAAAAGTTAACAAAAATATATATTTTTTTCAAAATTGTCGCTCTTTGTTTGTTATAGCGCAAAAAAAATAAATAAATAACGCAGAGGTGATCAAATACCACCATAAGAAAGCTCTATTTGTGGGGAAAAAAGGACGCCAATTTTGTATGGGTACAAAATCACACGACCGCGCAATTGTCAGTTAAAGCGGCGCAGTGCAGAATCGCAAAAAGTGCTCTGGTCAGGAAGGGGGTAAATCCTTCTGGGACTGAAGTGGTTAAAAAAATGATGAGTGCAACTTAAAACATATCTACATCCAAGAGCAAACAGTAATCTATTGTAGCTTACCGTCCTTAGATGTGATGACTTATTTTTCATTTTTCAGGCAAGAACATTTTAGCAATTAAAGAAAAAACCTGTTGATCTTGCCAGAAATGCAGTGTCCTTGTCACTTCCTATGAGCTGACCTGAAATTAAAAAACAATTATCTATCTTCTGTAAAGTATGAATTACTCACTCCCTCATGTAATAGAGATAAAGCAGTAGTAATTAGATGTGGTGACTGCATTCAGTTTCTTTTTTTAGGCTTTTTTCCCTCTGTTATCACCCGGTGATCTGGCCAGAAACACACCTCCTGTATTAAGCCGCCCATACACGGAACAAATTTCTTTCCTGCAACCACAGGTTGCAAGAAAGACATTTGCACAATTCCCCATCAACACAGACAGTGTTGATGCGGAAATCGCTCCTGCTGGGCCATTTTCTTCTCCCGGTGGGGGAAGCCGTCCCTGCCAGGAGAAGACAGTGATTATCGCTAGTGGCTATAGCAGCCGCTAGCAATAATCACAAGAGAATCTGGCAGGCTGGTTGTACCCAAGTTGATTGATTGATCAACTTGGTACATTCAGCCTGCCCATTAATGGTTTGAATCCTGGCCGCTTAGTGCTGATCCAGCCGAGATTTGAACCATGCATGGCCGGCCTAAGGGTGCCCCCACTCTGGATGAATGAGCACGAGGGCACATTTGGACAGCAGCAATGTCTGGGGGAGGAAAGTGTTAGATGGACTAGCAGATTTAGATGCACAAACAAATTGAAGCCAAACTCTAGCTAATACTTTTATAAGCAGCTTTGTTCCATTTTGGATAAAATATTTAAATAAATAAATAAAAGCTGATCATTGTAAGCACCCCTGCTAGTGTTAAATGGTTTTTCGCATCTCTGTAACCGATACATTCTGTTAGAGAGCTTGTTCTTTATAAAAACAACAGGCTTGCTGGCTGGATCACCAAATGAAAACAGCAGAAAGAAAGCCTAAAAAAGAAGATGAATGCAGCCATCACATCTAAGAATTGGTAAGCTGCAATACAATAAATTATTGCTTTTGGGTTTAATACTGCTTTAACAGTATTGGTAACAACCATGGCTCCCTCTACTAATACATTCCAACCATAACCATGGCCATAGGTGTGCACCCCAAAGCTCAAACACACATGGTGTGAGCGTGTGTTTATATATATATGGCCTTGGCACATTGATCTCTCTGCCAGCACAGTGAAGGAGAAGTGCATAAGCACTTCTCTTATGGCAGGGATGGTTAGAGGGAGATCATTCCCTTCTCCCCGCTGCTACACAGAGCGAAAATGCTAATGCGCACTAGGTGATTAGAGTGTGCCCAGGCACACTCAGCACACCCTGTGCGCAGGCCTATGACCACAGCCACCCTCTACGACAGGTAAGTTCAGGATTACCAGGTGAAAATACAGGCAACACACTTAAGGACTGGTAAGCGGCACTATATTATTATTATTCATTTTTTTGTTGTTGTTTATGGGCTTAGACATGCTATAAATTGCATCTAACCCAATTACTAAAATCTAATTTAAGCGTCATAATGTTTCAAAAGTCAGTTTTAATATGTTTGAATCTGCAGCTTTCATTAAATACCTGATTATATTTTAATTAAGGAACTTTCTCCTGGCCTGTCGCTGTCTCTCAATGGTGCTTCTTTATTGTAACTTTGTCACTGGGGGTTCTAATGGGGAGAGGCTTCAAGTGATTGTTTCAACACAAATTACACAGGAGTTGTCCACTGTTGACACCATCAAGAAACCTTCTTTGAGAAATACGAGGGGAAGCCAATAAGTTCTTACCCTCACCATGATCTAGATGTGCTAAGGATCTGAAATTTTCCAGGTGTATAGGTGGATATCTTAGTAATATGCATGCCAATTTGTTTTTGTAGGTCGTTGTGAACTAGGGTTGCCACCTCATCCCTTTAAACCCGAACACATGTTAATTACACAGGTTCTGTGGCTGATTAAGGGGGTAATTAAACTCACTTGGTGCCTTATCTGCATTGAATTATCCTCAGAACCTGTGTAATTCATATCTGTTCGGGTTTAAAGGGATGAAGTGGCAACCCTATTGTGAATTATAGTTAGAGCCAAGAGAAATGGGGTAGGTGTAATGCCGGACAAAGTTGTATACCGAGCCGTGATTAATGGATGAATGTTGCACCTTAGCCTTTTTGGGGGTGGGTGATGAAGCATGTTTCCATGTTTTACTCATTTCTTTAGCGTCAGGATCATATAGATATACCCAGTTTTAATCCATGGTCCATACACAGCTGACATCTCTTCACGGATTATTTGGGCAGATTTCCCTTGAAGATGGAAGAACCTAATCACGGCTCGGTATTCAAATTTATCCGTATGACACTACTCCAATTCTCTTGGCTCTAACTATTATTCACCCCGACCTACAAAAACAAAAATTGGCATGTATATTACTAAGATATCCACCTATAAACCTGCAAAAGTTCAGGTCCCTAGCACATCTAGATCATGGTGAGGCCTCCCCTCGTATCATGCAGCCATCACTGGAGCGCATTCATATAGACAGAATGTAGCAACAAAGAAGACCAGCAGCACTAAGATGGGAAAAAAGGTGAAAAAAAGGGGTTTATTTATTTATTTATTCATCTTTAACCAGTTCCACACCACCTGCTGTGTATTCACGGCGGCAGTGTGGACGCTGTGCGCGAATGCGTTAAAAAGACGTCGATCAGCAAATGGCCGCTGGGGGGAGGCGCGCGCGCCGCACTCCTGAGGAGTGTGCCTGCGGCTCAGGCGGACCCGATGTCCGTCGGCGAGCCGCGATGAGCGGCCACAGGCAAAGAACGGGGAACAGCCAATGTAAACACGGCGGTTCCCCATTCTGACAGTGCGGGCATGGGAGATCTACTGATCCCTGTCACTGGGATCAGTTAGATCTCTCCTGCCCATGGTAGCCCAACCCCCCCCCACAGTTAGAACACACCTAGGGAACACAGTTAACCCCTTCACTACACCCTGCAGGTTAACCCCTTCACTGCCAATGACATTTACACAGTAATCAGTGGACATTTAAATTTCTGATCGCTGTATAAATGTCAATGGTCCCAAAAAAGTGACAAAAATGTCCAACATGTCCTCTGCAATATGGCAGTACCGCTAAAAATCGCAGATCTAGTTACTAGTAAAAAATAAATAAACAAATAAAAAACCCAGAAATGAATTCTCACCATCCGTAAACGCGGCCACTTTTGCGCAAACCAATCAATAAACGCCAATTGTGATTTTTTTTATCACAAATATGAGGAAGAATATAAATCGGTCAAAACCGGTGAAAAAAATGTTTTTTTATATTTTTTTTG
This sequence comes from Glandirana rugosa, assembly GCA_018402905.1. Classification (NCBI taxonomy): domain Eukaryota; kingdom Metazoa; phylum Chordata; class Amphibia; order Anura; family Ranidae; genus Glandirana; species Glandirana rugosa. The sequence continues at coordinate 697,416 of BLSH010081069.1, forward strand.
GATTTGTATTTTAGCAAAATGTAAGAAATTTGGGCTTTTTCGCAAAATGGTCGCTCTTCTTTTGTTTATATCGGAGATCAGAAATGACGCAGAGGTGATCAAATACCACCAAAAGAAAGCTCTATTTGTGGGAAAAAAGGACGTAAATTACGTTTGGGTACAACGTCGCACGACCGCGCAATTGTCAGTTAAAGCGACGCAGCGCCGAATCGCAAAAAGTGCTCTGGTCCTAACCAGGGAAATTCTTCCGGAGGTGAAGTGGTTAATGGCAGCTGCTTATGATACACAGTGCTTTAGAATGTCACACACTCAGGGATTACATCTACTTTAACCTTTCTCACTGGTTGTCATGAAATCCAATTCAGCTGTAAGTTTTTTGTTTTTTCTCTAAAATATATAAAGTGTATAGTTAACAAATGTGGCATCAAAATAATAGCACACAACTAAAACATATGCTCATAAGTTCCTCTGTATTAAATGCATATGAATATGCCTTACTTGTAAGACTTCTCTGATGTGTTAGTTTGCTTTGTGTCTTAACTACAGAGCCTCTATCACTTACTAATTATTCTCCTGATTCATTATGGAAGCAACACATTTAATTGCTGCAGATCTTATTCTCACTGTGCTTAGATAACTAGCATGGAACTCTCCCTGAAAGAATGTTAAATCGTTATGGATGCTGTGCATGCCTCCAGTGTATCTCATCCTTTCCCTCTGCAACAGAAAAAAGAATAGTGCTGAAATAATGTTAAAAAAAATACTTCAATTAAAAATGATTATCTCAGGATCTCCATTTTATGCACCACACATACCGTATATGCACTCCCTTTCCCCAATAGTCTATTGAAGTTCTTTTCTTTTTTTTTTTTGAGTTGCCTCTCCTCGCTCAGCCTGCTTAGTGGACACTGATGAGTAACTATGCAATGAAAGAGCCCTGATTGGCTTAAACCTCGTACACACGGGATGACGATCGTACTTACGATCGTCTCAAATCATATGTTGGCTGTTGTATCCAGCATACTGACTGCACTGCACGATCGTACGACCAAAGAAAGAACGTTCAGGTGCGTGTAATTAGCATCCAGCCATTCCTGACTTTGGAGCATGCGTGTTTTGCACAATACAACTTTGTTGTACCAACTTCTCTGTACACACGATACAACGGTCATATGACCGCTTGTTGGTACGACCAAGTTTTCTAGTCTGCTCATACAACTCCCTTGCACGACCGTCGTATGTTTGACTGTTCTAATCGCGCATACGAACGATCGATATCGCATACAACGGTCGTTCATATAATTGGCAGTGTCTCCACCTAGAACAGGGCTCCAGCTTGTGTAGAGATGATCCCTTTCTAGGACAATAACTAGTAACGTACCCAAAATAATTGACAGCTGTGGTACTAATACACACAGCATAGATTTCTAAAGCCTTGTACACATGATGTGATGATCGTACGACCGAACGGCCCAAATTGCATGTTGGCTGTTGTATAGTGACATGCACTAAGCGATCGTAGGACCAAGCAGAACGTAGTGACGTGTTACGAGCGTATAAAGAGAAAGTTCAGGTGCATGTAATGTGTGTCTGGCCGTTCCTGACTTCTGAGCATGCGTGTTTTGCTCAGTACAACTTGTTGGACCAACTTCTCTGTACACACGGTACAACGGTCATACGACCGCTTGTTGGTACTATAAAGTAAAGGTGTGCAGACATACCAGCAGGCGATTAGTGTAACTTTATATATGATAAAGTGATGTCAGTACATACAACCAACGCAATAACAAGAAGAATGTACATATGTCTTAGAAGAACAGTATATATATATATCTATATATCTGAATCTACAGGGTGGGCCATTTATATGGATACACCATAATAAAATGGGAATGGTTGGTGATATTAACTTCCTGTTTGTGGCACATTAGTATATGTGAGAGGGGAAACTTTTCAAGATGGGTGGTGACCATGACGGCCATTTTGAAGTCGGCCATTTTGAATCCAACTTTTGTTTTTTCAATAGGAAGAGGGTCATGTGACACATCAAACTTATTGGGAATTTCACAAGAAAAACAATGGTGTGCTTGGTTTTAACGTAACTTTATTCTTTCATGAGTTATTTACAAATTTCTGACCACTTATAAAATGTGTTCAATGTGCTGCCCATTGTGTTGGATTGTCAATGCAACCCTCTTCTCCCACTCTTCACACACTGATAGCAACACCTCAAGAGAAATGCTAGCACAGGCTTCCAGTATCCGTAGTTTCAGGTGCTGCACATCTCGTATCTTCACAGCATAGACAATTGCCTTCAGATGACCCCAAAGATAAAAGTCTAAGGGGGTCAGATCGGGAGACCTTGGGGGCCATTCAACTGGATTGGTCGTCGTGGCCTCCCGATATAAGTGGTCAGAAACTTGTAAATAACTCATGAAAGAATAAAGTTACGTTAAAACCAAGCACACCATTGTTTTTCTTGTGAAATTCCCAATAAGTTTGATGTGTCACATGACCCTCTTCCTATTGAAAAAACAAAAGTTGGATTCAAAATGGCCAACTTCAAAATGGCCGCCATGGTCACCACCCATCTTGAAAAGTTTCCCCCCTCACATATACTAATGTGCCACAAACAGGAAGTTAATATCACCAACCATTCCCATTTTATTAAGGTGTATCCATATCAATGGCCCACCCTGTATAACTAAAGGCCTTTAACATCAATACCTCCAGTTAGGCACTGTGGCACAGTTCAGTCGCAGGGGCCCCCTGATGAGCTGACTTGAAAGGCGTAACACAATCCATCTTGAGAGGACAACCGGTGACACATCTGTGGAGTGATGGCTACTTGGGGATGCTTGTACAGATGAACACACCGATGGTGAAGAAGTCTGGAATGCGCCACCTGCAAGGCAAATCAGGCCTATCTAGCCTATCTCTTGGTCCCTAACCTGACTATAGGCTATCAATGCTACCGGACTGCTAACTACCTAAGTGGCCATCGGAAGCCTAACCTGTCGCTACCCTGAGCTGTTTACCGTTCCCTAAGCTAATACTAGCTAGGATCCCCCAGACCAAAAATGGACACTGTTGCTTCAAATAATGAAGTGGTAGATATACACTTCAACACAAATTAGTTAAATGAGTTATAATCAAATGGGCTTTGTTCTCATACACTTGAGAATAGCCCAAGTATATTGAAGTATGCAAATAGAAAGTAAATCAGAGCAGCCTCTAACACAGGGATATGCAGATACAGTATCTCTGTTTCCCACACAAGAGTGCTCACACAGGAGTGACAGAAATATAACCGTGAGCTAAACAAGGCAGTAACACTGTGTTGTCCCTTTTTAGCCTGGAAGGAGATATCACAAAATCAGTCTGCAACACCCCTTGCTGGCATAGCATGTGTCTGGTCTCTCTCTCCTTCCTCTTCCTGTAAGACATTCACATATATCACCTTGAGGGGTTACTTGACCTTTTAGCTTAGTACTTAGAAGAACCAAAATTCCTTTGTGTGAAAACTTCCTTTGTGTGAAATCGGTCAATTCTCTAGCTGTGCTGGGAACTCAGCCTGCTCTCCTCCAATGATCAGACTTGTCCTGACATGCTTCCCCTGCACAGCCATTCACTGGGAAGTTCAGTGTGCTGTAGCTTCCCCCCCCCCCTCCCCCCCCCAGCTCTTATGCAGCTGAGAACAGAGATTATGTGATTACTTATAAAAAAGGGGAAAAAGGTATTTATAATGTTTTTTTTATATCTATCCTCAAATGTTCTGCCATTCATTTCTGTGTTACAATGAATGGGTTATTTTACAAGGCGAGGGTTTACAATCACCTTAAACTACAATGAACCGTATAGGGTACTACTGCTGTTGTATGTAAGCAAAGCCAATTGTAAAAAAAAATTGGATTTTTTATATATACTTATCTGTAAAATCCATTATTTTCAGTACATCACGGGATGCAGAGTAGGCTATATATTCAATACATACTGGGTCATACGGCACCTTCAGGCGAATGAACACTGGCAAATCAAAACACAAACAGGAAGTCCCCCCCCCTGTATAACCCCTAACCCCTCCCAAACTGGGAGCACTTCAGTTTTGTAGCAAGCAATGAATTTCCAAAAGGAAAAAGAGAGGGAAGGGACCTCTGTGTCCCGTGATGTACTCAAAAGAAATGGATTTTACAGGTAATTATCTATAAAAAATCCAATTTTCTTTCTCGTACATCACGGGACAGAGCAGGCTATATATTCAATACATAGTGGGAAGTCCCAGAGCAATCCCTGAGGGGAGGGAGACACAAGTTCAATTATACCGCAGTCCTTAACACACTGCGGCCAAATGTTGTATCCTCTGTTGCCCTAACATCCCCCTGGTAGAACCTGGTGAATGTGTGCACCGAGGACCAAGTAGCGGCCTTACAGATCTGAGCCACCGACATCTGATAGCAGAAAGCCCAGGAGGTTCCAACTCTCCTGGTGGAGTGAGCTCTTACCCTAAAGGGAGAGCTTTCCCTTTTAGGCTGTAGGCCTGAGTGATCAACTGGTGGATCCATAGCGAAATGGTCGCCTTGGATGCTGCCTGACCCTTTTTAGGACCCTCTGGAAAAACAAAAAAATGCCTCAGTCTATCTGAAGCCCTCTGACCATTTCAGATAGACCTTAACGGCTCAAACCAAGTCCAGAGAGTGCAACCGTCTCTCCTCTGGAGAGGTAGGGTGAGGAAAAAAGGAAGGTAAGACAATATCCTGGTTGAGGCGAAAAGCTGACACCACCTTGGGTAAAAAAGACAGAATGGGGCGCAGCACCACCTTGTCCTGATGTAACCTTAAATATGGTTCCCTACAAGAGAGAGCTGCTAATTCAGAAACCCTCCTTGCCAAGGTGACCGCAAAAAGGAAGGCTAACTTCTGAACCAAAAGGACTAAAGTAATTTCCCTGATAGGCTCAAAAGGCTGCATCTGCAGCTCCGACAATACTGGATTCAAGTCCCATGGACAGGGGGGACATGCCACCGGTGGTAATAAATGCACCACCCCTTGAAGAAAAATCTTGACCAAAGAGTGTGTAGCCAGAGGACTGGAAAATTACTTATAAGACTGACACCTGCCCCTTGATCATAGCGAAGGCTAGCGTCATATCCACTCCGATTTAAAGGATGGCCAGAATCCTTCCAATCGCATATTTGCATGGGTGCCACTTTTTGGCCTCACACCATCCAATGTAGATCTTCCAGACCCTGTGATAAATTCTCCTTGTGGTGATCTTCCTAGCGTTCATAAGGGTATATAGTGCCGCCCCTGGGACCCCCCTGGTCTCTCAGAACCGTGGCTTCAATAGCCTCGCCGTTAAATTTAGCGCAGGTATATACGGATGAAACACTGGACCCTGGGATAAAAGATCTGGACGGACCAGAAGCCGCCAAGGACAGTCCACTGCCATCCTCACTCCCTCCGGGAACCAGGCCCTCCTCAGCCAAGCTGGTGCCACCAGAATGACCTCCGCTGTCTCTTCCAGAATCCTGCGTAAGAGATGAGGGAGTAGGGTAACCGGGGGGACGGCATACATTAGAGAGAACTTGTCCCAAGGAAACACCAGAGCGTCCACTCTGATGGCGAAGGGATCCCTTGCTTTGGACACAAACCCCTGGACCTTGTTGTTGAATGGAGACGCCATCAGATCCACCTCTGGCGTTCCCCACCGCAGGCACAATTCCCAAAAAACCTCAGGATGCAGGGACCATTCCCCTGAAAGAATCTGTTGGCGACTCAAAAAGTCTGCCTTTCAGTTCTCCACCCCTGGGATGTAAACCGCGGAGAGCCTTGGCACATGCTCTTCTGCCCACCTGAGCAGCAGACACACCTCCTTGTGCACCAACCGACTCCTGATGCCACCCTGGTGGTTGATATAAGCCACTGCTGTGGCATTTTCTGTCTGTACTCTTAATGGGTGATCTCGTAACCGTCCAATATCTTAGAGCCAGCCAAATGGCGTACAGATCCAAGATGTTGATGGGAAGCCACTGCTCTGCCCGAGACCATCTTCCCTGGACAGTGAGGTCTTCCATGACCGCCCCCAACCTGAAAGGCTGGCGTCCGTGGTCACGATCTTCCAGAAAACTGGAAGTAAAGACCTCTCCTGCGTCAGGTTTTGGTGTACCAGCCACCAATTGAAACTCTGCCGTGACCTGAGAGTCAAAGTCATTCTGCAATCCAAAGTTTGAGTCTTCTTGTTCCATTCTGCCAGAAAGTTTAACTGAATTGCCCTGGAATGAAATTGGGCATAAGGTATTGCCTCAAAGGAGGCGACCATCTTGCCCAACAGACTCATACAGAGCCGAATTGAAGGAAGCCTCTGTTCTCTCACCTAGCTCACCAGGGCCCTGAGATTGCTGACGTTTCACCTTCGCCTGCCTCATGTCTAATTGCAGACCCAGATTTTCCAGGGACTGAACTGGTTCCAAAGAGGACTTGCCCAAGTTTATGATCCAACCCAGGCTTTCTAGCACCTGGACCATCAAAGCCAGATTGTACTTGGATTGGTCCCTGAGCAGAAGGTCATCCAGGTAGCCCAAGATCAGGTCCCCCCTTGACCTCCAAAGACCCAAGACCAGAGCAAGCACCTTTATGAAGACTCTGGCGCTGTAGTGATTCTGAACGGCAGGGCCACAAATTGGTAATGCCCTTCTCCTATTGCAAAGTGCAAAAACTTATGGTGAGGAAGGAAGATTGGCACATGTAAATATACGTCTTTGATGTCAATTGAGACCAAAAAGTCTGCCTGTTGAAGAGAGGTGACCACTGATCAAATGGACTCCATCTAAAAAGATCATACCACCAGATATCACTTCAAAGCCTTGAGATCCAAAATGGGTCTTACCTCCTCATTCGGTTTTGGCACTGTAAATAGGTTTGAGTAAAAACCTGTGCCCTTTTCTGTTGCTGGTACCTCCACAATCACACCCTGCAGGCTCAAGCGTCTTAGTGCTTGGAGCAGTTGACCCTTTTTTACAATATCTGTGGGCATCCTGGATCTTAGGAGTCTTCGAGGAGGCCAAGCCTGAAACTCCAGCTTGAAGTCTTGAGGAACTAGGGATACTACCCACCTCTCCCGGATGAGGTCTCCCCATACCTCTGAAAAGTGCAACAGCCTTCCCCCCTCCCGAGTGAGTTGGGGTGCCCCTTCACAGGGAAGGTTTGGCGCCAGGCTGGGAGGATCTTTGGGTCCACGGCTTCTTCTGCCCCTGGCCTGGGTTTTCCCCTGAATCCAGGTCCTTGAGGCTGTCGTGACTGCCTGGGGCCTGAAAACCTAGAGGAACCAGAAGCTGAAAGCTTAAAGGAAGGCCACTTAGCTGGCTTTTCTTACTGGAAGTAGAGTACTCTTACTACCGCCAGAAATTTTCTGGATAAATCTGTCCAGGTCTTCCCCAAACAGGCGCTCGCCATGAAAGGGGAATCCTGCCAGCAACCTTTTACAGGGAAGCTCCACCAAACCAGCTCTTCAACCACAAAATCCTGCGCATATGCACAGACAAGAGAGCCATTCTGGAGACCTGCTGTGTTGAGTCCTTCAGGGCATGTACTGTGAAACATAAGGCTTGAGGTAAATCTAGAGACTCCTCCTCCGATTCCTCATCTCTACCCGTTGGCATGGCCTGATCTTTTAATAGACCTATTGCAGCTACCGCCGGCTGAATGGCAGAGCCTGCTAGGGTGAAGGAAGCCCTTAATCCTTCCTATCAGCCGGATCCTTAAATCCCTGTGCATTATCCACAGGACAGGTCAAGTTTTGCTAAGGGAAAACACTGCCGCATCAACCGGCACCCCCCACTTCTTCAAACCTTTTTTCTTCATAGGGTATAATAAGTAAAACCTATTGGGAGGATTAAAAATCTGTCTGGGTGCTCCCAGTCAGATTACACCACCATTTCTAGTAAGGGGTGTAATGGAAACACCTGGATGCTTTGCGGGGGCTTTAACGACCCAAGGGAGGAAAAAGACATCTCAGGAACCTGTACCGGTGGCAATCTGAAAGCTGTGCGCACCTTGCGTGTCAAAGCACGTACAAGCAACTTCTGTGACTAAGACGCTGAAGACTCCTGCACCTCACTTGTCTCTGACTCCTCCGAAGCTGATTCTGCTGGGATTTCAGCCAAATCCTCCACTACTACCTCTTCCTCTTCATCCATCCACTCCTGCTCCAACAACAGGGGGCAAGGGGATGGGGACCTGCTATGCTTCTTGTTACCATGTGTAACAGGTGCAATCATCCCTACAATCTTGGTTTCTAAGCCAGAAAGTGCAGATGACAGGTCCTCTTTAGTAACAAAAACTGAGGAGGAACATGAGGTAGCAGCTACCATACCAGACAGGCGTAGTGGCTCAGACTGCCCGGTTACCTCTGGTCTCTCAGGGGAGGCTACAGCAGCAGGAATCTGACTTCCCACCTCTGGGCCTGCTAGTGAAACTCCCAAGCTGTTTGCAGCACTCCCCCTCCACTGTGCTTCCTGGAAGCCATGTAGGTGCACTCAGCCCTCTTAAGCCTATGTTCCCAGCCATGCCTCCCATTCTGCCTGATCACCATCTGCCCCTACCACCGGACTCACGTGTCCCCAGACCGGATAGCCTGCCCTGTGTCCTGATCGCACTGCCTGTAGTGCTGAGAATCGCCATGGCTGTACACCGGCATCTTACTTGTAATCTCACACATGCGTGCGCACCACCACGTGCACGCCACTGGCACATGCGCTCCTGTGGTTGCACGCTCCCAGGTATGTCCCATAAGCTCCATAGAGCTAATAGAGACACCCAGCTCAGGCTCATGACCTCCAGGTGGTCAAATAAATAACTGCAGCCAGACAAAACAAGCAGGACATAATCTGAACTTATTCCCAAAGGAAATCACTCACCATTCCCGCCGCAGGACCTGGAGTAACTGCAGGCCCAATCTTCACACCTCGCTGTGGGCCTTGTCCCAAGGACCTTCAAGGACTGGGTACCAATTTATGAGGGTCCACTCCTTTGGACCTGTATAGTACCCTGCAGGTGTACCTTGGTTCAGGTGTTCCAGGTTTACCCGTACACAGGGTCCAGCGCACCTATGGTCGCATTACAGGCAAAACCTTGCAGTTTCTTCTGTCTTCTTGGTAAGGGTCGGGTACCATTTTTCTTAGCTGATAGCTGTTTGAAATGGATTTGATTTAGAAAAGCTGACCCTGATTAAACAGAACCTCTCTGGGATGCACCATGGAAGCTCATACAGAGCTCTAGAAGTGACCAACCACCTCTTCAGACACTGGCAAAAAAATTGAAGTGCTCCCGGTATGGGAGGGGTTATATAGGAGGGGGAACTTCCTGTTTGTGTTTTGATTTGCCAGTGTCCATTTACCTGAAGGTGGCATATAACCCAGTATGTATTGAATATATAGCCTGCTCTGTGTCCTGTCATGTACGAGAAAGAAAAACAAAATCAATTTCACAGTCACATATGTCATGTCAGTGTATGCAATCGCTGAGTCTGCCTGTAAAAAAAAAAGTACTGTTCATAACACGATGAGCAGCTTTAAAGCATACCCTAAGAATATAGTTTAAAAAAAATTCTGTATCGTCAATGTTGCCCTCAAAGCTGCATGAAAAGTACCCTTTTTCTGCTGCACAGTATTTTTTTTTGTAGCATAAGTACATGTCCCCGTGGAAGTGCACAGTTCCCTATGCCTTTTTGATGATAACTAGCCTATTAGTCCTAAAAATGGTCAGAATTTGCAAACAAGGTATTCCCCCATAGGCTTCCATGGGATTCCTCCGCTAAGTTCAGGTTCAAACAGGATTCGCCAAACCCAGCACAGCAGCTAATTTATTTAAATTCTTTTTATTCATTTTAACAAAAGGTCGCAAAACACATTACATCACCATAAAAAGTTAAGGCAGTATTAATTCAATAAACTAACAAAAAAATAAAAAAATATGAAGGACAGTTAAGTCTCATACAAAACACAACATAAATAATATTGCAAACATATACAGTATAAAAGGTGTATCTCCTAGGACCTTATCATGATAGCCATATATATTGTAATTCTTCCCTAGAGAGGAGACAAGAGCCAACGTGAGAGGTGGGGCTCCCCACATTTAAATGCAGAAACTCCAAACGGTTTTTCCCCCCAAGAAAAATCTAGGGGTTACCAGGCTTCTCTACCTAATCCTTGCCCCCCCCATCCTACCCCTTTCATCACCCCGATCACCCCTTACTTCTTGTGTTTGAAACAAAACCAAATAATCAAAAAAAATAAATGTGCTAAAAAACAAAAGGGAAAAAGAAAAAGAAAAGACTAGAGTTGAGCGGACACCTGGATGTTCGGGTTCGGCCGAACTTCACGGAAATGTTCGGGTTCGGTACCGAACGTTACCCAAACTTGACCCCGAACCCCACTGAAGTCAATGGGGACCCAAACTTTTTGGCACAAAAATGGCTGTAAAAAAGTCCTGGAAAGTGCTAGAGGGCTGCAAAAGGAAGAAAAATGGGAGATGTTATTAGATCTGCAATCTGTCCCTCAAAGCAGTAGTAATCTCTACCCAGTCCAGTATCAGATCGTTCTGTAATCAGATCGTTCTGTAATGCAGGATGAGAGATCGTTCTGTAATCAGATCGTTCTGTAATGCAGGATGAGATGTTATTAGATCTGCAAACTGTTCCTCAAAGCAGTAGTAGAAATCTCTACCTAGTTATTAGATCTGCAATCTGTCCCTCACAGCAGTAGTAGTAATCTCTACCTAGTTATTAGATCTGCAATCTGTCCCTCACAGCAGTAGTAGTAATCTCTACCTAGTTATTATCACTGCAATCTGCCCCTCACAGCAGTAGTAGTAATCTCTACCTAGTTATTAGATCTGCAATCTGTCCCTCAAAGCAGTAGTAGTCTCTACCTAGTCCAGTATCAGATCGTTCTGTAATCAGATCATTCTCTAATGCAGGACGAGAGATCGTTCTGTAATCAGATCGTTCTGTAATGCAGGATGAGATGTTATTAGATCTGCAAACTGTCCCTCAAAGCAGTAGTAGTAATCTCTACCTAGTTATTAGATCTGCAATCTGTCCCTCACAGCAGTAGTAGTAATCTCTACCTAGTTATTAGATCTGCAATCTGTCCCCCACAGCAGTAGTAGTAATCTCTACATAGTTATTAGATCTGCAATCTGTCCCTCACAATCTGTCCCTCACAACGCTGGCAGCATCCTCTCCCTACATTAACCTGAGACCATGTGACATGCAGCACTGTGACTCCAGCCTCATATAGAGGCTGGGTCACATGATGCACTGGCCAATCACAGCCATGCCATTAGTAGGCATGGCTGTGATGGCTTCTAGGGAAAACCAGTGAAAGGCTTGTTGATTGGCTGCCCTGCAGCTATTCAACATGCGTGATAAAATGCCAGAACCCAGAACCCGAACCTGGACTTTTTCTCAAACGTTCAGGTTCGGGACACGGACACCCGAAAGTTCGGTACGGACCCGAACTTTACAGTTCGGGTTCGCTCAAATCTAGAAAAGACCATTTGTGATAATTTGGGAGAGTTACACTTAATTTCCTCACCAATTCTATCCTTACCTTCATTCTTTATCAGTGAACATATTCAT
>BLSH010081069.1:711844-723250 GCA_018402905.1 Glandirana rugosa
GGACTATATGACTGCCGGATAGAGTAAAGGACTCTGGGATTGTTCGGTCCTTTCATGTTTATGGGGGGTTTAATGGGGAAAAACCTTTCATCTGTAAGGTTCCATAAATCATTCTCCGCATCACTTAAAAAACTTCAACAGTAAAAAAGGGTGTTAAGAAACGTTTTACTTAAAAAATAAATAAATAAAAAAAAGGGGGTTTTAACAGTATACAATTGTCCAATAAAGAGTGTGGGTCGTATACGTATGGTGTTTAATGTGGGGTTTTATGTAAGATGATGAGGAGGACTCATACCGCTATGGTGTACACACTCAGAAAATGTGTCGGACCGGTGTATGTCTCCGGGTTGTACGTCCCTTTGGGGGGTATTTGTACTTTCCTGGCTTGTTAGGGTCTCAGGAAATGAGATAGGCCGTCAGTATATCAGGTGTGATCAATATTCAGTGATTGGCACCATAGCTTGTAGACTTTATAACTTTCACAAAGACCAAATAATATCCACTAATTGGTTTTTTTTTACCAAAGATAGGTAGCAGTATAAATTTTGGCCAAAATTTATGAAGAAAAATTACTAATTTGCAAAATTTTATAACAGAAACGGAGAAAAATTCATTTTTTTACAAAATTTTCGGTCTTTTTTTAATTATAGCGCAAAAAATAAAAAACCCAGTGATGATTAAATACCACCAAAAGAAAGCTCTATTTGTGTGAAAAAAAGGACGCAAATTTCATATGGGTGCAGTGTTGCATGACTGAGTAATTGTCATTCAAAGTGTGAGAGCGCTGAAAGCTGAAAATTGGTCTGGTTGTTAAGGGGGTTTAAGTGCCCAGTGGTCAAGTGGTTAACCACTTGATTACTTGCTTACTAAACCCCCCTCCTGCCCAGACCAATTTTCAGCTTAAAGCGCTGTCGCATTTTGAATTACAATTGCTTGGTCATGCGACGTTATACCCAAACAAAATTTTTATAATTTTTTTCCCACAAATAGAGCTTTCTTTTGGTGGTATTTGATCACCTCTGCGGTTTTTATTTTTTGCGCTTTAAACAAAAAAAGAGCGACAATTTTGAAAAAAAGGGATTTTAGTAAAACTTACCGTAAAATCCTTTTCTCTGAGTTCACTGACAGACACAGCTTCTCCATTACGTGTGGGGTTTTATGCTGGTCTCACTAGGAGTTAACTAGGCAGGGAAAAGAAACAGCTGGCCCCTCCCATGGGGGCCGTCCTCTCTTCCCACATAAAACCCCCTCATAGCATAGCTCTTCAGTTCGTACACAAGCCATACAAGAACAGAGCACAGAGGGGTGGGTGCTGCGTCTGTCAGTGAACTCAGAGAAAAGAATTTTACGGTAAGTTTTAATAAAATCCCTTTTTCTCCTATTGTTCACTGACAGACGCAGCTTCTCCATTACGTGTGGGGATGTCCCCAAGCTGTGTCAAAAAGAGGGGTGGGTAAACACTAACAGTACCCAACTGAACCTCTAAGGAGGCGCCAGACGCGCCTCCACTGCCGCCTGCAAAACTTTGCGGCCAAAAGTAGCATCCAAAGATGCAAACACATCAACTTTATAAAAACTTAGTGAAAGTGTGAACCGAGGCCCAAATGGCCGCCTTGCACACCTGTGACACCGAGGCCTGGTGTCTGAAAGCACAGGAAGTGCTAACAGCCCGGGTGGAATGAGCCGAGACTGGAAAGGGGGGGAACCTTGCCCTGAACAGAATACGCATAGGTCACGGTTTTTAATAATCCAAAGAGAAATCGTAGCCGACGAGGCCGCCAATCCTACAGCAGTACAAACAAGGCCTCAGCTTTGAAAAGAAGCTGTAGCAGCCAAGTACACCCGTAAGGCCCTCACCACGTCCAAAGCATGCAACTCAAATTCCTTTGGGTGCGATGGGCGAGGGCACAATGAAGGCAGAACAATATCTTCATTAATGTGAAAGGAGAAATCACCTTCGGAAGGAAGGAGGGAGAGGGTCGCAAGACCGCCTTATCCTTATGCATGGCTAAGTAGGGAGACTTGCACGATAGTGCTGCTAATTCCGACACCCGTCTGGCGGAAGTGATGGCAGCTAAAAAGGCCACCTTCTGCGACAGTAGTTGTAAGGAAATCTTCCTGATATTCTCATTCTCTGAAGTACAGAAAGCACCAAATTCAGATCCCATGGAGCCATCGGAGTCCTCACCCGAGGCATCACATGCAACACACCTTGTACAAAGGTACGAATCAACGAGTTCGAAGCCAAAGGTCTCTGAAAGCGAATCGCCAGAGCCAATATCTGGCCCTTGAGAGTACTAAAAGCCATTTTTTTTTTTTGTTCAGGCCCTGTTGTAAAAAAGCCAGGACCCTAGACACGACATAAGAGCGAACAACATAAGAGCGAGGGTTATGACCCTCCGCCCCGCACCAAGCTATATAAGCCTTCCAGGTGCGGTGATAATCTTGCGAGAAGTACACTTGCGAGCTTTTAACAAAGTAGGGATCACGGAGTCAGCGACTCCCCTGTCTCTTAGCACCTGGGACTCAATAGCCAAGCCGTCAAAGCCGGCGAGGGTAAAGCAGGGTGCAAGATGGGTCTCTGATACAGAAAATCGTCTCACAGCGGGAGCCGCCAAGGGATGCCTGCCACCATTTGCACCACGTCTGCGTATCAAGTGCGCCAAGGCCAATCTGGAGCCACCAGGATTATTGGTATCCCCTCCGCCCCTATCCTGCGTATCAATCGCGGAAGCAGTTTTATTGGAGGGAAAGCGTACAGAAGGTGGTAACGGCCCCAGAAGGCCACCAGAGCGTTCGTGGCCACTGCCAACGGATCCTTCGTTCTGGACACAAAGGTTTCCACCTTGTGATTGAACCGGGACGCCATGAGATCCACGTCCGGCGTCCCCCATCTGCGGCAAATTTGATTGAACACCTCCGGGTGGAAAGACCACTCTCCCTGGTCCAGCGTCTGGCGACTGAGAACGTCCGCCTACCAGTTCTCCACACCTGGAATGTAAACAGCGGAGATTGCCGGAGCGTGACGTTCCACCCAACACAGTACCATTGCTGCCTCCGCCGTAGCTGCTGGACTCCTTGTGCTGCCCTGATGGTTCACATACGCCACTGCTGTGGCATCGTCCGACTGAATTCGATCGGACGACCCTGCAATCTCATCCAGAGAAAAAGGCACAATCTGATTGCTCTCAGCACCAGTACATTGATGGGGAGGCGAGCCTCCTGTGCCGACCAATGGCCCTGGGCAAACAGCTGTCCCAGGACCCCGCCCCAGTCCAAGGACTGTCCCCCATGGTAATGATCACCCACTGAAGGGGCAGGAACGACTTCCCCTGAAGCAACGCTGAGTCCCGGAACCATAGGTCAGAGACGCCCTGGTCTGGGGACTCAGACGGATCAGAAGGTCCAAGGATCGAGGGGATCTGTCCCACTGAGCCAAACTTGCTCGTTGAAGGAGACGAGTGTGACTCTGGGCATATGGTATCTCCTCGAAAGTCGAGACCATGAGGTCCAGCCCCCCACGTATGGAAGACCGTCGGTGCGACAGGAAAGTTTTCACTGCCGACTGCAGTGACCGCAACTTGGCTGGAGGAAGGAAAAACCTTTGCCTGCTCTGAGTCCAGAAACAGGCCCAGATGACGGGATAGAGACACCGTCGACTTCTGCAGGTTGAGCAACCAGCCGAAGTCCTGCAGCGAGGTCATTGTGATCCTCACCTTCTCTTCCCGAGCCGAGGCGGATTCCGCTCGCAGGAGCAGGTCGTCCAGGTAGGCCACTACCGCAATGCCTCTCTGTCGCAGTAATGCCATACCGGAGCTACCAGTTTTGTGAAGAAAAACTCGAGGTCTGAGACTAGACCGAAAGGGAGTGCCACGATTTGAAAATGGAGGTCTCCCACTGCAAAGCGAAAGAAACGCTGAAGCCGTGGACAAATGGGTACATGGAGGTACACATCCCTGATGTCTAGAGACGCTACAACCGAGTGGATAGATTCCATCCGGAAAATTCCGCACCCTAACATACCGGTTCAGGGCCTTCAGGTCCAGTACTGGCCGGACCCCTTCCCTTTTTTGGGAACCACTAACAGATGTGAGTAAAAAACCTCGAAACCTCTCACTGGAGGCACTGGCACGATCATCCCTTGTTTCGAGTGCTTGTACAGCCCCAAAGAGGGCCGCCCGGCGTGCCTGCGGGAGCCCTAAGTCAAAGGAAAGAACCTGACTGGTGGCAGAGTGTTGAACTCAGAAACGTCCCCCACCCGAAGCCCAGGCGGAGACAACCCATCAGGCTGAGGAGCTTTGTCCTCCGCCTTGTTGGTTTTGCGCTGCCACTGCCGGCACCTGGCCCCTGCAGCGACCTTACCGGAGCGGGTCCCTTTACCCTCTACGCCCGGGGCGCGAAAAAAACTCTTTTGACCCGAGGTAGGGGGCCCCTGTCTACGGCGAAAACTCAAGCTTCCGGGGCTCTGGGAGGAAGCCACTTACCTCCTGTGAATCTTTTATGATCTCACCCAGCCGTGGACCGAAGAGACGTCCACCCTGAAAGGGAAGGTCTGCGAGACCATTTCTGGAAGCATGGTCACCGGACCAAAAACGCAACCAGAGTACCCGACTGAGGATACAGCAACACCGCTACCCTGGATCACATAGGCAGTAAATCAACGGCCGCATCACCAAGGTACTTGAGACCTCGGAGCAAGAAGTCAGCCCTCTGCGGCATAGCCAGCAGGCGGCCGCAGTCCAGAAGATTCTGGAGCTCCGTCATAAGCTCAGACAGATATTGCGCCGCCATGGCAAACGTCAGGGCTGGCCGCAGAGCCTGCCACCAGGAAGAGCGACCTTAACAGCGCCTCTGTCTTGCCAGCGGGGCCCTTGAATGCAGGAACCCCTTCCAGAGGACTGGTCGTTGTCTTAGTAAAGCGACCATAGGCGGGACACCAAGGCGACTCCCATTTCTCTTTTTTTTAAAAAAAACTTTCCTCAAGGGATAGTGAGCAGCGAACAGTTTGGACCCAAGTCCCTTGGAGTGTGGGAGGAAACTGGAGCACCGGGAGGAAACCCACGCATGCACAGGGAGGACATGCAAACCTCAGGCAGGTCATGATTAGGATCTGAGCCAGCAAGCATTACGCTGCCAGGCACAAGTTCCACTGCGTTAAAAGGAATGCTGCGGACGCTGCCATTTACAACAAACAAGGCGATTAGGAAAAAGATCATATGGGTAAGCCTTGGGTGCCCTAGGGGGCCTGGAAGACCACACCACATGCGCAGAAATCAGCGATTCGCCATCCTGGCTCAATCGCATCGCAGTACGATGCCAATTATAATCGCAGCTGCCGTCCCCTGATCCTCTTCTCCGTCCGAGGGACCTTCCGGTTCAAAAAAATCCTCCCTTGAAAAGCAAGGAGGAGGGGGACACTTCTAGGGGGGCCTGTTGGTGACATCCGCCCTGGGGAAAATCACTAAAAACCGCCACAGCTGGTCCAGAAAAGCGCCTTGCGCAGATTGCGCTCCTAGCATGTTCAGCTCCCTTAGGAACACATAAATGCATAGAAAGGGTTAAAGGCACCCCCACACAGCCGCACACCACCACCCCACAGTGCACCAGGGGACCCAGAAGGACTGCACCCACCGCCACCAGCACCCACAGGAGAGCCCAGCTATACTTGCTGTTTGCTGCATAACCCTGAGGATCATCAGAAAGCCGCGCCGTCAGGAGCACACACCATTCCAAAGTGAAAGTAAAAAGCTGTAGACACATTTTTTGCATGAGCAGGGAATCCAATATGGCCGCCGTTGAACACTAGAGGCCGAAAAACCCCTGCAAGGAACGTGCAGTACCGCAAATGGCCTCTCTGAGCGCTAGAGGGAGAGCCCCATAGGCCCAATATGTCTGCGGCTACGGCAAAATGGCGGCGGTCCGCCGCAAAATGGCGGGCGATCGCAGCATGGCGGCAAAAAAATGACCAAACTGCGCTAGACGATCGGGTGCGGTGCGGGTGGAAGGGGGGGGGTGTGCAGGGGGTGAACAGGGTTCCACGCACCCCTACCGGCGGCTACCCAGCAAAAATGTTTTTTGTTTTTTTTGTTTTTTTAGGGTCGTCGGTCCCCCTTTCCGCCCCTAAAAAGAGGGGAAGGAAGGAGCTCTCACTCACCACTCCGGAGGACACCATGGGTAGCCACCCAGTCGCAGACCTTCCACCCCTGCTTGGGCAGTATGCTGCAGGCCAGAAGTCGCTCTTCCCGAATCGCATCCGGGGCTGGGCGTAAGGGGGGATCACCCCAGGCCGCCCGCACAGAACGGGCACGATGCGTCGGGTCCACATACGGCGGGACTGGCTCACATCGGTCGGCCAGGTCGGGGACAGTACAGAGCCCATGGACTCTCTATGCCCCGACCGCCTTCTTGATAGCAGATCAATTGCTTGATAGAAGACAAATAAAAATAAAAAACGGTCACAAACAGGACCGCAATTCCCCTGAAGGAAAGCCAGGTCAACTCCTTGCAAACTAGGCATTGAAACTGAAGAGCTATGCTATGAGGGGGTTTTATGTGGGAAGAGAGGACGGCCTCCATGGGAGGGGCCAGCTGTTTCTTTTCCCTGCCTAGTTAACTCCTAGTGAGTCCAGCATAAAACCCCACACGTAATGGAGAAGCTGCGTCTGTCAGTGAACGATAGGAGAAAAGAACATTTTTTTTACTTTTTGCTGTAATAAATATCCAAAAAAAATATATAAAAAGAACACATTTATTCCTCAGTTTAGGCTGATATATATCTTCTGCATATTTTTTGGTAAATATTGATTGGGTTGAGCAAAAGTTATCGCGCCTACAAACTATGTATGGCATTTTTACATTTTTTACATTTTTCCATCTTTATTATTTTTTTTTTTTATACTAGTAATGGTGGCAATCTGCAATTTTTTATCGGGACTGTGATATTGCGGCGGGCATATCGGACACTTTTTTGGGACTAATGACATTTATACAGAGATCAGAGCTAAAAATAGCCACTGATTACTGTATACATGTTATTGGCAGGGAAGGGGTTAACCTGCAGGGGGCAATCAAGTGGTTAACTGCGTTCCCTCAGCGTGTTCTAACTGTGTGGGGGCTGGGCTGAATTGATGGTGCCCCGGCAAAGTAGACCTGCACTGTAGCTGTCAATCGGCTATAGCGTGGATCTGAAGTGGTTAATTATGTTTAAAACGTTCTCCCAGTATAGCTGAATCTTTGGACAATGCCACCAAATGAGCATGTGTTCCATCACCCCCACACTCTCTCCAACACACAGATGACAGTGCTGAATTGATCTTGCATAATTTCGATGGAACATAATACCACTCAGTCAACAGTTTGTTAATTATTTCTTTTATCCTCATATATATATTGAGGTAGAATATACATAAGCTTCAGGGATAGGTAGATTTAATTCATGATCCCATCCATTCAAGAAACATGAGGAGCCGGGGCCCAGGGATGACATCAGCATCTTATAAAGATTTGAAATGCGATGTCTAGTCTAACTAGTCATAGCCTGAAGCTAACCCCCTGTGTGCTAGAAGTTAGACCACAGGGAGAGGAGGAGGCAGCTCCACAGTAAAGGTTTCTTCAGGTTCCAGCTGCCTGCATGGCTTGCATGGACTAAAATTGCAGGATTAAAAAAAAAGTACAGTGGAACCTCGGATTGTGAGTAACGCGGTTTACAAGCGTTTCACAATACGAACAGTTTTTTAAAAAAAAATTCTGACTCAGTTTGCGAGCGCTGTCTCGCAAGACGAGCAGGATTCAAGCCTCTGTGCATGCAATACCATATATGGCCAGAGGTGCAGGGGTGCTGGTGAGGCCTGGAGACGCTCAGAAGCACTTGGAAATACTCAGAAATACAGAAAGTGTCAACAGTTCCCGAGCATTTCCGAGTGTTTCCGAGTGTCTCCGAGCCTCACCAGCACCCTCACACCTCTGGCCACATACGGTATTGCATGCACCAGCGTCCCCGCACCTCTGGCCACATACAGTACTGCATAGACAAGCAGTCATTGTGGAACAAATTATCTGGGTTTCCATTGTTTCCTATGGGGAAACTTGCTTTGATATACCAGTGCTTTGGATTACAAGCATTCTCCCTGAACGGATTATGCTTGTAATCCGAGGTTCCACTGTATGTCTAAAAAAGGTAGAAATATGAATCTCCCACAAATATAGCGCTCAGGCCCGGTCACACTGTTACAACAAACGCTCCGACTTTGGGAGCACATGTCGCATGATGTGTACAAATTAATCATTCCCATCTTAACTGGTCCGACACAAGTCGGTCCAACTTTGAAAAAGGTTCCTGCACTACTTTGGTCCATTTTCAGCCCACCCAATATCATTGAAGTCGAATCAAAGTCAGATCCTCGTCTAACCATCTGACATGGTGATTACAGCAGCAGAAAAAGTTATTTATGTCACACCGGGATTGTTTTGATTGGTCAAAGGACAAGTCGGACTATCTGAAAGTCGGGGCAAAATCGTATCCAGTTCATTCAAGTTGGATGGAAATAGGACCGATTTAGAACCAATGTCACAGGGCAAAGTCGGATCAACAGTCGTACAACAGTCGTGTCATACCAGTGTGAACCTGGCCTCAAACCTCAAATGAAACAATGTTGCAAAACCTATTATAAAAAATAAAAAAAATTGAGTGGAGACTGCAAGCCAGACCTTCTCGTCCACATCAGTGCCTGAGCTCACAAATGTGCTTCTGCAACCTATACAACCACTGTACAACCTATATACAGTACAGTCACACACAGTGCAGTGTGATCATCGGCATGATAATGATGATCACAGGTGATGTGGCTGTATCATTCATGGCTGCAGACAGTATTGTATTGTATATTTTTACTCAGGGATTATTGTTTGCGGGTTAATATGCAAATTCATACATTTTTTTTTTTTTTATTTTAATCTCACTGTTTCTTTTTTTTTTCACCTCACAGTATACTGTGTTTTCACTTAACCAACACTGACAATCACTTTTTGATGAGTAACCCGCAGACGAGATTTGGACGATTTGGTCCAAATAAAGAATTTAATTGGTCGTTCGACCTTTGTTCTTCTGACCCCCTTTTCATTATTTTAGTTCATGTTATTTCTTTACGTCTTAACCTTTTTGGTTCTTTAAGAAGGTCTAAAAATATCACATATTGTTCTTTTATTATGGTATGCACATGTGTTCTCGTATACTCGTATAACCTTATGCTCACAGGAATTAAAGTCTTCACACTAAATTGGTATATGCCTTACAGCCCAGGCTACGTACATGTAGGCTACATCAACAACGCCTATCTCTCACCTTTACATAGACTAGTCATTTGCAACCTTTTATTCCCTTTATCATTCATTAAGCCTTACCAATCCCAATTTCGGAAATTAAAGGGGTTAAGATCATTTCCCATAATGTACAAGGCTTTAATTCACCACACAAAAGGAAAAAAGTGTTTTGCCACTATAAAAGAATAGGAGCTGATATAATACTCTTACAAGAAACACATTTTTCCACATCTAATCATCCCTCATATTTTGACCAAACATATAACCAGTCCTTCTTCACAACCTTTTCAAATAAAACAAGGGGAGTAGCCATTCTCCTGAAGAATTCTATTATTCTCGACATTCAACACATTTATAGAGATCCTGATAGTAGATATTTAATTATCAAAGGATCAATCAATGGACGCTCCCTAACCTCCATTTATGCCCCCAATGAAGCTCAAGCCACATTTTTGAAATCCTTTTTTGAGACTCTAGATAAATTTACTTTCCCACACCTCATCATAGGAGGTGATTTTAATCTTGCAGCCCATCCCCATCTTGACAGAAGCAACTAATCCCCTACATCTAAATGTTTCACCAAATCCATATCTAAATTCCTTAATAACATTCAATTAATTAACGCATGGCGCACTCACAGCATAGGGATCAAATCCTTTACCTTTTACTCGCCACATGACAGCTTTGCTAGGTTAGACTACAGTTTTACCACCCCCATTATATTAGCCAACTCTTCAGGTTCAGAAATCACCCCTTTCCCTTGGTCGGACCATCACATAGTCACCTTTAATACCTCTTCTATATGCCTCAACCCCATATCCCACAATTGGAGAATTAACGAATCCCTCTTAAATCTGATCCCATCATATTACAAGAAGTAACATCATATCTACACGAATACTTCTCTCTTAATAATGTTGATATTATCTCCCCACCGCTCACAAGGCAGTCATGAGAGGATTTATGATAGATTTCGCGGCCAAAAAAAAGAAATCAAGATTAGCAGACATCAAAAACCTATCCAGAGAATTGAATTCCCTATATCATAATATCAATTACCCCCATTTCCAAGACATACTTCAACAAATACAAACTAAAAGACAGGCCCTAGATATGCTACTTTCAAATGATGCTGAAAAACAGCTTAGATTTTCAAAAGCAAGATTCCTATTACACGGTAACTCCACCTCGTCTATCTTTGCTAAAAAACGCAATCAATCGATAATAGCATGTCTATAAATTAAGGGATAACAATGGACATCTTATCACCCATCTCAATGACATGCAAAAAATCTTTCTTAATTTCTACAAAAATCGACTCTCTCATCCTCAAACATCCCCCCCAAACAGCAATAGACTGGCTCAACAAAATCAAACTCCCAAATTTAACACCTTCACAAACAGATTCACCTTGCACTCATCAAGAAATAAATAATATCACCAAATCACTCAAAACTGGCACAGCACCTGGACCTGACATTTACTTTACCACCTACTACAAAAAAATGGCCCCTTTACTCTCTTCTCACCTTTGCAAGCTTTTTAATCATATTTAAGTACGGTAGTCCCCGCGCAAGAACTATGGGTGAGAAATAGACTGCAGCCCCCCGGATACTTCCTAGAGAAGGAAGCGAAATGATCAAAAAGCAGATAGACGGGTGTGGCGCTGTCTGTGAATATATAAAATAGTAAAAAATAGTAAAAAAGTAAAAAATATTTTATGTGATTAGTGGTTTTAAAGGTTGTGTGAATAAGTCTCAAAATAAAAACAAAGTGGTCCAAAAGTATTATCAAGTGGATAACAAATTCAAGGTGGGTTGTGAAAGTGAAATCAGCAATAATTAACCATAAAAACGTATTTTGATACACAGTGAATAAAAATAGAAAATATAAAAAATATAAAAAATATGTAAAGTGGATATACAGTCACATTAAATTGTTCAGAGATGTCCCATATGGTATATAAAAAATAGTCAAAAATATCAGGTATTAACAAACGGGTGCTGTGGATTCAAAGTCCATAAAAAATCATTAAAAATCCCCCAGATGGGTAACCAAGTGGATATACAGCCGTCTATATGCAGTATA
>BLSH010081069.1:728776-747956 GCA_018402905.1 Glandirana rugosa
TTAAAAATCCGTGTTTTTACCGACATTGTTTCAGGACCTTTCGGGATCTCCCGACGTTTTCCTTCATTTTACCCCCATTCCCATCCCGTTCACGGGATGTTTTTTTACCCCTGTCCCTTTATTGAAATTTATAAATTTTTTTTTATTTTTGTATTTTTTACGTTTTTACCTCAACTTACACCTAGTGGAAGTTTGACACAGACTTTTCATAATTAATTGCCATCTTCGGTATTTTGACAAGATTTTAGTAGAAGTTTGATCCCGTTCACGGGATGTTTTTTTACCCCTATCCCTTTTATTTAATTTTAGTTTATTTTTTTACCCTTCATTTTCCCTATCCCCATTTTTTTGTAGGGCACTTGCCCTAGTTTGAAGATGATTTTAGAACAGTTTTATGGCTTCTACCGTTAATTAATACTTTTCAGACACAGTTTGAAGGTGATCCACATTCAACTCCATTTTTGCATTTTTTATGTTTTTATTTTTTTTTAAATATTTAAAGTTATTTCCCTGTCCCCATTTTTTTGTAGGGCACTTGCCCTACCCTTACCCCCATTTTACTTCCTTTTGCAGCCCTCTAGGGCTTTCCAGGACTTTGTTACAGCCATTTTTGTGCCTAAAAATTCGGGTTCCCATTGATTTCAATGGGGTTCGTTGTCCGTGCGATCGTTCGGGTTCCGTCCGGACCCGGACTTTGTCCCGAAGTTCGGACGGACCAGCAGAACCCGAACTTCCAGAGGTTCACTCAACTCTACTAGTTACCAATTTTATACAAGACTCAAATATATTTTCCCGCCCCCCTTAGCCTTCTTAGCCTTGACATCAACAAAATAGCGTTAGCTGGCCATACTTAGATATGGTACTTTTTTTTTTTTTTTTTTTTTTTTTTTTTTTTTTTTTTTTTTTTTTTTTTTTTTTTAGATATGGTACTTTTTAAATTTGGTATATAGAATACATTTTTTCATGGTTTCAAAGCCCTCTACAATAACCTACAAACAAGAATAAAAATCCCAGGAGTCAACTTTCACTCTAAATAAAGGAACAAGACAGGGTTGTCCCCTCTTCCCACTTATTTTCGCCCTTGCCATGGAACCACTCGCATGGTCTATTAGAAACAACCCTAACAGAGAATATAAGCTTAGTTTATATGCCGATGACGCCATCCTCACATTATCGGATCCATACACATCACTCCCTCATTTAAAGAACTAGATTCCTTACACCTAATATCAGGCCTAAGCATTAAACAATCCAAATGTTCATTCCTTCCAATAAATCTATCCCCTGATACATTATTCAGAATTAAAAAACAATACTCTTTTACCTGGTGCTCTCAATCAGTTCGCTACCTAGGGATACAAATTACTCCTCAATTCAAATCTTTATATCAATATAACTTCCCATATCTTTTATCTCAAATTAAAAATGTTTTCAAACTTTGGTCTTCCTATCATATCTCCTTTATGGGCAGATTATGCGCTGTCAAGACGACCACCCTCCCCAAAATTTTCTTCTATTTCTGCACAATTTTCATAAATACCCCAAAGTACAAAATCCTATCTATCCAAAAGGACATCAATAAATTTATTTGGGCGGGGAAAAAACCTAGATGCAATTCTAATTTACTATATAGACCCCAATCAGAAGGAGGTACAGGATTGCCAAATATCTGGCTCTATTACCTAGCTACGAGATTAACACATATATCACAATGGTTCTCTAATTCCACAGAGATCCCCTGGCTAACATTCGAGACCAATTCAATTCTTCCACATTATATTCAGGTCATCCTATGGTCCTCAAAAACAAGACAATTTCAACACCGAAATAGCATAATCTCACATCTTTTCCAACTTTGGCTTAAACACAAAGACTCACTTAAACTCATATCTCCAACTTCCCCCTTTAGCCTCATTCGTAGGTGACCCAGACATTTATAAATATTTTAAAAACAACCAATCTTACCACCCATGGAGATCTCTTAATCTCCTAACACTAAAAGCTTTCATGGAAGGTGGTTCCTTTTTACCCTTCAACAAACTTTCATCAACATATAATCTCCCCTCCTCTCTTGAATCACAGTATAACCATATTAGAGAATTTTATTCCAATAACTTTTCTTTCTCACTCAACCCCCCCATTTACAACCTTCGAACAAATATGCATCAATGCACCGAGAGGCAAAGTTTTCATCTCTTCCCTTGATAAATTCTTGAATGAGCTATTCCAACCTATAAAAACACAAGCTATGTCCAAATAGAAATCAGATCTAGACTGCTCAATCTCCATTAAAGACTGGTACATTAGAATTGATAATATGCGAAAATGCAACAGATCCACAGCATTTAAAGATACCCCAACAAAACTACTCATTAGATGTTAAATGACACCAGCTAGAATACATCTTTACTATCCTAGTGTTTCCCAAAAATGTTTCAGAGGCTGTGACAAGATTGGCACCTTGCTCCATATCTTCTGGAAATGCAGCCATCTTGACCCTATATGGTGCAACACCTCTAACAAAATTTTTCAGATCACTAAAAAATAACAATCACTCTTACTCCACACATTTGTATCTTATATCATACCATCCCGGATGTACCAACATCTTGCTCTAGACTTATCCATACATTGTTAAGCTCTATACAATGGATGATCGCTTGCAACTGGTTATCCCCTAACCTTCCCTGGCCCCAAGTTCTGAACAGAATGAGCGTAGTTAGACTTACAGAATGCCTATACCATTCTATAATGCATCTATATGAGGACAAATGGTCTCTTTGGGATAAGGATTAAATATATTTTCTAACTACCAGTAGTGCAATTTCAATTCCACCCCTACCATCACTCTTATATTATTAACACTGCATATTGTGATACGAGTTTTGCTCTTCTTTTATATCATACTGCTGTATTATCTATTTTTATTACATGTGACTTACCAATCTTCACCATTCTCAAAAAAAAAAAATATTGTATACCTCTGTGATTTTTTTTTTATGATGATCTTCTAATAAAAAAATTGTAACCAAAAAACAAATAAAACATGGACAGCGGTTATAGCACCAGTGTGTGTGTATATATTACACATACATACATACACACATGCACATGTGTGTTTGAGCTTTGGGGTGCACACCCTAATGCAATAGGCTGTGCACTTCTATGCAGCCACAGCACCTGTGATCATCATTATCATGCCAATGATCACACTGTACAACCTATATACAGTACACTCACACACAGTACAGTGTGATCATTGGCATGATAATGATGATCACAGGTGCTGTGGCTGTATCATTTATGGCTGCAGACAGTATTGTATTGTATACTTTTACTCAGGGAGTTTTTTCAGCTGAAATGTGGCACTCCTGGACCTTGTATGTAGCACACCCTGGACCCTGCACTCTGTGCGTAGGACACCCTGGACCCTGCACTCTGTACATAGCACACCCTGGACCCTGCACTCTGTACGTAGCACACCCTGCACTCTGCGCGTAGTACACCATGGGTGTTGCACTCTGTATGTACCACACCCTGGACCCTACACTCTGTACGCAGCACACCCTGCACTCTGCACATAGCATACCCTGGACCCTGTACCTAGCACACCCTGGACCCTGAACTCTGTACGTAACACACCCTGCATTCTGCATGTAGCAAACCCTGGACTCCGCACTCTGTATGTAGCACACCTTGAATGCTGCACTCTGTATTTTGTCCACCCTGAACTCTGTACGTAACTTACATCTGAACTCTGAATAAAAAAATACTCAGCAATCAAGAGTGAGTGTATACATATGTACTGTATGTATCCTGTGTGTGTGTGTGTGTGTGTGTTGAGCTTTGGAGGTGCACACCCTAATTTAATAGGCAACACACGGCTATGGTTACTAGGCTGGACATCTGCACTCCAGTTACCACCTTTAATATACAAAAAGTCCAATGACAGTGAAAATAGGGGAAAAACTGTTGATACATTTCATGCTGAACTAGCGCTTACTCATAACACAATGTGTTATGGATGCATTATGAGTAAGCGCTAGGGTTTTTTTTTTTTCACAGTGTTTGCTGTATTTTTTAGAACTTTTTTTATATTAAGATATAATTAAAAGGCAAAACTTTTTTTTTTCTTCATTTTGGATAAAGTGGAGAGGGATTAGAGCCCCTGTCAGTTTGTATTGCTGTCTGTGCCCCCCATTAGGGAGATTCACCCGCTCTATTTGTCCTGTTTACTGTTATCATTGAAAGTGAAAGTAAAAGAAAATCCCAAATTTTGGGTTGTCCCCAGAAAAGTAATAGACAGGAAATCTTCCAATGGGGACACTAGTTTTGATGACCTGGGGGTCTCCAAGGAATTCCCTTATTTGCAGGGACTTCGTCTGACTTCCTGTTTTGGCTATAGGACAGGAACTGAAGGGAAATCTCCACAATAAGACACAGATGGTGAAAAAAAAAACCATGGCAGGGTGATAACCCTCCCTTGCTCCATCCAAAATGAAAAAATGAAAAGAAAAGTTTTGCCTAAATTTACTTTTAAAGGTGGTTACTGGAGTGCAGATGTCTGGAGTTTCTATTTTATTTTGAACTGAGCCAGCATCCAGTGCATGCGAGTGGCAGATTGATATGAACCAACCAGGAGCAGTGTTCATTTACTTGTTATTAAGCTGAGTTCACATTATCCAAAGCTCTGAAAAGTGATTCACAGTGGATTGCTTTTCAGAATGCAGCATCTGTCAGGTGTTTAGGAGGTGACCCTGTTGTCCCCTGAATGCCTGTTTCTCATGACATGTGGCAGTGTATAATGGTGCTATTGCACCGCAACCACAAGCAAAGTGTTCGGCTCACAGTTGTGGCATGGCCCCATTGACTTGAATGGCCAAGTATGATAGTCAACTCAATTTTCCGTGTCAAATTTTCCATGGCTGCAAAGAAAAATTGTCGTAGCCATGGCATGTGAGTAGCCTCCTTCAGCTCTATTTTAGACCTAAGTTCGGGGGCCAAGGGGCAGTAAAACTGGGGCTAAGCCGCAGTCTGTACTGGGCCCTATGATTTCTAATGGTGGCCCTGCTGACAGGACAGTGGAGAGGATAACTGCATTGACAGCCTGATTTGGCCCCACCCAGTGGCAAGGAGAAAGGGCAAGGGGAGGCATTTTGGGAAAGTAAAAGTTATTGGTGGGACCCACGAGCAGGAGTATGCAGAGAGAGCCAGCAGGGACTGGGGAGCAAGCGACCTGCAGTACAGGACAAGTTGGGTGGAGAGAGGACTGCAGCAAAGAGTGCGGTGTACAAAACTAGTTGAGGCATGAAGAGTGCAAGCCAGGGGAGAGAGTAGCTGTGTAGGGAAAACCACCAGAAGCAATCGCAAAGTCTGGGGACGCACAGACATTGACGCTTAAGTCCATGTTTACTATCTGCTTCACTAATAGGTGTCCCTGCTGGGGGTGCTGTATATACTGTATTTATACACCACAATTTGTCACAGCATGGCAGGCATGCTAATTATTGTTCTCTGGGTACTCAAGGCTGAACCCCCCCAGGAAAAAATATCTACAGCCCTGGGCCTAGTCACTTTGTATGGAAAGAGAAGAGTTAAGTGACAGCACTTATGAGGTCCACAATGTGCTCGGCAGGACCCCATTCTGTGACTAGGAGTGAGTTAACAGAGATATGCTGACTGGTAAAGTGGGCAGAGGCTCAGCCTGTTCGTCCAAATGCAACACAAACATCAGTACAAGTGTGTAGGACATGGGATGAAGAAGCTTAAGGCTACCTTTTTGTACAAACCTGATGAAATCACAGATGTTGTATCAGGCTAGGTTTACACTCAGGCCCCTTTCACACGGGCTTGTCGGTATACGGACTCTGTTCTGCTCAGCAGGGATCCATCCGTTGATCCCCACTGAGCAGGCAGATGACAGTTCCGTCTCTGCTCACTGAGTGGAGATGGAGCTGTCAGAGCCCCGCTCTCCTATATAGAGATTGGATGAAAACAGACCGCCTGTCCATTTTCATCCGATCCACTCCGATCCGATTCTCCAGATGGATGGAAAATAGGGTCTCCATCCGTCTGGTTTTCACAGGCAGGATTGGATCGAAGCGCAGCGGATGTCAGTGGGCATGTCTCTGCTGACATCTGCCGCTCCATAGGGCTGCATGGAGTGTCCGTTCAGGTCAATCTGAAAAACAAACGAAAGGGGCCTCATGCGAATTTGATGTGGGTTTCTCCGGATCCAATTCGCATGACAGGAGAGGGTGCCCGGCTCACACATCTCCGGGGCAGCCGTGGTCCACATTTGGAAAGGGTCCTGTGCGTCTTTGGTTCCGATTCAGGTGCGAGTCCAGGCAAAAATTCGGACCTGATTCGGCTAACAGGGACGCACCTGACCCCTGCTGTGAGTCGTGGCTGCAGCACGTGTGAACCCAGCCTTAGAGATAGTGCAGGAAGAAAATCAAGGAATATGTAAAATACAGTAACTAAGAGCAATCACTTGTTTCTTATCTCACTACCGAACTGAAATCTGATGGGTTGATATGGGTAAGTAAACACTTTATGATTTCCTGCAGCTGATCATTTCCCATTACTCACTCACCATGCCTTGTTCTGCATTGTGTCTGTGTGTGGATAAGGCAATTTTGGAAGAGGCAGGGCTTTGCTTCCTCGTGTCAGAGACTGCAGCAAGCACTGAGCAGTACAATAGTGACATCACCAAATTTCACTCCAAATCACCTTTAGCTGAGCTTAGCAGTTAGAGGTAGCAGTGCCTTAGATCTCATAATGCATATACAAAACGATTAGGCTGTAGGTACAGGAGTGCCAAGGCACTCTCACATACCAAAAAATACACTGTCATTTTTTTAGGAGGATTTCAAGACAAAAGGTACATTTTCAGGTTGCTGCTTAGACACAATAAACATTTCTAATGATTCCCTACAAGCTATTGAATCTCTGTCCTTTTAGTTTAGGTCCAATTTAAAGTGATATTAAATCCAAAAGCAAACATTAATTAAATGGAAGCTTACCAATTCTTAGATGTGATGACTGCATTCGTTTTCTTTTGAGGCTTTCTTTCCTTTCTTTTCACCTGGTGATCTGACCAGTAGAGATGGGCCAAACACCCCCCTGTTCGGTTCACAGCAGAACAAGGGAAAAGTTCTGACCTGAATGGCATACCCAAGTGAAGTCTATGGGAGACGAAGAGGAAAAATGGAAAGTGCCCATTTGGAAGGCTTATATGCAAGTAATTGGCCATAAAAAGAGTATGGGGGTCTGGGTACTGCCCTGGGGGACATGT
Organism: Glandirana rugosa; assembly: GCA_018402905.1. Classification (NCBI taxonomy): domain Eukaryota; kingdom Metazoa; phylum Chordata; class Amphibia; order Anura; family Ranidae; genus Glandirana; species Glandirana rugosa. Next base: position 736,074 of record BLSH010081069.1, read on the forward strand.
ATCAATGCAACAACAAAAAAATGTTATCGTTTTTAAAGGAGCAGTGATTTTAATGATGCTTAAAGTGCAAGAAAATAAATGAAAAATTCCTTTAAATATAGTGCCAGGCGGTCCCCTTAGTCTGCCTGTAAAGTGGCACATCTGTACTGTGTATAAAACCTGCTGCAGCAAAAAAATGACATTTATAAAGAAAAGAAAAACAAGTTAAATCACATTTAAATTGACTCGCAGTTACAATTGCTGGCACCCAGCTATTTAAAAAAAATAATGTAAAAAACAGTGTGCCACCCCCCCCCCCCCCAGTCCATATCAGATCTGAAGGATCTGGTATGGATTTTAACCCCTTCCCGCCGGTAGGACGTCCATGGACGTCCTAGACTTTGAGGGGGGATATCTGAATGGTGCCAGCAGCTAGAGGCACCATTCAGGTATCATTTTTTTCAGCTGGCAATTCTGTACACCACAAGAATGATCATAGCGGCAGTTCAGCCGCTTGATCGTTCTTGTAGGCAGCGGGAGGGTACGTCCCCCCCCTCCCGCCGCTATTCGGTGCTTCTCCCGTGCCGCCCGTACGATCGGCGGCAGGGAGAAGAGATCCGTCGCCACTGGAGTGTCGTCAGGGAGATGACTGGTGACCATCTGGTCACCAGTCATCTCTATGACCCTCGGAGGACCGGGTGCGATGTTATGACGTCACGCCCGGCCCGGCATTAGTAAACAAAGCCGTGATCAAGGCTGGGATCAGATTTTTTTTTTCTGATCTCAGTCTTTCCAGCCTGCAGGAGAGATGTGAGGTCATATTGACCCCACCATCTCTCCATAAAGAGTACCTGTCACGTACCATTCCTATTACAAGGGATGTTTACATTCCTTGTAATAGGAATAAAAGTGATCAAAAAAAAAATTAAAGACACAGTGTAAAAATAAAAATATAAAAGTAAAATAAATAATAATAACAAAAAAAAAAAAATTAAAGTCCCCCCGTCCCCGCGTGCTCGCACGCAGAAGCGAACGCATACGTAAGCCCCGCCCACATATGTAACCGGTGTTCAAACCACACATGTGAGGTATCACCGCGTGCGTTAGAGCGAGAGTAATAATTCTAGCACTAGACCTCCTATGTAACCTGTAAAAATTTTTAAAGCGTCGCCTATGGAGATTTTTAAGTACCAAAGTTTGGCGCAATTCCACGAGTGTTCGCAATGTTAAAGCATGACATGTTGGGTATCAATTTACTCGGCGTAACATCCTCTTTTACAACATACAAAAAATTGGGCTAACTTTACTGTTTTGTATTTTTTTAATTCACTAAACTGTTTCTTTTTAAAAAAAAACGCGTTTGAAAAATTCCTGCGCAAATATCGTGTGATATAAAAAGTTGCAATGATTGCCATTTTATTCCCTGGAGTCCCTGCTAAAAAACATATATAATGTTTGGGGGTTCTGAGTATTTTTCTAGCAAAAAAATGATGATTTTTACATGTAGGAGAAGAGTGTCAGAAATGGCCCGGTAAGGAAGGGGTTAAGGGGAACCCCACGCCAAAATGTTAAAAAAAAATGGCTGAGGGGGCCCCCCATGATCCATACCAGACCCTTATCCAAGCATGCAGCCTGGCAGGTCAGGAAATGGGGGGGGGGGGCGAGTGATGTAGACCCAAAGGGTCTGGTATGGATTGGGGGGGCCCACACCATTTTTTCTATATTTTTACCTGCAATTTTTTTTGGTTTTATTCAGCTGTCAGCAGGGAAGCCCGTTGACAGCCGATGACTTATCGGTTGTTAAGGGCGCTGCAAAAGGCTTCCCAGCCCCTCTCCTTAACAATCAGCTTTTACTCTGCCCTGATTGGGCAAAGGTTTGCCCAATCAGGGTGCATTCCAGGGCATTTGGTGGGGAGAAAACTCGCCAAACACCCTGCAAATTCGGGTGTTCCCTGAATGGGGTGAGCAGCCACCATTCTCCCAACGCTACTGACCAGTAAGTATTTTGTTTTTCACAAGAATAAGCTGTCCTACAAATGTATCAGTTAAGAGTTAAGACTCTTAACTCTTAACTGACAAACCATCTACCACTGACTGCTTATAATGATCAGCTTTTATTTATGTAAAACTGCGGTGCCTAACCTTTCGCGACTTGGTAACCGATTGCGGGCCACAATGAGCGTAGCAGGCAGTTGACAAGTCGGTGTCCACTCTGCATATACATAGTTACATATTTAGTCAGGTTGAAAAACTACTCAAGTCCATCTAGTTCAACCAAAAAAAAAAATTATATATAACCAAACAATCCCATATGCAATCCTTCACCCACAGTTGATCCAGAGAAAGGCAAAAAACCCCATCAAAGCGTGATCCAATTTGCTATAAGGGGGGAAAAATTCCTTCCTGATCCCCCAAGAGGCAATCGGATACACCCTGGATCAACTTTACCTAAACATGTTAGTACCCAGTTATATTATTTACATAAGGAAAGAATCCTTTTTTTAAAGCAATCAACTGTGCAGGTCAAAACCACCTCTGGGGGAAGTCTATTCCACATTTTCACAGCTCTTACTGTGAAGAAACCTTTCCGTATTTGTAGATTAAATCTTTTTTCCTCTAGACTTAAAAAGAGTGCCCCTTGTCCTTTGTGATGACCTTAAAGTAAATAACGCAACACCAAGTTCACTATATGGACCACTTGTATATTTGCACATGTTGATCATATTCCCTCTTAATCTCCTCTTCTCAAGAGAGAATAAATTCAGATCCTCTAATCTTTCCTCATAGCTGAGCTCACCCATGCCTCTTATTAGTTTGGTTGCCCTTCTCTGCACTTTCTCCAGTTCCCTGATATCCTTTTTGAGAACTGGTGCCCAAAACTGAACTGCATATTCCAGATGAGGTCTTACTAATGATTTGTGCAGGGGCAAAATAATGTCTCTATCTCTGGAGTCCATACCTCTCTTAATACAAGAAAGGATTTTGCTTGCTTTGGAAACCGCAGTTTGGCATTGCATGCCATTATTAAGCTTATGATCTACCAAAACTCCCAGATCCTTCTCCACTATGGATTCCCACAATTGTACTCCCCCTAGTATGTACGATGCATGCATATTCTTAGCCCCCAAGTGCATAACTTTACATTTATCAACATTAAACCTCATTTGCCACATAGTCGCCCACTTAGACAGTGCGTGAGGTCTGCTTGTAAGTTGGAGACATTCTGCAAGGACGTTATTCCACTGCATAGCTTGTTGTCATCTGCAAATACTGAAATGGTACTTTTAATCCCAGACCCGATATAATTTATAAATATATTGAAAAGTAAGGGTCCCAACACTGAACCTCACTGATAACCTTAGACCATTTAGAATAAGAATCATTAACCACTACTCTCTGAATTCTGTCTTTTAGCCAGTTTTCTAACCATTTACAAACTGATCTTTCCAAGCCAAGTATACCACATCCACAGCCACCCCTCTGTCCAAGGTTTTACTTACCTCCTCATAAAAAGAAATCAGGTTTGTTTGACAACTTCTGTCTTTCATGAATCCATGCTGTCTGTTGCTTAAAACATTTTTTTTCCAGCAATAACTCATCTATGTGGTATTTTATTAAACTCTCCAGTATCTTCCCAGCTATAGAAGTTAAACTAACCATCTATAGTTACTTGGTAAAGACTTTGATCCCTTTTTAAATATGGGCACCACATTGTCCCTACGCCAATCCAGTGGTACTATTCCAGTCATTAAGGAGTCCCTAAAAATGAGATACAATGGCTTTGAAATGACAGAGCTCAATTTCTTTAGGATCCGTGGATGGATGCAATCTGGTCCAGGTGCTTTATCTACCTTTATTCTGTCTAAATACTTCTGGACCATTTCACTTTTGAGCCATTGTGGATCATTTGGGGCTGTATCACTACCACCCCCATCGTGGACATGAGTTCCCCCATGCTCCTTTGTATACACAGAGCTGAAGAAAGTATTTAATAAGTTTGCCTTCTCTTTGTCCCCAGTCACAAACTCTAAATTATTTTGTAAAGGGCCTACATGCTCAGACCTGACCTTTTTACTATTAATATATTTGAAGAATTTTTTGTCCTACTGTCTTTTGCAATCTGTTGTTCATGGTGAATTTTTGCATCCTTGATTTCCTTTTTACATATTCTGTTATATTCTTTGTAACATTTAAAAGATGATAGTATTCCCTAATTTTTATATTTTTTAAATGCTCTTTTCTTATCATTTATAACTTTTTTAACTTTGGCCGTGAGCCACATAGGTTTTCTTTTTAGCCTTTTAAACTTATTGCCCATGTGAACATACTTTGCAGTGATTTCGCATACAGTTTTTTTGAAAAATTCCCATTTCTGTTCTGTGTTCATCAATGCCAATATTCCCTCCCAGTCTAAGTCCTGGAGAGCAGCCCTCATCTTTGTAAAATTTGCTCTCTTAAAATTAAGTGTTTTTATCTTTCCTGTGTGTGTTTGTTGCTTGCAGCTTACATTAAATGAAATCATGTTATGGTCACTGTTACCCAGATGTTCTTTTATATGAATATTGGTAATAAGCTCTGCATGTTTTGAGATTACCAGGTCCAGCAAAGCGTCATTCCTAGTTGGGGCCTCAATAAACTGGACCATGAATTTGTCATGTAATAGGTTTATAAATGTTTGCCCTTTAGCTGTCCCAGCAGTGCCATTACTCCAGTTAATTTAGTTAAAATCCCCCATTATTATCACAGTCCCAGCCCTTGCAGCTCTTTCCATCTGTGCAAGGAGCAGAGTCTCCACCTCCTCTTTAACAATGGGAGGTCTATAACAAACCCCAGTGATAACCTTTGTAGTGTGCATACCCATATGCAGATCTACCCATAATACTTCAGACTCATCACACTCTCCATCAACTAGGTCCTCATTCACACTCACTTTGAGATCACTTCTCACATAGAGACAGACACCCCCATCCTTCCGTTTTACCCTGTCTTTCCGAAAGAGAGCATAGCCAGGAATATTAATAGCCCAGTCATGTGAAGAATGAAGCCAAGATTCAGCTATACCAATCAAATCATAGTTCTCCTCATGCACCAGAGCTTCCAACTCACCTATGCATATGCAGAGCATACACGGACACAGCCCACTCTACTCTATGGGCCCTCCAATCCGATCTGCCCAGACGGAAGGGGCAGGTTTCCCTTCTGTTTTTTTTAAGCAGATCGGATTGGAGATAGGTGGGTGTAAACGGACACAAGTCAGTTTATATCTGCCGCTCTACAAAGGTGAATGGAGAGTCCATTTGAGTCCACCTGAAAAACAGACAGGTGGACCCGATCAGACTGATTGTGTGAAAGGGGCCTAAGGCTGCTTTCAAAATGATGCACTGCGGTACCTGCACCTCAACTGACCTCAATCTTCACTTCTTCCTCAGGATTCCTGCAGGTATGGCTGGCTGCTGCTGTCCCCCAGACTGGTATGGCTGGTGGCTGCAGCTGGCTGTCCTCCAGGGTAGGTACTTCTGGTGGGTACTGCCAGTGGGTTCTGCCAGCGGGTATTTCTGGTGGGTACTGCTGGTGGGTACTGCTGGTGGGTACAGCTGACAGGTGCTGGTACTGCTACAGCTGGCTGATACTGCTGCTGGTTACTGCCGATTGGTACTGCTGGCAGGTACTGGTACTGCTGGTTGGTACTGGTACTGCTGGTAGGTACTGCTGATTGGTACTGGTACTGCTGGTTGGTACTGGTACTGCTAGCTGGTACTGGTATTGCTGGCTGGTACTGATGGCAGGTACTGGTACTGATGGTTAGTACTGGTACTGCTGGCTGGTACTGGTACTGCTGGTTGGTACTGGTACTGCTGGTAGGTACTGCTGATTGGTACTGGTACTGCTGGTTGGTACTGGTACAGCTAGCTGGTACTGGTATTGCTGGCTGGTACTGATGGCAGGTACTGGTACTGATGGTTAGTACTGGTACTGCTGGCTGGTACTGGTACTTATGGCTGGTACTGGTACTGCTGGCTGGTACTGCTTCTGCTGGTGGGTATTGGTACTGATGGCTGGTACTGGTACTGCTGGCTGGTATTGGTACTGATGGCTGGTACTAGTACTGCTGGTGGATTGGGGGGGCCCACACCATTTTTTTTTCTATTTTTTTAACCTGCAATTTTTTTTTCGTTTTATTCAGCTGTCAGCGGGGAAGCCCGTTGACAGCCGATGACTTATCGATTGTTAAGGACGCCGCAGAAGGCTTCCCAGACCCTCTCCTTAACAATCAGCTTTTACTGTGCCCTGATTGGGCAAAGGTTTGCCCAATCAGGGTGCATTCAGGGCTGCCCAGACGGAAGGGGCAGGTTTCCCTTATGTTTTTTTAAGCAGATCAGATTGGAGATAGGTAGGTGTAAACAGACACAAGTCAGTTTACATCTGCCACTCTACAAAGGTGAATGGAGTATCCGTTTGAGTCCACCTGAAAAACAGACAGATGGACCTGATCAGACTGATTGTGTGAAAGGGGCCTAAGGCTGCTTTCAAAATGATGCACTGCGGTACCTGCACCTCAACTGACCTCAATCTTCACTTCTTCCTCAGGATTTCTGCAGGCATCGCTGGCTGCTGCTGTCCCCCAGACTGGTATGGCTGGTGGCTGCTGCTGGCTGTCATCCAGGGCAGGTACTTCTGGTGGGTACTGCCAGTGGGTTCTACCAGAAAGTATTGCTGGTGGGTACTGCGGGCAGGTATTGCCGGTGGGTACTGCTGGTGTGTACAGCTGACAGGTGCTGGTACTGCTACTGCTGGCTGATACTGCTGATTGGTCCTGCTGACAGGTACTGGTACAGCTTTTTGGTACTGGTACTGCTGGTAGGTACTGCTGATTGGTACTGGTACTGTTGGTTGGTACTGGTACTGCTAGCTGGTACTGGTACTACTAGCTGGTACTGATGGCGGGTACTGCTACTGCTGGTGGGTATTGGTACTGATGGCTGGTACTAGTACTGCTGGCTGGTACTGGTACTGATGGCTGGTACGGCTGGTGGGTACTGGTACTGATGGCTGGTACTGGTACTGCTGGCGGGTATTGTTACTGATGGCTGGTACTAGTACTGCTGGTGGGTACTGGTACTGTTGGCTGGTACTGCTAGCGGATACTGGTACTGATGGCTGGTACTGGTACTGCTGGCTGGTAGTGATGGCTGGTACTGGTACTGCTGGTGGGTACTGGTACTGCTGGCTGGTACTGGTACTGATGGCTGGTACTGGTACTGCTGGCTGGTAGTGATGGCTGGTACTGGTACTGCTGGCGGGTACTGGTACTGCTGGCTGGTACTGGTACTGCTGTCTGGTACTGGTGGTGGGTACTGGTACTGCTAGCTGGTACTAATACTGCTGGCTGGTACTTGTACTGCTGACTGGTACTGATGGCTGGTACTGGTGGTGGGTACTGGTGCTGCTGGCTGGTACTAATACTGATGGCTGGTACTGGTACTGCCAGCAGGTACTGGTATTGCTGGCTGGTAGTGGTACTGTTGGCTGGTACTTGTACTGATGGCTGGTACTGCTGGCTGGTACTAGTATTGATGGCCATCCCGAGCATCAGTGTGACAGGAAGAATGCAGCTGCAGTAGAGAGCAGAGCCAATGTTTCCTGTCACAGGCGGAGTACATTTGGTATCACTCCGCCTATGAAGGAGTCGGTGCTATACTGGAAGCATTGGTTCTGCTTCTTCTAGCGGCATCTCCGTTTTTCACACTGACGCTCTGGGATGGCGGATCGGGAACTGGCGATCTGGGCTTGCCGACCCCCCATCCCAGAGCAAGACTTGGCAGGCCACATCAGAGGGCTCCGCGGACCAGCGGTTGGGCACCCCTGATGTAAAACCTTTATCCCAAAAGGAAAAAAACTTTGCTGTAACTGCTGTGTGAACTGGAGTTTGGCTTCAATTTGTTCTGCTAGTACATCTTTCTAACATCTTCCAGAGGAATAATACTGCTGTCGAAAGGTGGCCCTGTGATCTTTCTTCCAGAGTGGGGGGGGGGGGCACTCTAATACAGGAGCTGTGTTACTGGCCAGATCACCAGGTGAAAATAGAGGGAAAATGGCTGAAAAAGAAAATGAATGCAACCACATCTAATGATTGATAAGCTGCAATACATTACATTTTTAATTTGTTGTTCAATACTGCTTTAATACAGTGCCTTGAAAAAGTATTCATACCCCTTGAAATGTTCTACATTTTGTCATGTTACGACCAAAAAACGTAAATGTATTTTATTTGGATTTTATGTGATAGACCAACACAAAGTGGCACATAATTGTGAAGTGGAAGGAAAATGATAAATGGTTTTCAATATTTTTTACAAATTACATTCACGTTTTTGGATGACAAATGTAGAAAATTTCAAGGGGTATGAATACTTTTTCAAGGCACTGTATATAGCCAATGCACTTTGTACATATGGTATATATTAAATAAACCGATACAATCTTTAGTCTAAGGTTCATTATATAGTCTCAAATATCTGTATAATATTGTTTTGAGATTCTTAAATGTGTTTCTGGATTTAAAATACAGTATACTGCATACTGGAACCCAGACTTTTTACATTTATTTTTATTATTTTTTCCTTCCAAACCATTCTAAGAACATTTTAGTCTGTTGCACAAGAGCTAAAGTGGAACTAAACCCTCTGATTCTTTACAGCCATGGAAGCTGCTATCTTATCCTCTGTGTTATCTGCAGTTGCCATGGTGCTGCATAATTCATCAACTATGACACCAACTATTTAATGGCTTGACAGTTCAGTTGAGAGTTAACATAAGCACATTAGTAAGACCCCTTTCACACCAGAACATTTTTCAGGCGCTTCTGTACTAAAAATAGCGACTGAAAAGCACCTGGAAAACAAACTCCCATCCATCCCAGTGTGAAAGCTCGAGTGCTTTCACACTGGGGCGGTGTGCTTACAGGATGGTAAAAAAAAGTCCTGCAAGCCGCATCTTCGGGCGGTGTGGGAGCGATGTATTCACCGCTCCTCCACCGCCCCTGTCCATTGAAAACAACGGGGCAGGGCTCCCGAAGCACCTGAACACCTGTGCCGCTAACTGGCACTTTTAACCCCTTGTGGGGGGGGGGGGTTAAAAGCGCACCACTGCCGCCCAAATAGCGGGCCAAAGCACTGCTATAAACAGCGGTAAATCAGCAGTGTTTTACCGCTAACGCTCAGGCGGCCCTGAAGAAAGGGTGTGAAAGGGGTCTAACTGTAACAGTTATCATTCACTCCATATCTTAAATGTAACTGTTTGGGGAGGGTCTAGTTCTACTTTAAGTCAAATGCTACATGAGATTGACTTTTATTTTTCTGTCTTTATCAGTTTTTTTTTTTGCCAGTTTGATTTCTCAACGTAATGAGAGTAAAGGTACATATACTTACATAAAGAGTTACCAGGAGAATTATACATTTTTAAAATAATGCTTATTGGAATAGAAACACTATACTAAACATCCCAAAAGAAGGGAAAAGAGCCTCTAACTTCAGTGTCCTTCATCATGTCTTTTCTGGTGTATAACATCCACGAGGGGAGCAATGTCCAAAGACACTCAAACTATGCAAATACAGTTCCTCGGAGTGACAGGGTAAATAATGTTCAATTTCAACGTCCTCATTTATTAATCTCATCAGTTAGGCAGCAGGATACATAGTTACATTTTATATAGTATAACTACACTCATCCTTATGAAATGCTTAAAAAATGTTCCAAGTATAGGAGTGACAGACGTCACCCTTCCTCATTTTATCAACGACATCTTTCATAATTTCTGTTACATGTCTGACATGGAAACTTGCAGTGGATTATGCCCAGACCAGACGTTGGCAACACATTTCTGGTTGTTCATGGGTGGTTCTGCTAAATATTTTCTCAATTTCACTACAAGAGTGTATGATTTCAGTTAGGATTCAGAGCTTAAAGTGGTATTAAACCCAAAAACAAACATTTATTAATTTGCAGCCCACCAATTCTTGTATGTGGAGGCTGCATTCCTTTTCATTTTTAGGTTTCCTTTGCTTTATTTTCACCTGGTGATCCCGCCAGTTTTCGACAGAACATGGCGTCCTGATATAGCAGTTAGAGGGTTGGGACAAATGCGTTTCGCCATGCCAGACGTCACCTGGGGCATCAGTGCCTCAAATGATATCAGGTATTATTAATATTATTTTTATACACGATTTATATAGCGCCAACAGTTTACGCAGCGCTTTACAATGTAGAGGGGGGACAGTACAATTACAATACAGTTCAATACAGAAAGGACTCGTAGAGCTTACATTCTAAAGGGAGGGGGGTGGTAGTACAAAAGGTAATAGCTGTGGGGGATGGGTTGATAGGGGTGGCCCAGGTACAGTTCTTAGGTGGGTGATGTATAGGCTTGACGAAACAGATAGGGCGGAGCCTGTTGTGATGTCACTACGTCGGTATTGGAAGCTTACTGGTGTACACCCGGGGATTTTATATGTGGATAGCACTGTTTCACTTGCAGGATATGTGAGTGTTATTATTTTGTATCCAATAAACGATACACTACAGAGTTATGCTGTGTGAGATTTTCTGTTTATCTCAATACATACTGCGGAGCTATCGGCTATCAAGGTTATAGTGGTATTGCCCATGACGGTCTATCACCATTAAGGATTTAAGATATTGCCACACCTGATGAGCTAATTAGTGTAGTGGGTGGTCAATTATGTCCGTTAATCTCGTGTTTGATCACTTGGTGGAGGTTTTGGACACAGCGCTTTTTCCTTCATTGGAAACTGTCACTGCATATTTCTATCATGGACTGATACTGGATTATTGGGATCACTGTGGACTTTACTTTACTTATTTTGTATTTTGTTGATTATTCAATTCACATCACTGTTTAGGTGATAGGTGGTTAATACAATTTTTTTTAGCACAACATGTTTTACTCTTTAGAATGTATCAATTACAAAGATGAGACAAACCATTTAACACTAGCAAGTGTTAACTGGTGTTTGGCTTGAAATTGTTAGTGTATCCAAATCTGCTAGTGCATCTACCCCCTGATTAACAATGCTGCTCTCCAATGGTGTCTCTATGCTGCTTCATCCAGAGTGGAGGCACTACAGGAGGTGTGTTACTGGCCAGATCACCAGGTGAAATCAGAGGGAAAAACAAATGCAGCCACCACGTCTAATGTTTGGTATGTTTGCAATATATTACATTTTTGGTTTTGGGTTTAACCACTTGCCGACCGTGTAACGTAGATACACGTCGGCAAGTGGCACCCATTGTTGTGGGAGGACGTTATATAACGTCCTCCCACAATCGCGCTCCTGGGAGCATCCGTGACCGCCGGGTCTATGAGACCCGGCGCATCACGGATCACGGTAAATGGCCGCTTGGAGCGGCCGTTTACCATGTGATCGCTCCGTCAAATGACGGAGCATCACATGTAAACAAGCCAGCGGAAGTGCCGGCTTGTCTCCCCCCTCTCCGCACCGATCGGTGCAGTGTGACAGGGGAGGGGGGAGAGGGGGGAGAGAGGAGATGCATCGGTGCTGTGGGCAGGATCTGAAGTGCCCACAGCACCGCTATGTGACAGGCAGGGACCCCCTGATCACCCATACACAGTCATACATGGCCACCCATCTGTCACACATACATATATGCCCACCCATCTGTCACCCATACATACATGCCCACCCATCTGTCACCCATACATCCATGCCCACCCATCCGTCACCCATGCCCACCCATCCGTGCCCACCCATGCATCCGTGCTCACCCATCCGTCACCCATGCATCCCTGCTCACCCATCCGTGTCCACCCATCCGTCACCCATGCATCCGTGCTCACCCATCCGTCACCCATGCATCTGTGCCTGT
>BLSH010081069.1:787403-808665 GCA_018402905.1 Glandirana rugosa
TCTATCCTCATATGTATCGTGGTCTATCCTCATATGTCTCTGGGTCTATCGTCATATGTATCGTGGTCTATCCTCATGTGTATCGTGCTATGTATACTGCTATCTAGGGCTCTGTATACTCCTATCTGGTGCTATGTATGCTCCTATCTGATGCTATGTATACTGCTATCTGGGGCTCTGTATACTCCTATCTTCTGCTATGTATTTCCCTATCTGGTGCTCTGTAGACTCCAATCTGGGGCTATGTATGTATACTCCTATCTGGTGCTATGTATACTACTATCTGGGGCTCTGTATACTCCTATCTGGTGCTCTGCATACTCCTATCTGGTGCTATGTATACTCCTATCTGGTGCTATGTATACCCCTATCTGGTGCTCTGTATTCTTCTATCTGGTGGCTCTGTATACTCCTATCTGGTGCTATGTATACTGCTATCTGGGTCTCTATATACTCCTATCTGGTGCTATGTATACTCCTATCTAGTTCTATGTATACCCCTATCTGGTGCTCTGTATACTGCTATCTGGTGGCTCTGTATACTCCTATCTGGTGCTCTGCATACTCCTATCTCGTGCTATGTATACTCCTATCTGGTGCTATGTATACCCCTATCTGGTGCTCTGTATTCTTCTATCTGGTGGCTCTGTATACTCCTATCTGGTGCTATGTGTACTCCTATCTGGTGCTATGTATACTGCTATCTGGGTCTCTGTATACTCCTATCTGGTGCTATGTATACTCCTATCTAGTTCTATGTATACCCCTATCTGGTGCTCTGTATACTGCTATCTGGTGGCTCTGTATACTCCTATCTGGTGCTCTGTATACACCTATCTTGTGTTATATATACTCCTATCTGGTGCTCTGCATACTCCTATCTGGTGCTCTGTATAGACCTATCTGGGGCTAGGTATACTCTTATCTGGTGCTATGTATACTCCTATCTGGTGCTATGTTTACCCCTATCTGGTGCTATATATACTCCTATCTGGTGCTATGTATACTCCTATCTGGGGCTCTGTATACTGCTATCTGTGGCTCTGTATACTGAAAACTGGTGGCTCTGTATACCCCTATCTGGTGCTCTGTATACTGCTATCTGGGTCTCTGTATACTCCTATCTGGTGCTATGTATACTCCTATCTAGTTCTATGTATACCCCTATCTGGTGCTCTGTATACTGCTATCTGGTGGCTCTGTATACTCCTATCTGGTGCTCTGTTTACACCTATCTGGTGCTATGTATACTCCTATCTGGTGCTCTGTATTCTCCTATCTGGTGCTCTGTATACACCTCTCTGGGGCTAGGTATGCTCCTATCTGGTGCTATGTATACTCCTATCTTGTGCTCTGTATGCCCCTATCTGGTGCTATATATACTCCTATCTGGTGCTATGTATACTCCTATCTGGGGCTCTGTATACTGCTACCTGTGGCTCTGTATACTGAAAACTGGTGGCTCTGTATACCCCTATCTGGTGCTCTGTTTACACCTATCTGGTGTTATGTATACTCCTATCTGGTGCTCTGTATTCTCCTATCTGGTGCTCTGTATACACCTCTCTGGGGCTAGGTATGCTCCTATCTGGTGCTATGTATACTCCTATCTGGTGCTCTGTATGCCCCTTTCTGGTGCTATATATATTCCTATCTGGTGCTATGTATACTGCTATCTGGGGCTCTGTATACTGCTACCTGTGGCTCTGTATACTGAAAACTGGTGGCTCTGTATACCCCTATCTGGTGCTCTGTATACTGCTATCTAGGGCTTTGTATACTGCTTTCTGGTGGCTCTGTATACCCCTATCTGGGGCTCTGTATACCCCTATCTGGTGCTATTTATACTCCTATCTGGTGCACTGTATACACCTATCTGGTGCTATGTATACTTCTATCTGGTGCTATTTATACTGCTATCCGGTGGCTCTGTATACTCCTATCTGGTGTTCTGTATACCCCTATCTGGTGCTATATATATTCCTATCTGGTGTTATGTATACTCCTATCTGGGACTCTATACCCTTCTATCTGGGGCTCTGTATACTGCTATCTGTGGCTCTGTATACTGCAATCTGGTGGCTCTGTATACCCCTATCTGGTGCTCTGTATACTGATATCTGGGGCTTTGTATACTGCTTTTTGGTGGCTCTGTATACCCCTATCTGGGGCTCTGTATACCCCTATCTGGTGCTATATATACTCCTATCTGGTGCAATGTATACTCCTATCTGGTGCTATGTATACCCCTATCTGGTGCTCTTTATACCGCTATCTGTTTGCTCTGTATACACCTATCTGGTGTTATGTATACTTCCACCTGGTGGCTTGGTATACTCCTATCTGGTGCTCTGTATACTCCTATCTGATGTTATGTATACTCCTATCTGGTGCTATGTATACCCATATCTGCTGCTCTGTATACTGCTTTCTGGTGGCTCTGTATACTCCTATCTGATGCTCTGTATACTCCTATCTGGTGGTTCTGTATACTCCTATCTGGTGACTCTGTATACCTCTATCTGTGATGCTGTATATCCAATCTGGTGATGCTGGGCTGTATACTCCTGACACAATGGGTGGAAACTATAAGGGGTCGGGCTTATGAGAAGTGGGAGGGATCAAAAAGGAATGGCAGGGTCTGGCATCCCTGCATCCTAACATTTCACCAGCCGCCACTGTAGGGACAGACTTTTCTTTTCATATGTTTTTTATTTAAAGTTTGGCATTTTAAAGTACGATACAGTGGGTAGAGCCAATGATGTGTACCCCAAGGTTTTACAAAGTCAGTAAGTGACAGAATTTCAAAGCATTGCTCTCCCAGATTTGAGCATGAATAATATATTAATGAGTCAGCAACACATGTGTTGCAACAAGAGTGCCAGAGGCACCGAGGAGCATAAAAGAAACAAAAAAAACAGAATAGCTAAAGTAAATAAAAATAGAATAAAAGTAAAAGTGAAATAAGAATGTAGCGGTCAGCAACATGTTAAGCCTGACAGAAAAAGCTATGCCGGTTATCCTAGATAAACAGTACGTGTGATTTACATACCAGTATGTCATTAATGTCTACTAGTGCACATATTCCAAAGACTCCAATGTTGATCAAACAATCGTTTACCACCATGTTTGTACGCCAGTGAACTCTCATAAGCATAATTTTGCTTCACAATGTCAACCTCTGAAGCATTTGGTGATAGGTTAGACTCCCATCGTCTAGTAATGAGCACTCTTGCAGCCCGGTATATGTGTTATAATTTTACGGCATTTGGGAGGGAATCGGTCAATACCCAAATTAAGAATCGCCAGAGCTGAAGAGGATGAGGTGAGGAAACCAGTGATCTCAGAATTTATGTGGAATATTTTGTTCCAAAAACTGGTTAAATGTTTGCAATACCAAAATATGTGCAGAAGATGGCCCAATGTTTCACATCCTCTCCAGCACAGGAGAGATTGGGACTTGAGGTATTTTGAGATTCTGTAAGTGGTGAGATACCACCTGAGGGCAATCTTCTGAGTTAATTCCCATTTAGATGCTTGGAAAATAGATTTGAAGGCTAACCGCGATTGTTTGGAAGGTCTCACCTAATTCTGCTTCCCACTTCAAATATGGGGTGGATTTGTGAAAGTAGAGTTTGCTTTGTAAGAGGTTGTAAAAGAGAGAGATACCTTTAACAGAGGGAAGAGAGTTGTGTAGGTATTGTCATCCTTATGCAGGAACCTGTATTATCGGGGAGGTTAGGGACAGACTTTTTACTAATTTCACAGTAACTTGCAGCCTGCTCGAGGCCTGCTCCAAAAAAGGTATGAAATATATTTTTTGATATTTTGATATTTTTATATATTTTGATCCCCATGCATCAGTGTGTGGAATGGGAACACACAACAAACATATAGTCAGGTTTTCTCAAATGTGACTACAAAATCAGAAATACATTTTAAAGCAGTGGTTCTCAACTCCTGTCCTCAGGACCCACCAACAGACCAGATTTTAAGTATTACCTTGGGGAGATGCAGACTAGAATACTGCAATCACTGAGCAGCAAATTATATCACCTGTGATGTATTTCAGTTATCCTGCAAACCTGGCCTGTTAGTGGGTCCTGAGGACAGAAGTTGAGGACCACTGCTTTAAAGTGATTGTAAAGTATTGTTTTTTTTTTTTGTTTTTTGTTTTTTTTTAAATAACAAACATGTTATACTTACCTCCTCTGTGCAATTGGTTTTGCAATTGAGAACTCCATAGAATACCCCAGGCGTCATACCGCAGCCTGCATTTTATTAATGGGATACAAAATGCAGGCAGCAGCATGTAGTATTAGTGCAGAGTATAACAAAGTGCAGCTGGTGATGTAAATGTGCCCCGTGATAAATTAGACTCTTAGAGATTTCACATCAAAGAAAGGTTATTCTTCTATTGTATAATTTATCTTTCATTGTCTAATTTATTATTATTATTTTTTTTTGTTTACAAACGTTTTTATTAAGAAGGTCAAGATCATAGGCAGTTACAAATGGCAGTGGTATGATACAAATATAATTATATGCATAATAAAGACAATATTTTTATACAGCTATTTTGAGGTGTGCTGACATGAATACTAATAATACTTGTAAGAAGATTTACATTACATGAACTAGGAAGATATATCATTTTCTAATAGTTGTGTATCCATACATTGTTGGGAATATTATAATATCTAAAGAGATATTAGATAGAAGGTGATGTTAATGTTTAGTTATTCTATAGGCAGTTCCCATAACATCCATTTCTGGTTAAAGATGTGCAAATTACCCTGCAGTGTGTGATGTATATGTTATTTTAATGATCCCAAAATACACAACTTAATAACCTGCATATTTTCATGCAATGGGTGTTTTCTGTTTGCTAAAGATTGCTTATTCATTTTATTTAATGATATAATCTTTGTGGCATCTATTGTTGCCATGGTAACTGTACATTGCATTGGGATCTGGGGACCATCTATTAATTTACTGGACATTTCACCTGTTCATGTATCTGTAAATACAGTCCTCATTTAAAACAATAAACAGCAACAGAAAAACATATTCCAGCAACCAGTAAAATACCAACCACCAAATAATAGTCAGCAGCACAGTGCGCTTTAACTAGATCAGCTCCTACCGTTAGTGAGGCAATTTAACAATAAGAGCTGGATCAGCACTCTTGTGTAGAGCACTTCATTTCCTGCTCTGTCTCTTGATATCCCCCATTACCAGCTTAGATCATTTTAATTCTTTACTCAGCTGCTGAAAATTGTTTGCCAGTCATGGAGTAATGGCGGTGAAAGCCGGGGCACGAATACATTTCTTAGGACTGTTTATACTTCTGTTGTGTTCATTCAGCTTCTATGAGTTAGCCAGGAGAAATCCTTACTGCAAATATAATAATGAAAGGATATGATATTTTACATTTCATAACTTTTATCAAATAGAACTGTGTTTTTCATATAGGCAAGCAAACTGTGAGCAGGCATCTAAATATATAGACATATGAACTTATTTACCTGTTAAAAAAATTGTAATCCAGTCCAGCCACTCTTTTGATCTAAACACCTTAGCAGAGGTCATAGCAAGATCATTGACTTTTCTCCACTGCAATTACGCAATGCAGCTTGGTCACCAGCATGCTCCCAGCATACTGATTGGACAACAGCAAACTGATAAGAAGAGCTAATGACAGCAATGTGCAATGCATTGGAGCTGTTATTGGCTTATGAGGAGATTTACTAAAACGGTTGCACACAGAATCTCCCCCACTTGATTCTCCCTTCCCCATAAAGAGCTCTGCTGTGCAAGGGATAACAGAAGGATAATATGAAGACAGGTTCTTGTAGTAGTTTAAAGTGGAGTTCCGGCTGAAATATGACTTTTAAGATAAAAATAACCCTAGAATACTCATGCCTTGTGCAATGTAACAAAGGTATGCTGTAAACGATGCCCAGTTTTCTATTTGTTTAGCATTGTTTTCTTACTCTGTGAATTCCTGCACAGCGTGGCCATCTCCAGTGTGGGCATCTGAAGCTGCAGTGTCCTTCTTCCTGGATTCCGTGCATGCTGGCTACCCAGAATGCACCTGCCAATCTCATGCATGTGCAGTGCAATCTTGGTCAGCCATGCCATGCCAAGCTGATCAAGATTTTCCATAGACGCCAGTGCAAAAACGTGAGAAGTGCCATGCCAAGCTGACCAAGATTTTCCATAGACGGCAATGCAAAACAGGAGCGGTGCCATGCCAAGATGACCAAGATCTCCCAGGAGCAATGCAAAACCGGAAATTACGTACCCCCCCCCCCCCCAAAGGTAGAAGTGAAATTAAATATTTCTAGATATTAACTGTATATATATATATATATATATACAGTTAAAAATAACTGACAATTAATTTTAAGGATGCACATTAGTGAGGAGGGAAAAATGTGGGTGGAACTCTGCTTTAAGTGGGTAATGCACATTTAATATTCTTTTTTAAATTAAAACATTGCAGGACTTATTTATGTTTGTTTTTTTCTTTAATCTATCTACCTAAGTTTTCATCTATCTAAATTGAGCCTTAATTGAAGGGAATTTTACAACAAAAGATTTTTGCTGCCTATCATACTTTCATCCGGTAAGTAAATTGGGCAATCTGACTGAGTGCATATTGCCAACAGCCCTTTAACCAACTTCTCTGAAAATGATATAGGGCTCCCCCTTTGCAGGCAGCTTCTGTGGCAATGCTAGCAGCAGAGCGGCATGATTTTCAGCTGGTCTGGATAATATATGAATTAAGATACTTATAAGTTTTTTCCATATTGTATATGGTGTTTGCACTTTAAATACTACGCTAATTGAGTTCTCACACACCTGGATTAATAAGGTTTATGTGAGCACTGCATTACTTCAAGGTTAAGTGGAAACACTACCTTATACTACTTATTTAATCGTTCACTTATTATATTATATTAATTTTTATCACATTTATTTATTTATACATGTACAAAATATTTTTACCATAAAGGGATCATTTAAGGTAGCGCCATCCAGTTCCCAATAAATAATTAATATATCTCCCATAAGGAAGAAACCACTGGGGGCAGCAAGTCTTTCTAGCACCAAAAACATACAAAAGCGCAATACCCCTATCTTTCTCATGACAACATCTGTTGCCAATGGAAATTATGCCTCTCATGCTGAGATGATAAGGTGGCGAGTCATTGCTTGAGCAGTCTGGAAAACTGTACCCCACACAGAAGTGGTATACTTAGCAAAAGGGATGAGACAGTACTATGAAAAGAACTACATAGTATGTGTTACTGCCCAACAGTCATACGTACAGGAACAGAGGGGAGAGCTCTTTAATGGGGATGCAGGCAGTAATAAAATTATAACTAGATGACATTGTTTTAATTGCTGTCTGTGTCCCTGTTATACGATTTCTCTAGTGTTACTGTGTGACGCCTGTCACACAGCTAGGAAAATTACCCAAATGAGGACAGATACAGCAATAAAAAGGTGAAAAGAGAGCAACAAAATAAGATACATCAGAAAATAGCAAATAAGGCACATGACACACATAAGTTATTTCCAACATGTTACTGCACCCTCCAGCAGCTTGTTAAGCCAGTTCTTAATGGAGGGCTATCTTTCTGTCAGGCAGTTAAGGAAAGTCAAGAACCTAGTCACTTAATTCAGGGCTCAAGTCTACACAGTTTCAGCACAGTTTCAGCACTGTCAGTGTTACATTTAGTTTAAGAGGTCTTTCTTTACACTGGTAGCTACAGGCATCTGCCTCCAGGGTCCTGTTTCAACAATGAAGTCATTGAGACAGTAGGGCACAAGGTTCACTGTACATTTCAGAAGAAGGCTAACCCATGTACTTTACGAAGTTGCATTTACAACATGGTGAACTAAGGCAAGTTTCAAACAAACATCTTTCAGAAATGTTAGTACTCAGGTGTTTACAGTGTAACAGGTGCTCAGTTAATAACCTAACAAGGTGGAAATGTTGTTCTGTCCATCCCCAGAAAGCTCTCCTGTACTAACGGCGGTGACATCAAGATGCCTTATTGTTGCCCCATGGGGTAGCTGAGTACTCAAAACCTGTGAGAATTGCAGAGGCATATTCCAAAAGGAAGCATCCAGCTATCCCAGGAGGCGGCGGGGGGGGGGGGGGGCCACAGGGATATCTGTGTCTTCCAGAAGCTTTGGAGACCAGGGACTTCTTTCTTTTTTTAGCAACAACTTCACTTGTATGTTCCTCACTGCCTTCTTTTACTTTTTTTTAAAAAAAACTGAAATATAGTGATGGCAATTGAATTTTTTAAATTTGGTATATGCTCAGGCTATAAACTAGAGTAAGGGGGGGGGGTGAAGAAGAAGTAGAGAGAGGAGGAGGTAGAGCAGTGGAGCAGCACCTGCAGCATAGCTACTGTTCATTTCAAGCATGTGGGAGTGTCACAAATGAGGCAGTTGGCAGGCAACTGATGTTGGTGCTACATTTCTGCCAAGTAAACACTGTCTGAGTATGTTCTCCTAAAGTGGTCACAAACCCTTCTGGTTCAAGATAGCATTGGTTCGACTACCTCTCGGCCTGGGCCTGGACAATACAGCTCTCTGAGCTAATGTGGTTCATGTCTCCGAGGCATATGAGCTGCAACATAGCATGACATTGTTTCGCATGGGATGTTGCATATGCTCTGGAAGTTTGAGGGGGGTCAGTGAGGAGGAGGGGGTACAGGTGACTGTGCTGTCACCATTGGACAAGACATGTGTACCAACAGCTCCAGCTCTGTGCCCTGTCCTACATTTTTCCCAGCTGCTAGAAGATTAACCTAGTGGGTTGTGAAGGATATGCAGCATCCCAGCCCATACTTACTGGACCACATCACCATAGTTATGTATACCCTTGCCTTTGACAGCATCTAGCAAAACAGACATGTTACATTTCACACACTGGAGGAGGGTGGCCTTCTGGACAAAATAATGGCAGCTGGGTTCCTTCCACTGTGTATACAGGTCAGAGCCTTGTAGAAGATGAGCTGATAATTGGATCAATTGCAAAACCAGCAGTTTTGCCAAGCTAGCATTGAGACATGTTGGTGATTTGCAAACATTCTTTTTTCTTCTTCCCTATCAGCAGATATGTTAAAAAAAGGCCCATTGCAGATTTCTGTGGACTGACCCTAGGGATAGTATTAGCTTTTACTGTGTGTCAGTGCCACCAGATGGATTAGGAAGTCTACTCCCTCCAGTCTGTTGCAACCTCCCCCTGGACTTTTACTGGGGACTTTTGACAAATCCAAGTGTTTTTTGCAGGAACCCATTTTATTTTATTTTTGGCAAAGTAAGCTAAAAAATGTTTTCATCCTTAGGTACATCTTGGACAAAGCTTTTTATCAAATTTAATATTCAGCAGTTTTACACTAAAACCACATTTATCTTTCAATAGTTTTTATTGGGTTATTCAAACATAACAAGGATAAAAAAGAATAACATGTAGACATTATAAAGTTTTATAGTCTTTGGTTTGCACATCTGCATATCACTCTTTCCCATATTTACAGGATGTAGAGTACAGCGGCTTACGTTTATCAATGTTGCAAGATATTACACCCTTTTACTTAAATGGTTGAGGGTTATCAGTGTTTGTCAACTATATGAAAAGATAAATTTGACAGGGTGGTCCCTTATCTGTTTATCTATTCCATGGTCTATGAGGAGGTCGACACCCCCACGTGGCACCCCATTTGGGAGCATACTGTGCCTAACGTAGGAACACCCACCCCCCCTGCCCTGGTTCGTTATACCCTTCTTTAAGTTTCATTTTTTATATGGTGCATGCTTTACACTTATTGAACAAAACAAACTGAACCTGAGGAAAGGGAAGAACATTGATCTTTGGGAATGTCCCAAAAGAAAGATTGGGGTATGTTAAAAGAAATTGCATAGAGAGAAAGAGACCAGGAAGGAAGAGAAGAGAAAGGGGAAAGAGAGAAGGTAAGAGAAGAATGAGAGTGGAGACTCTGAGGAGGGTTAGGTAATCAACCTATCGTTGTATAGCGTTGGATGGCAGTTATCTATTTAAGACTTGACCAGCCCTGCGAGTTACATATTAGTTAAGGTTTGATAAGTGAAGTGCTGAGATGTTAAGGGGGAGTGAGATTAATTGAGTGGTATCTATTTTTGGTTGCGTGATTTATTGATGATCAACAAATCATACAGTTCAGAGTGGGGACATTGAGATGCTTCTAAGTCATACCATCTAGGGAGATGAGGATGAGGGAACCAAGATCTAAGTTGAGATAGATTAGATGCTATGTAGTACTCTTTAATGGAGGTATACCCTACCCCTCCTACACTTCTGGCAAGTATAAGTTTGCTAAAGGCGCATCTAGCGCGTTTACCTTGCCATAAAAATTTGTTGGTCAGCTTTTGCGCAGTGTTAAAGAAGGAATTAGGGATTGGGATAGGGAGTGAGCGGAATACAAATAATAACTGTGGTAGAACCCCCGTTTTGAAAGCGGCCAATCGGCCCGCCCACGACAGTTCTCTTCTACTGATTTCTGCTAGCCTAGAGGATAAATCGGGTAGGAAAGGAGAAAAGTTGTGGGGATATAGATCCCCCACTGACTTAGTTAGTGTGATTACCAAATATTTGATTCCCCTGTCACTCCACACATATGGAAATCGTTTCTGTAATTTTTTTCTGTTGTTGACTTATATTAACCCCTAAGATATATGATTTACTTTTATATACTTTGTAATATGACACAGTGTTGAACAGTTCCAGAGTCTTATGGATCAAAGCCAGGGAAGTCTCCCCCTCCTCGAACATCATTATAATGTCATTGGCGAAAAGGCTTATAGTGTGGTTGGACTTCATGCCAGGGATGCCCCTCACCTCTGGGTTGGTGCGGATAGCCACCACTAGTGGCTATCAGGTTGAAAATTATGGGGGAGAGCAGGCATCCCTGCCTCGTACCATTGGTGATAGTAAATGGAAGGGATAGTGCTCCAGAGGAGTATACTTGTGCACAAGGGGTTGAATAAAGGGGCAAAATAGCTGACAGGATGGGTCCCGTAAATCTGAATTTTCTCAGTACTTGTTCCATATATCCCCAATGGACTCGGTCAAAGGCCTTCTCCGTGTCCAACGCTAGGAGCAGAGAAGGCCTTTGCTTCACGTTAGTCAGATGTATGACATTATTCAATCTATGTGTGGTGTCTACTCTTTGCCTCCCCTTAGTGAATCCTGTCTGGTCTGGGTGGATAAGTGTGGGCATGATGTCCACTAAGCATAGAGCCAATTTGGAGTAAATTTTCACATCTAGGTTTAACAAGGAAATAGGCCTGAAATTTTTGGGCGCATCTGGATCCTTCCCCGGCTTCGGTATAGTCACAATAAGTTCCCTAAGCATTTCAGGTGGGAAGGACGAGGAGGCTGCAGTGCTATCAAACAATTTTCTCAGGTGGGGTGTTAAAATGTGTTTAAAGGTCTGGAAGTATTCACCTATAAAACCATCAGGGCCTGGTGATTTATTTGGTGGTAAGGAGTCTATGACTTTAGGTATTTCTTCTGTCGAGATTGGTAGGTTGAGTTTCTGTAGTTGGTCCGTAGACAATGTGGGGATAGGTAGGTGTTCCAGACACGCATAAATTAAGTCTGAGTTAGGTTGTGGGGTAGTTGGGTCATCTTTTAAATTGTATAATGAGCTGTAATAATGACTAAATGCATTGGCTATATCCTGTGGATGAAATACTTTCTGTTTGGATTTGGGGTGGTACAGATATTGAATTCTAGATTTGAATCTCAGAGTTTTCAATTTGGGTGCTAAAAGTTTTCCCGATTTATTATCATTGGCATAATAGGTTATTTTAAAATTTTTTGAGATTTTCTCAAAATTCTCCAATAGGAGGAGTCTGAGATCTAATCTTGCATACAAAAACTAATGCAGCGCCCAAAAGGACATATTCAAGGAAACCAAAGAAAAAAATATATATAGCAAAAATAAATGTATGAATTGTTCAAATGTCCTAATGAAAGGAAGATGGCTGCATAAATGGTAAAATCCTGTATCCCCAGGGTTTCCAGACCCCCCCGTCACGGTTGATTTTATTACAAGAGCTCTTTTTACTTGAATATAATGTGAGTACAACTAATCTTTCTTGTTGAAATAAATTTTCAAAATACAGTATCACACTATTGCGGTTCTTTTCTTTTTATCCATCACATTATCGTGTATACTGCTACTGCTTGAGAAAAGCTGTTTGGAGAGGTTGGAGCCATCCACTAGGACAGGAATCCTTCTTGTCCTCTTCTTATCTTAATACCCACGGATAGAAGACGCCAGACCATCCCATTCCCGAGTTGGAAATTCGATACCTGCGTATTTTCTACAGGACTCTGATGATACTAGACCATTTACTCCAGAGATTATATTTTGACATCTGCGCATTACCTACAGGATTCTGGTAAGCTTACATCCATTATTGGTGTATTGGATTTATCAGAATACCCTGTGGGCTTGAATACTTTTACACAGATAAGAATTTGAACTGTTTATGGCATTAAGGATTAATGAATTACAGGATTTTACCATTTATGCAGCCATCTTCCTCTCATTAGGACATTTGAACAATTCATACATTTATTTTTGCTATATATATTTTTTTCTTTGGTTTCCTTGAATATGTCCTTTTGGGCGCTGCATTAGTTTTTGTATGCATGTTTGAACAATTGGATCAGTTGTTTTTTGCGAGCAGCCCACCTTCCATCTTATGTTTTATCTAATATCAAACATCGCATAAAACTATCGGTGAGCGCGGGCTTCTGCTTATATACTTACTGAGATCTAATCTTAGTTGTGAGATTTTTTGGGACAGTGTGGTAGATGTTTTTTGTTTGTTCTGGTTGTCTAAGGTAGTGATCTCGCTTGTCAACTCTTGTATTCGTCTCTGTCTCAGCCTCCTCGCCCTCGCCCCTAATTGGATAAAAATCCCTCTCATGTATGCCTTATAGGCATTCCATAAAACACTTGGATTAACAATAGAGTCATTGTTCCCAAAAAAGTCCTTGAGATGGTTCTCCAGGTGAGAAGGAGAAAAGAGTTTGCTCTCCATACTATATTAGGTGGAACAGACAGTTTATCAGCCAGCGTTTATGGTTATCGATGCATGGTCAGACCATGTTATACTATTGATGCTTGTGTCTATAGTTCTTGTTAGGGTCTGATGGTCCACAAGAAACAGATCAATTCTAGTGTAAACTCTGTGTGGAGCCAAAAAGAAAGTGTAGTCACGCTCACCTGCGTGAACACACTGCCATGCATCAAACAGGCCCCATTGATGGATGGCTGGTTGTAGAGCTGGGACGTGTCTGTTCGATGTGGAAGTGGAATCTAAAGAAGTGTCTGGAACCAAGTTGAAATCCCCGGACACAACCAGGGAGCCCTTTGCGTGGGGGTTGATTTTCCTCATCAACTTGTTGAATAAGCTAATCTGATGCTTATTGAGGGCATATACATTCACCAAGGTGTAAGTGGTTGCATTTAGGTCACAAATTAAGATGTGGAACCGACCTTGTGGGTCTATGATTTCTTTATGCAGCTTGAAAGCCAAGGTGTCCCTTATTGCCGTTAGAGTTCCTCTTGTTTTAGTTTTATACTTGGAAGTGAAAGTATGGGGGAAACTCCTATGTGAATATCTGGGCATAGAAGTGTCACAGAAATGAGTTTCCTGCGCCAACAAAATGTCAGCTCCGTTGGTCAAGGCCTCTTTTTGCGGGGTGATTCAACCCCCTGGCATTAATCAACAAGCTATTGATCCCCATTAGTGTTAATGTGGGAATGAGTTATTCGATCAGTCAGATATAGTAAGCTGTGGTTAGGATTTCTCTTGCATGGGTGAATGAAACGAGATCCATTGTGTTTAAAGGTGTGCTTGTGCAATTGTGTACTCACAGTACACAAGGCGTGGTAATCCGGTGAGAAAGGTTCATGAATTCTGTGCCGGTAGATTTCTTTAAGGTGACTCGGGTTGTAGTGGTCCATCAGACTGCAGAAGTACTCCACATAGAAATAGAAAAAGGTTATGAAGGATAGAGGTAAAGAAAAACAAAACCTTAGGAACATTTAACTGCGACCTGTAGAGGGTAAGAACTATCCCGAAGCAACTCCTATGTTTCTCCCAGTTGGCAATAGGGGGTATAAGTTTGTGTCAAAAAAGTCCCCCGTGAGCCCCGGCCCAGGGACCCTGTAGTAGGGAGTTGTGCCTCCCAAAGATTATTTATGGGATCTGGTGTTTTTAGATGTGACCTGTGTCCAGTCCAGTTCAATCGGGTTGATGTGTTTGATATGATCACAATCTGGGGTTTGATCAGAGAGCAGGCCCCAGTGCTTTAGTAGGGATAAGCCTTTCTCTTAGAAGGCTATGACATGCGATTCACCTGCCTTTGTGATGGTAATTTTCGTGGGACAGCCCCATTTATATGGGATCTTGTGGTTCCTGAGTATTTTTGTTATATTATTTAGGTTCTTTCTTTTTTGCAGAGTGTACTGTGAGAGATCCGCATAGAATTGAAGGTTTTGATACTGTGCAGGGATACCATTGTTATTGCGCATAACTGTCATTAAGTGCTCCTTAGTATGGTAGAAATGAAGCCTTAAAATAACATTCCTTGGGATCTGCTCAGGGAGATGTGAGGGTTTAGGCAGACGGTGTATTCTGTGAATAGTGAAGTCTAAATCTGACATATCAGGTAGTAGTGCTTTAAACATGGAGGAGGTATAGGCCCGAAGTTCGGATTGTTGAATCGTTTCAGGTATTCCTCTGATTTTCAAATTATTCCTTCTGGCCCTGTCCTCCATATCAGCCAGCTTGGCCTTCACCCACTCCATCTGCCCCTCTTTTTCTTCATTAGCATCAACTAGATCGTTAATGGTTGTGGCATATTCGGCCATCTTACCTTCAATGTGATCCACTCTGGCCTCCACTACATGTAATTCCCTGCTAAATTTGTGCATACATGTTATCATATCCATGTTGCGTAGGGATAACAGCATATCCTTTAGTAACGTATCAAGCACGGGAGTATTGGCCATTGGGAATGATTCAGGCAGCTCGCATGTGTTGTCTCCTGAGTCTGCAGCCTGACTTTCTGGCAGGCTGCATCTGACCCCATCCATGCGGAATTTGGCCTTGGTGGGGCTAGCCGATACTGGGGAGGGCGATCCCGAGCTAGGGCTTGCATTAGTATGTGTAGTGGTGAAAGGATTACCTTTTTCTGCAGCCTTCTATGCGCCCTCCGCGTGCGGTGGGGAGTAGGCCTCGGCGCCATCTTGTCTGCAACCATGGGGCTGTTGGGTGAAGAAGTCCGTCGATCAATGGGGCTTCCTCTCCTCTTTTCACTTCCTGGACATGTCATCTGCCATCCTCGACCTTTATAGTCTGTGATCACCGTGCTGAGAGTGCTGGGAGAGATTTTGCAAGCCGTTCTGGGTCCCTGTATGCCGGAGCTCCGGGAAAGTGCTGCCGCTCAGCACCGCATCAAGCCACGCCCCCTAAAACCACATTTAGAGTTGTTCTTAAGTCAGAAAACAACTGGAACTCCTGACTACTACTTCATATATAGTGCATGGTTACATTTGTCACAGCTAGTAACCATCTTGATGTTGAACAGTCCATGGAAGCTTACAAGAATCAAAATAAACAGGTCAACTTGGTCTTGCAAAGCATCCAATTAGAATTCCCACAATAATGTGATATGTGTTAAATGGGAAAATATAAGTCTTTGGATTTTTAAAAAAATATGTATGTGGAAACATTCAAGGAAACTGTTTCTGAAAAAAAAAAACTGCTTCAAACAGCACATAAATATCATATTCAAGCTCTACAAATCTGCAGCTAAGAATATTTTCTTATGAGTACCGAACAGATGGAACCAAATAATTAACCATCAACAATTTAAACCTTTTTTTATATACTAATCAAAGTCAGTGACTGTGCAAACAAACCTTGAACATTATCATACATCTTGTTTACAGTGATTTTACTGTGCTTAGCCAGAGATTTATAACTACCTTCTACGGTATACATCAGTCATAATTATAGATATCCATAGACTAAAATATTCACAAACAATCTGCCAATCTGATCATATCTGAGGTGAATACTATTGTAACATATGATTTCTGAACATAAGAAATTGATCCACACAGAGTGTAAATTTTCAGTCAATGTATTGTTCTTGGGGATTGAACAAAGGTGCTTCATATTACTTTATTTTTGCACTTTCTTTTGTTGTATGGTAAACATCCAAGTACATCAAAAAAGATGTGAAGGTTTGAATCTGACAAAATGTAGAAGATCTATGATCAAATGACATTGTTCACAATGCCCACCTTTTCTCATATCTGTTATTTAAAGTGGCCCATCAACCAACTTAAAAATGTTCAGGAAGAAGCACAGAAAAAAATATTTTTAAATGCTTACTTCCATAAACAACTTTTTATTCACTTGCAATGGGCCTCTAAACCTTGACTATTTCAGGAGGATTCAATTCCCTAGCACAGCCTGCACTCTCCTTGCATGTCGTAGTCCTCTCCTCTTCTGGGAGTTCTGATTTCTGTCCCAGCACCTCTGCCCCCCCCCCCCCCTTTGCCCACCTACACAGACTTTTATGTAGCTGCCAAGGGAGGAGCAAATAGGAATACTATAGAGTGTCGCTTGGGTGACAGCTCCTAAATCTGCTGGGGCTAACATGATAGCAGCACACTACAGCCGTCTCAGTGCTATTGGAAATATACATTAGGCATGCTTTTACAGTTCAACTACTAGGTTCACCCAAGCTCTTGTGTATGGTGCAATCTGGCAGAGTCCAGAGGTTTACTATGCCCTCTAATGGGATAAGAAAACTTTTTACACTATAAAAAAATATGCATCTTTAAAGGTCCCACAACACAGCCAACATGTAATAGAGTTTGTAAAAAAAAAATCTGTTTTAGTCACAAGTTTCTTAGTCCTTCCAGAGGCATCTTGGAAGACTAATGTCATCAGGATTCCTGTCCCTTTTCTGTTCAACCCCTGAATTCAGATGCATCTAGAGGAAAAGGCTGAAACCAGGAAGTTCTAGCGATTCAATCTCTTTTAATCAGTGTAACAGTGTGGGTAATCAATCAATTGAATGATAAGACAAACAGTAACTGTAAGGCAGGCCAGAGAAAGTGCAAATTACTTTCCTGCTTCCACAGGTTGCAGGAAAGAAATTTCATTCATCATCAACACAGATGGTGCTGCCAGGGGAATCCCTCTTGCTGAGACATTGTATTAACTCGGTTGGGGGGGGGGGGGGTGATGCCATTCCCACCAGAAGACAGTGATTATTGCTAGCTGCTATAGCAGTGATAATCGCAAGTAAAATCTGGCAGGCTGGTTGTACCCAATCGATCGATCAATCAACTTGGTTAATTCAGAATGCCCATACAGGGTTCAAATCAGGGACCGTCTGAAATTTGAACCATCTACAGCTGGCATAACTTGCAGTTTACTAAAGAGGCACAAAGGTAGATTCTATAATGCAAAACACGGTCAGAATGGCAAACAGCATGCATACACTGCATGATAAAGCTGCACAAACAGAGACTCTTCACAGCACGCTGTGATTCAATTAGGTTAACATGTGGCTCATAGCATAGTCTGTATAAGACTCTATAGCAAAAGAAAGTCTAGCTACTTGCAATTTTCCTCATAAACAGAATCCCTCACAGTGAAGTCCAGAGTAGCTCTGGTAACAAAGGTGAACAGCTGGAAGGGTCAAAGACCCAGGAAAAAAGGACACAACCGGAGTACTCTGATAATGACTGAGGAGGGACTCCCTGCAGTACCTGGGTCTTCTAGAGAAGCTGCATGCCATTATGCTCCTGTTCAGTTGTCCGCACACCATTTCTGGCAGTGGAGGTTCTCTCACCTGGCTGCAGATCTCTTGCCTCATCAGTAGTAGGGAAGAGCAAAGTGTTCAGTCTGAACGTAGGTTCGGACTGAACAATGATTGTTAAGACTTCTGCCCAAGCACCTAACATTTAGGGCATCCAGCATGGTGAACGCGACATCTTCCAGCTCTCAGTGCAGCTGCTGTGTCTTTACTGTCCATTAACCTGCATGGCTGGGAATTCCCAGCCATGTAAGCAAACAAGCATGGAATGGAGCATGGCCATGTAATAAAATGGGTGGGGAAAGGAGCTTATATTTTTGCCTAATTATGGCCATATGATCATATTTGAGCAATAACATTACCCAAGTATAGTTATGCCACATTTGGGCAGTGATGTCACCAATATATACTGAATATATATATATATATATACAGTATATATATATATATATATATATATATATATATATATATATAGCTGATGTCAGCCATCATTTGGCTAGGGTTACTATTAGGAATTGGTCCTGTGTGACAGGTTGTCGCATTTCCGGTGAGTCACAGTGGCGGACATTGTGGTTGATGGTGAATAGGGATATTGCATACACCATACTAATTCACACGGGGAGGAGGGTAATATCTGGGGATCCCCTCATTAACATGGTACCACCCCACCCCACCTTTCCTAGCTAGCCAGGCTGCATGCATGGATAAAGCATCTAGTAAGGATTTCTAAAGAAACTCTCAAAGGGACTGATATGCATTTTGAGGGAGGCTCTATGCATTTGTTTTCGTTCTTGCTGTACCATGTGCTACAGCAAAAATTACATTTACAAAGAAAAAAAATAATCAGTTTAAATTACCGGCCAATGGCATTCTTGCCAGAAACTTTAAAACTTTTTTTTTTTGTAAATGTCAATGCTGCTGCAGCACTTTCTGTGTATCATAGAGATGTGCCCCTTCACAGACAGGATTATGACATGTCATTTAAAAGAATTTGACATTTAATGTTTCACTTTAAGCTATTAAGAATCACTGCTCCTGGCAAATTGGAATTAAAATTTGCATTGGTGCCCACCCCAATGCTATTTTGTTTACATCCCCCTTGCATATGTATCCCTCTTTTTTTGGTGGGGGGGGGGGGAGTATTATGAAAAATGTCCCTCTCCAAATAGGATATTGCTCGAAACCTGTAGGTAACCAGAACCTTCAATAAGACTAAGAGTTGGTTTGATAATAAAGTTGGTAGGGCCTCCACCCAGGACAGGGCCTCCATGATTAGAAGGGATTCCCTTCCAGGTAAATGAATCAGTAATCTAAACAAAGTAATTGGGAACAAATTAACCACTACGACCAGCACATAACATTTACCATACAGTAACTATATAGATGCAAACCAGTATACAAATATTGCAAGCTGTATATAAGAAGACATTAATAACAGTACATACAATCAATGTACAAACAGGTATATACAGTAATAAATAAGAATACCCCTAGACAGATGTTGTAGCAAAGTCCAGTTGCAGGAGCCCCTGAGGATGATGTGGCATCTGTCAGAGGCCTGAAAACAAAAAGTTCTTCTGCCCATTCCTCCTTCCCTCCTCCCTTTCCAAAGTTTTTGGCATCGCCGACAGTGCCTGCCAGGGGTTAAGGGAACTTGAGCATGCAGCCACGTGGGAGATGTAGCTCGGGAGGAAGCACTGGACATGAAGGTGAATGCAGCTGGAACTATATACACATAAAACCCATCAGGAGGAGAAAGGTAGTTTTTTCCTGGGCTTTGCAGCTCAAAGCAGAGTCTTACTGTGGGGGGAGTGGGGCTGCAGAGACCTGTCACTGGTGTGCAGAGACCAGAGGCAAAGCCACTTGGGAGCAGACTGCTGGAAACAAGATTGCTGAGAACTGAGCCACCACATTGTTGAGGACTGAGCCATCAAAGATCAGGTACCTGAGGTTCAGTGACAGAGCAGGACCAAAACTCGTTGGCACTTGTGGCCAAGATTATTTTGTTAAGACTGATACACGCTAGAAGCTTTTTTTTCATTCAACCCAGCCTGCTAAATGAAAAAAAAAACAAAAGAGCTTGGGATGTTAGTACAGTGATCTCCCCCGCTGAGCTATTGTTTTCTGACAGGGGGGCGGCCCCCCGTATGAACACACTGGTCAGGCTGTTTCGGAGGGTGATTGGCAGACCTTTTTTGGTCATTCCCCTTTGACAGAAGCTGAATGACCAGATTCTGATGGACTGGCTGCCGTACACACAAGCCGAATGTCGGCTGGTTTCTATTGAACTAGCTGATCTCGCCCAATATTCAGTCCATGTGTATGGCCCTTTAACAGTTCAGTATCATAGGAGACTGAACATTAGCTTAGTAACCCCTAAGACCAAACACTGCATGCAAAATTAAAGGGGCCATTATTAGGTGCACCACTGTACAGATTGGGCCCCACCACTGAAGTAGGCTGAAGTTGCAAACTCAGCACCAGATAAAGTACAACCACTTTGCAGGAGTACCCTTTTCAGGAAATATATCCACACTTAGAGGGGTATATACATAGAGTGCACTTTGGGACCATAGAAACAGAAACATAGAAAAGTGATGGCAGAAAAAAAGACTGGGTAGTCCATCGAGTCTGCCCATTTTTTATGTATTTTTTTGTTTTTGTTTGCTATTTTTGTTTGTTTTTTTATTGCTAACTTTAGATTATACAGTATAGATTTTAGAGTATAGATCTATGTTTGTCCCAAGCACGTTTGAAGCTAATTACTGTTAACTGGCTCATTACCTCTGCTGGAAGTTTATTCCAAGCATCAATTACCCTTTCAGTAAAATAATACTTTCTAAGATTAGTTTTGAACTTCCCTCCAGTTAGTTAGAGGTCATGTCCCCGTGTTTTTGATTTTGATTTCATATTGAAAAATCTGCCCTCCTGAATAGAGTTGAGCGGACACCTGGATGTTTGGGTTGGTTGGGTTCGGCCAAACTTTGCGAAAAAGTTTGGGTTCGGTACCAAACTTGACCCGAACTTGACCCCGGACCCCAAACCCCATTGAAGTCAATGGTGACCCGAACTTTTGGGCACAAAAATGGCTGTAAAAAAGTCCTGGAAAGGGATAGAGGGCTGCAAAAGGAAGAAAAATGGGGGGGGGGGGGGTAGGAGTAGGACAAGTGCCCTATAAACAAATGTGGATAGGGAAATAACTCAAAATCACATAAAAAAAAATGGAGGAGGAGGTGGGTGTGGAGTAGGAGGTTGAGTAGGCCGTGACCGTGGCTGTGTAGGTGGAAGTGGCGGTGGAGGAGGAGGAGGTAGCCAACACTGTTTTTTGTT
>BLSH010081069.1:815340-838361 GCA_018402905.1 Glandirana rugosa
ACTCCCTGTCTAATAACAAGATTTTAGTAGAGTCACGATATCCCTCTCCAAGGACGACGACCTCTTCCTATAGCACTGAGATGATTTTAGAACAATAATCTGTCCCTCACAGGAGCAGCGGGAACCTCTCCCTATAGCACTGAGATGATTTTAGAACAATAATCTGTCCCTTACAGGAGCAGCAGGAACCTCTCCCTATAGCAGTATGATATGATGTTAGAACAATAATCTATCCCTCACAGGAGCAGCGGGAACCTCTCCCTACAGCACTGAGATGATTTTAGAACAATAATCTGTCCCTCACAGGAGCAGCAGGAACCTCTCCCTATAGCATGGAGATGATTTTAGAACAATAATCTGTCCCTCACAGCAGCAGCAGGAACCTCTCCCTATAGCACTGAGATGATTTTAGAACAATAATCTGTCCCTCAAAGGAGCAGCAAGAACCTCTCCCCGTAGCACTATGATTAGATGATTTCAGAACAATAATCTGTCCCTCACAGGAGCAGCTGGAACCTCTCCCTATAGCACTGAGATGATTTTAGAACAATAATCTGTCCCTTACAGGAGCAGGAGGAACATCTCCCTATAGCAGTATTATATGATTTTAGAACAATAATCTATCCCTCACAGGAGCAGCGGGAACCTCTCCCTATAGAACTGAGATGATTTTAGAACAATAATCTGTCCCTCACAGGAGCAGCAGGAACCTCTGCCTATAGCACTGAGATGATTTTAGAACAATAATCTGCCCCTCACAGGAGCAGCGGGAACCTCTCCCTATAGCACTGAGATGATTTTAGAACAATAATCTGTCCCTCAGAGCAGCAGCAGGAACCTCTCCCTATAGCACGGAGATGATTGTAGAACAATAATCTGTCCCTCACAGCAGCAGCAGGAACCTCAACCTATAGCACTGAGGTGATTTTAGAACAATAATCTGTCCCTCACAGGAGCAGCAGGAACCTCTCTCTATAGCACTGAGATGATTTTAGAACAATAATCTGTCCCTCACAGGAGCAGCGGGAACCTCTCGCTATAGCACTGAGATGATTTCAGAACAATAATCTGTCCCTCAGAGCAGCAGCAGGAACCTCTCCCTATAGCACGGAGATGATTTTAGAACAATAATCTGTCCCTCACAGCAGCAGCAGGAACCTCTCCCTATAGCACTGAGGTGATTTTAGAACAATAATCTGTCCCTCACAGGATCAGCAGGAACCTCTCCCTATAGCACTGAAATGATTTTTAGAACAGTAATCTGTCCCTCACAGCAGCAGCATGAACCTCTCCCTATAGCACTGAGATGATTTTAGAACAATAATCTGTCCCTCACAGCAGCAGCAGGAACCTCTCCCTATAGCACTGAGATGATTTTAGAACAATAATCTGTCCCTCACAGCAGCAGCAGGAACCTCTCCCTATGGCACTGAGATGATTTTAGAACAATAATCTGTCCCTCACAGGAGCAGCAGGAACCTCTCCCTATAGCACTGAGATGATTTTAGAACAATAATCTGTCCCTCACAACAGCAGCAGGAACCTCTCCCTATGGCACTTAGATGATTTTAGAACAGTAATCTGTCCCTCACAGGAGCAGCAGGAACCTCTTCCTATAGCACTATGAGATGATTTTAGAACAATAATCTTTCCCTCACAACAGCAGCAGGAACCTCTCCCTATAGCACTGAGATGATTTTAGAACAATAATCTGTCCCTCACAGCACCAGTAAGCTGTACCTATTCCAGTATCAGATGGTTTTAGAACGCTAAGCTTTCGCCTCACAGCACCGACATGGAACCTGTCTGTAATGGAGGATGAGATCATATTAGATTGGTAATCTATCCCTCACGGCGGCGGCAGCATGCTCTCCCTACACTAGCCTGAGATGATGTGACACGCGGCATATGTGACTCCAGTTCATATAGAGGCTGGGTCACATGATGCACTGGCCAATCACAGCCATGCCAATAGTAGGCATGGCTGTGATGGCTTCTAAGGGCAATCGAGTGAAACGCTTGTTGATTGGCTGCTCTTCAGCTATTCAACAGGCTACAAAAATAGCGTGCAGCTATAGAAAAGGCGCGAAAAACACCCGAATACCGCACACCAATCCGTGCCTGTACCCGAATCCGTGCCCTGAACCCAGACATTTTTCTCAATTGTCCGGGTTCAGGGCACGGACACCCCAAAGTCCGGTACGAACCTGAACTTTACAGTCCGGGTTCGCTCAACTTTACTCCTGAACCCTATTCATCCCCTTGATGTATTTAAAGGTTTCAATCATGTCTCCCCATTCCCTTCTTTCCTCCAAACCGTACATATTAAGTTCCTGAAGTCGCTCTCTATATGTTTTATTCACCAGACCTTTCACCATTTTTGTTACCCATCTCTAGACTCATTCTATCTCATCAATATATTTTTGTAAGTGAGGTCTCCAGAACTGGACACAGTATTTAAAATAAGGTCTTACTAAAGATCTACATGGGATCAGAACCTCCTGCTGGTGATCCCACTAGCAATGTATTCTAGAATTCTATTCGCTTTTTCCACGGCCTGGTCACAATGTTGTTCATTTTGCAATCATCTGAAATAAGTACCCCCTAATCTTTTTCTTCTGTAGCGCTGTCTAACACTGTACCCCCAATGTTATACTCTCTCAAGGGATTCTTTTACCCTGGATGCATTATTTTACATTCAGGACTATTGAACTGCAGTTTCCACTGCTTTGACCAATCTTCCAGCAATGACAAATTATGTTCCATGTTACAGACACCTCCGGGCATATTAACCCTATTACACACCTTTGTCCCACTTGTTTCATAGGGGTATTGTGGGACACCAGGCAAGATAATATTCAAATAGCAATAAGACTGCAATAAGACTGCAAGCATCTGACTCAGGCTCTTCTAGTTCCAATCTGCTGGCACTGTGATCAGGTAGTGATTATCTAATGTTTCCCAATGCTTTCAGCTGTGTTGCAAAGGGTCTACTCTTATAGTGTGTCCTTTAATGTCATACGCCCTTACAAAACATTACTGTTGTTTAGAGGGCTGCAGAACACTAGCTTATATAATCACCTGCCATGTACATATTAATGGGAAATATCTCTAATTCATAAGCATAAGAAAAATGTCTTTTAAATGTTCAGCCATAAGCATGCTTCAACGTAATATCCATTTTATATAGAAAGGCAGAGATTTCCAAAATGTAATTTAACCTAACTATATACATTTAAAAGATCTGTTTACTGTACTTCTGTTTAATGAGCCTTTGATATTTTGTTCCAGAATATTATGTATTTTATCTAGGCTCTTTACCCTGTCCCCAATAAAAATGAATCTTATTCCTGACACGAAGTATGGAAACTTATTCAGCTCACAAAATAGTTTCTCCTTTTGTACTTATGTCATTTTTACATTTCTAGAGGCCGATTTCTAGCTTTTATATGTACTGGTTTCTAAAGGGAAACTAAAATGGTTTGATCGATTTTTGACATGTGACATGTGAGCGTTCAGTGCTAAAACAATACTAATAACCAAGCCGCTGGCAATAAAAAGGTGAATATACAATCCTCAAACACAATATAAAAATGTAACAGTGCAGCGCTACAAAACACTTGTCCAGGAATAAAAAAATAAATGTACAGTAAAAAGAAACAACAAATAGTGAAAAAATAATATGTGAACAAATATAGTGAGTCTCTCCAATCAGTCCCTTATCCAGATTAGAAGGTATCAAGACATGGGGTGATCCCCAATAGGGCTTGAACTTCCTGTGTAGGGGAAAACAGTCCACCACTCTGTGCGTTGCAGAGAAACTTCAAGGTGAATACCCGCCACCAGTATACACTGCACTCACCAGAAACTGTATGTAAACAAGCCTAGCATGGGTATCCTGTGTCCTAACGATGATGCCCAGTAGATGTATATATCCTCAGTCAGCATCCAGATTCACAAAGGGTCAGGAACTTAACCACTTCAGCCCCAGAAGGATTTACCCCCTTCCTGGCCAGAGCACTTTTTGCGATACGGCACTGCATCACTTTAACTGACAATTGCGCGGTCGTGTGACGATGTACCCAAACAAAATTGGCGTACTTTTTTCCCACAAATAGAGCTTTCTTTTGGTGGTATTTGATCACCTCTGCGGTTTTTTTTTTTGCGCTATAAACAAAAAAAAGCGTACATTTTGAAAACTTTTTTTTACTTTTTGCTATAATAAATATTGAAAAAAAAAAAAACAATGTATTCCTCAGTTTAGGCCGGTATGTATTCTTCTACATATTTTTGGTAAAAAAAAAATCGCAATAGGCATATATTGATTTGGTTGCGCAAAAGTTATCGCATCTGCAAACTATGGGAATAGATTTATGGCATTTTTATTATTATTATTTTTTTTATTAATAATGGTGGCGATCTGCGATTTTTATCAGGACTGCAACATTGCAGTGGACAGATCGGACACTTTTTGACACTTTTTTGGGACCAATGACATTTATACAGCGATCAGAGCTTTAAATAGCCACTGATTACTGTATAAATGTCATTGGCAGGGAAGGGGCTAAACTGTAGGGGGCGAGCAAGGGGTTAACTGTGTTCCCTCACTGTGTTCTAACTGTGTGGGGGCTGGGCTGGCTGGGGCATGACAGATCTAACTGTTCCCGATTATAGGGAACAGTAGATCTATATCTGACAGAAAGGGGAACCACTGTGTTTACATCGCTGTGTTTACATCGCTGTGTTTACATCAGCGGATCCCCGTTCTGCCTCGGTAGAAGGCGATCACGGAGTGGGCGCGCACGTCCGCCCGCAAATCACGCATGCGTGGCCGACGTACAATGACGGCAGTTTGCACAGCTGAGCAAACCTGCCACAGTACAACTGCGGCGGCTGGTCGGGAACTGGTTAATCCATCCTCAGTACCCCTGATGGGGTAAATACTGCATAAAAAAGCTCACCGGGAGCCAAAAAGAAGCTAATATAGTGTAGCATTTATTGGATTCCACTAGTAGTACATGTACAAAATGGCTAGTGAATACAAATATAAAAACACGTGTGAAACAAGTGAGGCTGCAGCAATAAAAACTTCAGTGCGTAGGACTTTTCTTGATGCGTTTCGTGCTTATGCACACTGTCAAAGGCATCTGCCTATCTGTAGCCAATAAATGCTACACTATATTAGCTTCGTTTTGGCTCCCAGTGAGCTTTTTTCATGCAGTATTTACTCCATCGCGGGTACTGAGGACAGATTAAGTTCCTGACCCTTTGTCCATTTGGATGCTGACTGAGGATATATACATCTACTGGGCATCATCGTTTGGACACAGGATACCCATGCAAGGCTTGTTTACATCCAGTTTCTGGTGAGTGCACTGTATACTGGTAGCGGGTATTCACTGTGAAGTTTCAATGCAACGCACAGAGTGGTGGACTGTTTTCCCCTACACAGGAAGTTCAAGCCCTAATAGGGGTCAACCTTTCTATCTGGATAAGGGACTGACTGGAGAGACTCACTATGTTTGTTCACATATAATTGTTTCACTATTTGTTGTTTCTTTTTGCTGTACATTTATTTTTTTATTCCTGGACATTTCTAAGTGTTTTATAGCACTGCATTGTTACATTTTTATTTATTTTTAAGCCAGTGATTTATATTATATATAAGGATGCCCAGTGCACTATGGGTAAGCTAAAACAGCACAGAAGATGCTTCCTGCTTTAAGGTTTGTCTAAGGCCCCTTTCACACTTATGTGACTTGTCCTGCAACTTGGGACTGCAAATTCGCATGACAAGTAATTTCTCATTATTTCCAATGAGTACCGTTCATATCTATATGACTTCAAGTCGTGGCAACTTCAAAGTTGTCCCTGCATTACTTTGGCCCAACTTTGATGCAACTTGAGGTTCATAGACTTCAATGTTAAACCCTCAAAGTTGCATGCAAATTGCACTTAAATAATATAGATGCGATTTCTGTACTATTCCTGTATGAATATGTAATATGTTTTCATTGTGCCAAAGTTGCAACAAAGTCAGACTGATCCAAAATCACGGTAAAATCGATGTGAAATCGAGGCAAAATCACTGCAAAAAATCGATAGAGTTGATTCACTGTGATGTTTGTTAAGACTGTTCAATAGCTGTTAACAGTAGACAGCACGCACCATATATTGTCTAGTGTGCAGGCAAATTATATAACTACTAATTACATTTAACCACTTCCACACCGCCTACAGTATATTTACTGCAGCAGTGTAGACGTGTCCAACGAATCACCATAAATAGACGGCGATTTGCAGAGTGGCCACTAGGGGTCATGCGCCCGTGGCTCAGACAGACCTGACGTCTGCTGGCGAGCCGCGATGAGCAGCAAGAGCAAAAGAACAGGGAACCGCCAATGTAGACACGGCGGTTCCC
Source organism: Glandirana rugosa (assembly GCA_018402905.1). NCBI lineage: Eukaryota > Metazoa > Chordata > Amphibia > Anura > Ranidae > Glandirana > Glandirana rugosa. The sequence goes on from BLSH010081069.1 coordinate 821,762, forward strand.
CCCTCTGTCAGTGGGGACATAAGAGATCTACTGATCCCTGTCACTGGGATCAGTTAGATCTCTTATGCCCATAACAGCCCAGCCCCCTCACAGATAGAACACGCCTAGGGAACACAGTTAACTCCTTCACTACCCCCTGCAGGTTAACCCCTTCACTGCCAATGACATTTATACAGTAATCAGTGGCTATTTAAATTTCTGATCGCTGTATAAATGTCATTGGTGCCAAAAAGTGTCAAAATGGTCCGACATGTCCGCCGCAATATTGCAGTACCGCTAAAAATCACAGATCGCCGCCATTACTAGTAAAAAATTAAAAATAAAATAAAAACCCCAGAAATTAATTCTCAGCATCCGTAAATGCGGCAACTTTTGCGCAAACCAATCAATAAACGCCGAATGCGATTTTTTTACCAAAAGTATGAGGAAGAATATAAATCGGCCAAAACCGATGAAAAAACTTTTTTTTTATATATTTTTTTGGATTTGTATTTTAGCAAAAAGTAAGAAAAACAGTTTTTTTTTTGCAAAATTGTCGCTCTTTTTTTGTTTATAGCGGCGATCGGAAATGACACAGAGGTGATCGAATACCACCAAAAGAAAGCTCTATGTGTGGGAAAAAAGCACGCCAATTTTGTTTGGGTACAACGTTGCACGACCGCACAATTGTCAGTTAAAGCGACACAGTGCCAAATCGCAAAAAGTGCTCTGGTCCTAAAGGGGGAAATCCTTTCGGGGCTAAGGTGGTTAAGATCACTCAGATTGCTGGGCCCTGCCCTCCACTTGATGCTGCTAACAGCCAAATGGGAGAGCATCCTCCACTTGCTTGTTTCCAAACTTTCCATCACTTGAGTTGTCCTCAAAAGCTGGAGCAATGAGTATGCACATATGAGTTGCTACACATCTGTGGTTAGAACCTGTGCTTTACATTCTAGTGCTGGTAAAAAAAAAAAAGCTCATTAGCATGATAGTCACCTCTTCTTCAAAGGATAAACAACATTCATATCAGTTTTCGCTCTATTGTCCCATTATGTTCATCCTAGGCAACCAATGGTCTCTCCTTTGCTCCAATACGAGAAGGAAGTATGAAGGTGGCTCTAAACATTGGGAAACTGTATAGATCTTTATCACCTTACATAAATCTAGACCTGCCCATAGCACCCAGGGATCTTTCTAATTTGTTGGTAATAAACTGGACTCTGGTGTAGGCTATGGAGCCCATTCTTCCTACGCTCACACATCTGGCATCAATATTTCCTAACACTCATGGGGAAGGGGGGGACAGAGAGTCCCCTTCTCTCAAACAGGCTCCTCCCTCTACTCCTTTCCCTTCTACACCTCTTCTTCCCCCTTTTTCCTATTCCCTTCCCCACTTTCTTTTTATAGTCAAGCCGTTAGTCCTGGCCTGTCAGCCTTCTAGATGCATGTTTCCACCAACGAGGCTACATATGCTAATTCCCCCCCCCCCCCATTTGTGAGTCACTCCTTCCTTGGCTTCAGGGATTATTTTCACACTCTCCCTTGTTTCAAGACTTCAGCTCAACACACATTTTCTATGGTTATGACCTGGTTTTGACCAGGTCACTTCTCTATGCTGCTAGACTGGTCCCCACAGCGTCTTGTTCTCCACACTCTAGAGGTCCAGGGTTCTAACGTCATGAAGAGTGCTGCATTGGACGTGAAGATTTCGAGGGACAGTCCCCTGCCAAAGCATGGAGGAACACTATTTGTCAGGGGAGTGAAGGATCAGGTAAATAAAAATGCTTCACCTTTCCCTAGACAAAACCAGCAATAAACCCTTGAAGTGCAGGTGCAGCCCCACAGCTAGGGATAATTTTAACAATTCCTGGAGTTGGACTTTAATAAATAAACCTGTATATGCAACTATGAATTGAGATCTAAAAATTCTGACAGTGAATGAATGAAGTGGAAAGTAAACTGCATTTGTACTTATAAAGATGCTACATGGGTTTGTTACATAACTTCCATCAGGCTTTTTGCAAATACGTTAATTGATGCAAGAAACCTCCAAGGAGCATGACTGGAAAGTAGAATGTTTTCCTACTTGATATTTGGCAAGGGAAGGGGGGCAGGGAAGGTCATGTGACATACTGCTCTCCAGGGTGTCTCTGTTGTCACAGTTCAGCGGCACACACTGAAGTGATCATGCATGGCAGATTGGTGTGGCAAATGCTCTTAGTTTGTATTCTGTAAGAGAATTGAGGAGGCACAAATCTCGCCTGAGCCTCTTATTTTTTCCACAATTCTCCGCAGCCACACTTTCAAAAGCAGCACTGTCTACCGAGAAAGATTTTAATAGCATCACAAAGATGCTTGTTTACTTTGAGGAACTCAAAGTGAAGCATCACTAACATCCAATATTGTGCTGTGCTAAAGCTTCTGCAGGTACCTTTTCTGGGAAATAATAACACCCTTGTTATCTCTTCCATATTAATCATATTAGTAAGTACATTGCTGGGCAGGTAGACATCTAAGTTAGTACAGCTCTCTGCATGTTGTTCTTGCTCCTGCCCTGCCTCCTTAAAATCCCCATAATGTTTTTCTCAGATCAGGTCAATTGAACAAATATATATACAAGTTGAACAATTATATACTATTGTGCAAAAGTTATAGACAGGTGTGACAGCTGTATATTAAGAATGCTTTCAGAAATAGAAGTGTAAATAGTTCACAGACATACACAGGCCGCAACCCTGTCCTTAACTGGACCGCAACCCACACTCGCTCCCGTGGGACCAGGAGAGCAGGATGTCTCCCCCTTCACAACACCACCTAAGCATCCATGACCTCCGTGAGATAGCTGCAGACATTAAGGACACCCTGTCGGCTGCAATATCAGAGCTGCGCCTGGATATCCATGCACTGTCCGAAAGGGTACAAGCAGTTGAGAAGATGGCAGAACAACATGATACAGTTTTGCGAAAGGTGACCCATAAGACAGCCACCCAGACCCTCCAACTCAGAGACCTCCGGCGCCATATCGAAGATTTGGACAACAGAGGCAGGTGCCATAATTTAAGGGTCCGAGGCCTGCCAGAATCTGTGGAGGCAGAACAACTCCAGGGCACAGTCACAGGCCAATTCAATGACCTGCTGGACAAACCAGCACAGTTAGCAATAGAAATGGAACAGATTCATCGGGCTCTTAGATCTAAGGGGGCAGAGTCTGATCCTCCTAGAGACGTGATCTTCTACATTGTCAATTATAAACTGAAGGAAGAAATCCTCAGAAAGGCATGGATACAGCTTTCCTATGGGGGATCAAACATTCAGATTTTCCAAGACCTGTCCAGCATCACCCTGCAGCAACGTAAGGATCTGAAACTGCTACTGATACTCTCCGGTCTAGAAACATACACTACCGCTGGAAATTTCCTTTTTGCCTTTCTGCCTCCTCACAAGGCTGCGTGGCACAACTGCGAGTACTGGAAGACATTCGCCCTTTCTGCAACATTCTTGGCATTCCAGTAGTAGATGTCCCGAACTGGTATGCTGAGTTCCACCCCCCTCCTGCTAGATGGGGACAACGCAAGGAAGAACCTATGGATGCCCAGGATACCCGCTATCGCAGGCACTGCTCCCCATCGGGAAACAAATCTCACACCTACAATCACGGTCCACAACAGGGTACAAGCTCTACTTACTCTCAACAACTGGGAAGGGCCCGTCATGATTACTGAAGATTGATGCAAGATACCTACCTAACCACAAGGGAATTCCACTTTAACACCTCAGATAAGTATTCAACTGTTATTTCCTCCTCCTCTCCCACGCACATTCAGATTCCCTCACTAACCCTTTGTACGCAAAGACAATGGCCAGAGACTATGCTGTCCATAACTGTTTTTTGATGCCAAGCACACAGGCTCCCACTCCTCTGTCTCTAGATGTTCTACTCTATACTTCTCACATACAGTGCACTGCCTGCCCAGCTGTGTGCTCTGCCTGACTATCCCACTCTCTTCTCCCATTTGGCCAGGCATGCCTCAAACATTTCTCACAGAAGAGGCCTGCGGATTACTACTGTAAATAAGGTTAACCTAACTGCTGTCACATTAGTCCAAGAGTTGTACCCTCCATAGGTTCCTCACGCCCCAATTACATTTCTCGCACTGAACTATTAACGGACATACATGTTATTATGGAAGCCTGCTCTGAATGAACTATTAATCTGAGGGAGGGAATACACGTGCCCAGATATAGCAGCGATCATCCCACGAACTCAGAGGTATCCCCACAGTTGCATGACTACTTGAACTTAATCTCCTATTATCCACTCAGTGGAGGTCCCGCTGCACATGCTGCCTGGCCAACTCGCTTATAGAAAATTACATTATATAGATGAGTGTATGGCACTAAAACTAAGGATCACACCTTGTATGCCAGGTTATACTAATAACGCATTTTGCTACAACCACCTTGATGAAACAATCCATTTACCCCCGGGGAGCAGGTTCCAACTTATACCAATAACTGTTTTTGTTCAGCAGGGGGCAGGGGAGTGGAGCAGGACTACCCAACTTCATTACATTCCATAGGAGGGAAGACCCACTTTGAAGATTACTTACACCTGCCCTACCACTAGAATACATACTGCAAAAATGTTTTTACGGCTCTGCTCAGGGACCTGGAGATAATTAACTACCAACATGTCCATAGCCAGCTAACCAAACCCAAGTACCTCCTTTAGCTCAACAAAAGGGCATCCTCCTCCCCCCTGAGCGTGCTACCTGTATGCGGGGTCTCATGTCCCAGCAGCAAAAGGCACTTTATCCTTGCTCAGGGCACAAACCCTTCAAACATGGTCTCCCCACTCCGACGGAGTCCATCAATGGAGGGCACATTACCAAGCAGTGGCAACCACTTTAATACCAGGCTGCAACCCCCTAGTAAACAACCAGAGAGGGGACAACGTACTGAAATATTGAACAGCTGCAAAGTTACAATGTTAAAAAGTTAAACTGTTATACTGTTACACTTGTATAATACCTTTTTACCATAACATAGAGTTTTATATGCTTGCCTCAACCCAAGCGGTGGCACAACCTACAAGCTCTGCCACTGTTTGCATAGTTAATCAAGAAGTTAGACATTTGAAGGCTAAAGGGAAGAAATTATTACATATATACATTGGTGCTTTACTTTTACAACTGCATTCATAATGTGTCTTATTCGCAACCTCTTGGATAATCCCCAATGACATTGCACAAGAGCACTATCACCTAACTGCTCCTTAGGCCCACGTCACATGGAGCGCCCCGGCTCTCTCTACCTCCTTCTACACCTATACATACTAAACTCCTACAGTGGTGGTTTAACTTCGGTATTGATCTTAATTACATCCTCACAGTTAAAGCCATACCAACCCCCACACAGTGTTATAGTATAGGATAGTTGTGCCCAATAGCCATACTGTTATATCTATACACTGGGCAGGTACCCCCCTAAACACGGTTCGGTTTGTAGGAGTTGCCTACTCCTCTTCCCCAACACCTTAACTCCTACACCCACTTACCCCCGACAACACCAACTACTCCCACCCCACTGTGTGTAAAGCCCCATCAGCTGACCATGACCAACCTAGACAATATCGGCCATTTTCCTCAGGTCAAGCTACACTCGATAAATATCCGCGGACTCAACACTCCTGAAAAAAGATCCCAACTACTCCTATCTTTACACGAGGCGAAAGCAGATATAGTGTTTCTGCAAGAAACCCATTTTCGAGCAGATAATATTCCCAAACTACATAACCAATTTTATCCCACTGCTCACCACGCACCCAACGAGACATCCAAATCCAAAGGAGTCTCTATTTTAATTCTAAAAACTGCCCCTGCAAATTCAAAACTCTATGAAAGATAAACTCGGCCGTTACATCTTTCTCAAGGGGACAATCTATAATAAACCGATCACCCTAGCCAACCTATCTGCTCCAAACAAACACCAAGTGCCCTTCTTTCGAAACGCATTACATTAACTCACCATCTTCCACACAGGTATTCTGATTGTGGGAGGAGATTTTAACGTAGCTCTCACTCCCACCCAGGATACCTCTACAGGCACCTCCACAATCACATACTGAGCACATAGAGCAATCAAAACATTTCTTACTGATCTCACCCTCCACGACTCCTGGCGTACCCTCTACCCCAACACAAGGGACTACACATTCTTCTCATCACCACATAATAAGTACACCAGACTCGATTATTTTTTTATCTCGCAAAATGATTTAGCTCTCCTTCACAACGTGAGCATAGATTCAATGGTTCTCTCAGATCATAATCCTATTTCCATAACCCTGAGTTTCCCAACCATGCTCACCAGATCACCTATATGGTGCCTAGACAACTCCCTCCTACATGACCCCAACATCGTACAAAAATTAACAAACATCTGTCCCACTACTTTAAAGAGAATTCCTCGGCAAACATATCTCCAGTGAGCTGCTGGGAAGCACATAAATGTGTCATCAGGGGGGAAATCATCTCTATAGCAGCCAAACGAAAGAAAATCAGTCACGCTCATATAGAAAAACTGACAACATGCATCAACTCTCTTGAGAAAGAGCACAAACAATCATTAGCCACTCACACCCTAACTGAATTAATACAAGCCAGAGAAGAGATACGCGAGGAACTGGGGACAATAAAACGTAAATACACATTATCACGGCGGTTCTTCTATGAATTCGGAAATAAATCTGGGAAAATGCTGGCAAGGGCACTACAAACTAAAAAAGCAGCCTCGACAATACACACCATAACAGACCCCTCAGGGAAATCAATTGCTACTTCAGAAGGCATAGCAGAGCAATTCATGCAGTATTATAAAAAGCTTTACAACCTACCGACCCCGACCACGATGACCCAACGAAACACGGACAGAAAACAAATGATTGCAGAATTGCTAAGGCAATATAGCCCCAACCCCATCACACCTTCAGAGGCCGCAGAAATTGAAGGCCCAATCTCCATTGAAGAAGCTAAGGTGGCCTTGAAACAATTGAAAACGGGCAAAAGCCCCGTCCTGAAGGTCTGACTGTCAGCTACTGTAAATCCTTTGCCGACACCCTGACTCCTCACTTCCTAACCGCATTCAATTCCCTACCTTCACCCACACACCCTAACCAAGACCTCCTGGAAGCCCACATAACCATGATCCCAAAAACAGGCAAAGATTCTTCATTGTCGCAAACTATAGACCCATCTCGCTCCTGAACGTCGATGTAAAACTGTATGTGAAAATCTTGGCGAATTGACTACTCCCTTTACTCCCTAAACTAATCTCGTTGGATCAAATGGGCTTCGTTCCAGGGCGCGAAGCTAGGGACAATACCCTAAAAGCCATTAGTATCTATCACTGACTTTCAACGTCCACCACACCAGGTTTTTTCCTATCACTCGATGCAGAGAAGGCGTTCGACAGAGTGGCCTGGGACTACATGACAGATGCCCTAAAATTGCTGGGATTGGGTAATCGTATGCTCGATTTCATCCTAGCACTATACTCATCCCCAATAGCGAGAATCCGTGTCAATGGCCACCTGTCGGACGCCTTCTCTATATCGAATGGCATTCGCCAGGGATGTCTCCTGTCCCCATTGGTCTTTGCGCTCACATTGGAACGCCTACTCCGCAGACTCCGAGCTAACCCTGACATCAAGGGAGTCATAATCAAAGACAAACATTACAAACTTGTGGCTTATGCAGATGACGTTTTGCTATTTCTTACAGACCCCATCACTATAATACCCAACCTCCTCAAGGACCTCTCCCTCTTCAATTACCTTTCCAATCTCCAAATACATTATTCCAAATCCAAGGCACTAAACGTCTCTCTTCCTCAAACCATCTTGAACCAATGCCGCACTAACTTTTCATTTAGCTGGGACCCCCACTCCATCACCTATCTTGGCATTCAGCTTCCCGTCAAACTAAATGAACTATACGCCCGTAATTACCTCCCCATCCTTAACTCCGTCCAACAAGATCTCCACAAGTGGAACAGGGGCCATTTTTGCTGGTTTGGGAGAGCAGCTATTATAAAAATGAACATACTCCCCAGACTTCTCTATCTTTTTCAGACCTTACCACTTAAACTCCCTCAGTCATTTTTCTCCACATACAAGCAGATCTGCAAAAATGTTATCTGATCCTCCAAACACCCCCCGCATAGCTTGGGAGAAACTGATGACTCCCCCATTGAAAGGGGGAATCGGACTCCCAGATGTGCAAAAATACTATTGGTCGTGCCATCTGACGAGAATAGTTGACTGGCATGTCGAAAAAATTAAAGACTGGGTCGGACTGGAGGAAGCTTTTTCACATCTACCAATTCGCCACCTACCATGGATTTCCCCAAACAGAATTCCTAGGGACAGCATGGCTCACTCAATAATTGGCCCCAACTTACGAAATTTCATAGCCATATGCAAAAAACTGAACCTTGCCCCTAGTCCCGGACCCTTAACCCCAATAGACTGAAACCCAGACTTTTGACCCAGGCTCATCAACCCTGAAGCACAAACAGGACTCCATCAGGGCAGAATCCTTCTTTGTGCAGGATAGGCTCCTCGATTTCCACACCCTGTCTATACGTCGCCCCGGCCTACACATTTCCTTCAAATTCATGAAAATTAGACACTACCTAAATAGTGCCAAACCCCAGTCTAATAGGTACAGACCACTCACCCCCTTTGAGGAGATCTGTGCTAGTTCTGAACCCCAGAGACACCTAATGTTGGCAGTCTACTGTATGCTGTTTGCAAACACTGACCCCAAAATGCAACTAGCCAAAAATGGGAGAGGGAACTAGCCATAGACCCATCAAAGGAAGACTGGGAACATATTCTTACTCACATACACAAAGGGTCCACTAATGTCTCCGTTCAGGATAATAGTTTTAAAATTTACTCACGTTGGTGCAAAACCCCGAATAGACTTCATAACTGCTACCTTACCGTATCCCCACTCTGTTGGAGATGCAATGCAACCGCTGGATCCCTACTTCACATATGGTGGGAATGTCCTCTCATACAACCTTTCTGGAAAGAAGTACACCGTATCACGACCCAAATAATGACCTACACTCCAGAATTCACCTCGGCACAATACCTGATCCACCATGCATCCATAACGCAATCTGCTTATAAAAAGTCTCTCCCCCTACACCGTATCTTGTTTATTCCTGTAAATTGTTAACTGAAAATTTCAATAAAAAAAATATTGCAAAAAAAAAGAAGCGTTAATAGTTTATTTTTATCAATTACCAAAATGGAAAGTAAAGGAACAGAAGAGAAATCCAAATCAAATCAATATTTGGTGTGACCATCTTTGCCTTTAAAGCACCATCAATTCTTCTAGGTACACTAGGGCAGTGGCGGCTGGTGAAGTTTTAGGATGGGGGGCACCAGGCCCCGCCCTTCCTTTTTAACCCCCCTTACTTCTCATAAGCCCCACCCCTTATAGAATCCACCCACTCCGCCCCCTGTATTCCACATATTGTGTTAGGAGTACACAGCTCAGCATCACAGGATACAGTATACAGCTCAGCATCACAGGTGTGGTATATTGCATCCAGTAACACAGTATGCAGCCAGTACACAAATATTGCAGCCAGCCAGTACACAGGTATTACAGCCAGCTAGTACACAGGTATTGCCAGTACACAGGTATTGTAGCCAGCCAGTACACAGGTAGTGCAGCCAGCCAGTACACAGGTATTGTAGCCAGCCAATACACATGCATTGTAGCCAGCCAGTACACAGGTATTGTAGCCAGCAAGTACACAGGTATTGTAGCCAGCCAGTACACAGGTATTGAAGCCAGCCAGTACACAGGTATTGTAGCCAGCCAGTACACAGGTATTGTAGCTAGCCAGTACACAGGTATTGCAGCCAGCCAGTACACAGGTATTGCAGCCAGCCAGTACACAGGTATTGTCAGTACACAGGTATTGCAGCCAGTCAGTACACAGTTAATGCCAATACACAGGTATTGCCGCCAGCCAGTACACATGTATTACGGCCAGCCAGTACACAGTTATTGCCAGTAAACAGGTATTGCTGCCAGCCAGTACACAGGTATTGCCAGTACACAGGTAATGCCACCAGCCAGTACACAGGTACTGCCAGTACACAGTTATTGCCGCCAGCCAGGACACAGGTATTGCCAGTACACAGGTATTGCCGCCAGCCAGTACACAGGTATTGTCAGTACACATGTATTTCAGCCAGCCAGTACACAGTTATTGCCAGTACATGGGTATTGCCACCAGCCAGTACACAAGTATTGTCAGTACACAGGTATTGCAGCCAGCCAGTACACAGGTATTGCCGCCAGCCAGTAAACAGTTATTACCAGTACACAGGTATTGCAGCCAGCCAGTACACAGGTATTGCCGCCAGCCATTACACAGTTATTACCAGTACACAGGTATTGCTGCCAATCAGTACAGAGGTATTGCCGCCAGCCAGTACACAGGTATTGCCAGTACACAGGTATTGCCGCCAGCCAGTACACAGGTATTGCCGCCAGCCAGTACATAGGTATTGTCAGTACACAGGTATTGCCGCCAGCCAGTACACAGGTATTGTCAGTGCACAGGCATTGCCGCCAGCCAGTACACAGTTATTGTCAGTAGACAGGTATGCAGAGCCTAGCAGCACAGCAGTACTTACCTCAGAGGGACTCGTCAGTCCGCTCTCTCTCCTTCGGTCGGCGGGATCACAGGCATGCGTGCGTGCAGTCCAAACACCAACATGTCTGCCAGTCCCGCCCCCCGCCCCGCTCCTGACCAATCAGTCACTGTGTGTATAGATGTGCGCCGGGCTGGTGCACATCTATACACTTTAATGGCTGACCAATGGGCTTTGGGAATTGCTGTCAGCTGACAGCAACTCTCCCACAAAAAGCCGGGCAGCCATATACCGGCGCACTCTATTTTTTTGAGAAGTATCATCGGGGGGGGGGGTGGTGCACTAGCACCCTCTATGGAGGAGCCACTGTTGGATTAGGGGCTGAAAAGACAAGTCAGAGACCAGAATTACCCCTAGCACCCTGACATGAGGGGAGGGACTGATAGTTGTAATATTGCACTTGATGGAGAAGTCAGGGGAGGAGGCACGGGAGGGGAGGAATTATGTTTGTATTTAATTCTTCTTTCTAGAGGCATTGCTTATTTGTTGATGGCACATTTGGTTCTGCGTCTTAATAAATCAGCATTATGCAGTATTTTTGCTCATGAACTAACTTGGATACATTATAAATCTGTTTTATAATAACTGGAGGATAAAATATAATATTGTAACCAGCTTTAGGAAGAGCAGGAATTTAGTTGCTGAGTCCACGAACTCCACAAACTTTTTTCTTCCTCTCTGGTCACCATTTCTCAACTCCACAACCTCCCCACTTTGTTTTCCTTGCTGTGAAACAACAGAACCCTTGCACTGCCCCAGTTTGCACTTGGAAGGACAGAGTGCAAATGCCTGTAAGTATGCATTACATCTATGTAGCTCCCTTCTAGTTTGGGTACTAGTGAGTGTATATAGTTTTCGGCTCTCTCTGCTTAACAGGAGAGTGGATAGGCAAATGTATATGCTGTCTGCTTTTCAAAGAGCCTGGGTTTGAGTAAGGTCTGCTCAGTGTGCTCTCGTGCTGATTCATGTGGTCTGGAGACTTTTACACTGTCCAGTAGCATGGGTCCCTATTGGACAGTGGGAGAAAAACCCAGCCAGTGACAGCAGGTGTATTTGAGGGTGGTTCTGACCAACTAGCAGGGGAATGGCCCCCACTGCATTTTGGGTGAACACCTTCATATAAACGGGAGCACATGGGCTCAAGGTTAGGAGTTCCAGCTCACCCAGACCTCAGGGGTGGAGGCGTGTGTTCAGCTCCTGGCTGCTAGGCCTGAGGGCCTACCCAGGAGGCTGCCGGTTGCTGGGCCTGGTCGAGGCCTAGCTGAAGTTGCTGAAGCTGCAGCCCAGAGTTCTTTAGAAGCTGACCGAGGGAGGACGTCCTTAGATTCGGTCTGATATCACAGTGGCAAAGTGTTGCTGGGAAGTTGGAAGGAGGCTATCGACTGTCCCGGGACATGGTGTGAGTACAGACCCGTGAAGGGATCCCTGAGACTGTGTTTGTAGAATTTCCCCTGCCCTCTTAATCAGCTAATCGGGTGTGCAAGCTAGAAAGGAGTCACTGGTGAATGTCTTGAAGAGCAGAGTCCGGCTTATCCTGTGTTGCTTAAAAAGGGACCTGTTCCACTAAAATTAGCCTGCCATTAAGTGTCATTGGTAGTCTGCTATACTGAGTTAGAAAGGAGACACTGGTTAGTGTCTTGAAGAAGCAAGGCCTGTCCTTTATTGCTTAAAGATGGACTTGTGTCACTGAGATCAGTCTGCTATGTAATGCCACTGACAGTCTGCTGTACAGAGATAGGGAGAAGTTGTCCTCATTTGAAGTCAGTTAACTTGGAGTATCCCATACCTTTCCTTCTCCTATCCAAGTTCTACAATAAAGCATCAAAAATTCATCCCCTAGACTGGTCATTGGAAAGCGAGCAGGATTGTGTGTGTGCACCTGGCAGTGTGAAAATCCGTTGTGACTGGCTGCAGGATAATCAGAGGGAGGCCTGGGACAAATATATAATAATCAGAAGCTACTTCGGGGGTACCGCTACATCTACAAAATATAATATATTCGAATGGTATAAAAACCCACAAAAGGATCATAATATACAAAATATTTGTAAAATAAATAAATATGCCTGATGTGTCAGATGGTGTTTAGGGCTTACATAGGGTAATTACTTCCTCCTCTGCTTCACATGACTGGGCTGAGCACTGCATCCTAGAAGGGAGGGTAAGAGGTCACATGCACCCCCATACAGTACCGGTAAGCTAAAGATATTTTCCAAGTCTCTGACACAATAGTGACATGGGTGCTAAACATTAGGCAAATACTTACAGGTGCATTGTTTGGTTTTGGCATGTAGACAGGGCCTAACCGATGTGAAACAAACACATGTGGATACTTAAACTTTGTCTACATTGTAGAAATTGATCGTTCATAGAAATTAGGCACCTTACCTCAATGACACCACACCACATTTCATGCAGCTCATAAACTTCTTTAGGGAGAAGAGGGCACTATTTATCCACAAGCATTACAGAATTAATGTTTACTAGTGACTATCCTTTAAGCACAATTCCGTATTTAGTCTGTTGTTATATGCCATGTAAATCCTGGTATTTATATCTGCCCCTAGATTGAGCCTAGCATTGTGCATTAGGGATAATGTATCTGCCACGTTTTGGGTGCAACTCCATGTTTTTCCTCTGTAGCTGGTTGGCGCCATTCATATCTATGATTAGGTGTTCAGTTATCACTGAGCAAATAGCCTGAAGTGATGTCATCGCACTTTGGGAAAATGGCGGTGGCGCTCAGAAATGACATAACCGTCATGGTGCCAAAACCGGAAGTGCCTTTGTTTACATCCGGTGGCATGGATGCTACCTTCAGGTGGTCGCGATGATCAGAGAGGGGCTAGATATAAATGCAGAGGAACATCCTATGTACTCTAAGTAACCCTTTGATAACGGATGAGAGCTTGAAACGCGTCAGCATATGTTTGATGACGTAATTTAAACACTACCTGGTCCGTTTTTGCTAGTGGATGCTGCAGATGCTGTGTTTTTATACGTTTTTTATATATACTTTTTAACGATTTTTTTAACCACCTCATTACTGGGCACGTAAACCCCCTTCCTGTCCAGGCCATTTTTCAGCTTTCAGCACTCACACTTTGAAAGACAATTACTCAGTCATGCAACACTGTACCCATATCAAATCTGCGTCCTTTTTTCACACAAATAGAGCTTTCTTTTGGTGGTATTTAATCACTAGTGGGTTTTTTTATTTTTTGTGCTATAAATAAAAACATTTTGAAAATTTTGTGAAAAAATGCATTTTCTTTGTTTCTGTCATAAAATTTTGCAAATTAGTAATTTTTCATAAATTTTGGCCACAATTTATACTGCTACATATCTTTGGTAAAAATAACCAAAATAAGTGTATATTATTTGGTCCTTGTGTAAGTTATAGAGTTTACAAGCTATGGTGCCAATCATTGAAAATTGATCACACCTGATATACTGACAGCCTATCTCATTTCTTGAGACCCTAACAAGCCAGGAAAGTACAAATACCCCCCAAATTACCCCTTTTTGGAAAGTAGACAGTCCAATGTATTTAGTAAGAGGCATGGTGAATTTTTTGAAGTTGTAATTTTTTTCCCACAATTCTTTGCAAAATGAAGATTTTATTTTTCACAAAATTGTCATATTTTTCTCACACCCAGCATATGCTTACCACAAATTACACCCCAAAAAACATTCTGCTACTCCACATGAGTATGGCGATATCACATGTCTGAGACTTTTTCACAGCCTGGCCACATACAGAGGTCCAACATGCAGGGAGCGCCGTCAGGTATTCTAGGGACATAAATTACACATCTAATGTCATGACGACCTAGCACATTTTTGAAGGCCCTGGAGCACCAGGACAATGGAATTGCCCACAAAATGACCCAATTTTGGAAAGCAAAGACCCCAATGAATAATCTATGAGGCATAATGAGTCTTTTGAATGGTTCATTTTTTTCCAGAAGTTTTTGGAAAATGTGGAAAAAAAATGAAACCGACATTTTTTACACAAAGTTGTCCATTTATAAGATATTTCCAAAACATAGCATGTACATAGCAAAAATGACACCCCAAAATGCATTCTGCTACTCATCCTGAGTATGGCGATACCACATGTGTGAGACTTTTACATAGTCTGGCCACATACAGAGGCCCAACATTGAACAGCACCTTCAGGCGTTCTACGAGCATAAATTACATATCTCAATTCTCAACCACCTATTACACTTTTGAAGGTCCTGGAGCACCAGGACAATGGAATTGCCCACAAAATGACCCAATTTTGGAAAGCAAACACCCCAACATATAATCTATGAGGCATAATGAGTCTTTTGAACATGTCATTTTTTTCCAGTAGTTTTTGGGAAAAGTGGGAAAAAAATGAAAACACATTTTCTTTACACAAAGTTGTCCATTTATATGATATTTCCAACACATAGCATGTACGTAGCAAAAATTACACCCCAAAATACATTCTACTACTCCCCCTGAGTATTGCGATACCACATGTGCAAGACATTTACACAGCCTGGCCACATACAGAGGCCCAACATTGATCTAGCACCTTCAGGTGTTCTACGAGCATAAATTACACATCTCATTTCTCAACCACCTACCTACTACACTTTTGAATGAATTGCCCACAAAATGACCCCATTCTGGAAAACACTGATGGGTGATGGGTGACTGGCGGTGGTCACTGATGGGTGACGGGTGTCTTGCGGTGGTCACTGATGGGTGACAGGTGTCTGGTGGTGGTCACTGATGGGTGATGGGTGACTGGCGGTGCTTACTGATGGGTGACGGGTGACTAGTGATGGTCACTGATGGGTGACAGGTGACTGACGGTGGTCACTGATGGGTGACGGGTGTCTGGTTGTGGTCACTGATGGGTGTCTGGTGGTGGTCACTGATGGGTGACGGGTGTCTGGCGGTTGTCACTGATGGGTGACAGGTGTCTGGTGGTGGTCACTGATGGGTGATGGGTGACTGGCGGTGCTTACTGATGGGTGATGGGTGACTAGTGATGGTCACTGATGGGTGACAGGTGACTGACGGTGGTCACTGATGGGTGACGGGTGTCTGGTGGTGGTCACTGATGGGTGACTGGCGGTGGTCACTGATGGGTGCCAGGTGTTTGGTGGTGGTCACTGATGGGTGCCGGGTGTCTGGTGATGGTCACTGATGGGTGACGGGTGTCTTGCGGTGGTCACTGATGGGTGACGGGTGTCTGGGGGTGGTCACTGATGGGTGACCGGTGTCTTGCGGTGGTCACTGATGGGTGACGGGTGTCTGGGGGTGGTCACTGATGTGTGACAGGTGACAGGCCACGGTCACTGATGGGTGATGGGTAACACGCCACGGTCACTGATGGGTGACGGGTGACAGGTGCACTTTATGTTGGCAGTATGATGACAGGTGCACTTTATGATGACAGGTGCACTTTATGGGGGCAGATGTGGTGACTGTTGGGTTACTGGTGTATTGGGGAGGCAGGGGTGATGTGACAGGTGGGTTGGTGCTTTACAGATCAGTAACTCACTGATCCTAGCTCTTCTCTCCTCACACTGGAAACCGTGTGAAGAAAGAAGAGCTGGTAACAGTGAGTTACCACTCTGTTTACATTACATGTGATCGGCTGTGAGTAGATCACAGCCGACCACAAGGTAACAGCCGCCGGCCAGAGGCTGATACCAGTGTCGGTGACAGGCAGTGTTCCCTGGGAACACTCCGCCACTGACGTGCATGTGCAGCGCGCTCCCGATCGCGTGCATGCGCCGTGCGAATGGGGGAAGTACCATTTGTGATCAGCCATAACTTCATCACGGCCGATCACATGGTAAACAGCCATGACCAATGACTGTTCACCCC
>BLSH010081069.1:856730-883710 GCA_018402905.1 Glandirana rugosa
ATGCTCCCCGCAAGTTCAGTTTGGTACAGAAAACTCAAATATATTATTTTCTTGTTTACAGTTCCACACCTTTGACATAAATAAAAAGATGTACGAAGGGACGATGTAAATACGTAAATAGAATCGCAAATTGATTACGGACCTTTCGAAACTGTATCTTTCTAAACAGTCATCCGGACTTGGTAGGATCCTGTCCGCACTTATTAAAACGAGTGGCAAGGGTGTCTTTCTAATCAGAGAACGTGTTAAAGTACCGTCCAATCCGTATCTAATAGGTCCTAGTCCGCAAGGTACGCGACTTACAAGTCTCCATACTGGCTCACAGCAGTCATACCTCTGAACATTCAGCGCATGGAACGCCTGATCCTGGATAATCTATGCCTAACCTGCCATGAAATTGTGCAAGAGACTAATCTTTCTGTGGGAACGGTGAGCAAAATTATTCACGCCTGTCCTAGGATGGTTCAGGCCTACTGACAAATCTTTCTATGTCAAAGCTTTCCAGGCATTAGTTAAACGCTAAGATAAATGCATAAATGTAGCAGGGAAGCATGTAGAAAAATAAATACAGTTTCCACACCTTGACATTTGTTCTTTTATTATATAAACTCAAAAGACATGGTTTGACTTGAACGCCCCTCGTATATAATTTCCTTTGAATCTAAGCAAAACCTATCATTTGAATATGCCACACAAGACACACTGCTACATTGAAATACCCAACTCAGTGGATGCAGTTATTTCAGAACCCATCCAGGTGCCTCAAATCCAACATATCTAATGAATAGAGGCCAAAACCACCCGCAATTCAATAACTTTATTGTCTCATATGTCTTTTCCCTCCCTGAGGCTACTCCCTCCTGCCATTTAATCTAAACTGGGGACATAATTTAGCCTTGGTGCAGTTTCTGAAGAAGGAACAACATCATTAACTGCCACAGTATATGGAGTCTTCATGCTTCATTTGTGCATGTGTAGCGTAAATTAAAAGTGACCTTGTTGTCATAGGAAAAGTTATAAAACAAGTAAGTAAAATAGGAAAGAACATACACTCCTTTCCTACTGCCTGCACCTGCAGTGTTTTTTTGCAAATGTACTCTGGGCTCTGGCAACTTTGTAACTGATAAAAGCAGAATTCAATGGAACTGAATAAACATTCTGTTTAAAATGTTATAAGGAGACCAGCTCTCCTCCAATCGTGGAGCTCTGTCTTCCTATTAGGCAGGGAGAACTCAGTGTGGCTCAGCCAACTACTCACTGCAGCCCAATTTTAATGAATGGGATGGGCATCAGTGTGCATAATGAATGAGTATGCAATGAAGAGTGTATTGCATTGTCAGCTTTCAGTTTTAAAGGAGCCACCTATATTAATGACTGTGCTCCTGCTTGTTTACTTTCTAGTAGGAGCAGGTTTTAGACAAGGCTTGAGGCATTGTAGTCTGCAGGGAGATCACAGTTACAGAAGTACCTTGCTGTACTGTCAGACAGGTGTGCCTGGCTAAAAAGGATCACAAAACATTTGGCAGGTGGAACAATTCAAAGCATTTGTATTTAGGTGTTTGCCTTAAGTTTAGCTTTAATTTTACCAAACACGTTTATATTGGACCAAATATATTTAGAATCCCTTGGAGGAAAAAATAATGATAACTCTAGTGTGTTAAATTGAACTGTTAACTTCAATTAATGAGTCTGTTGCATGAAAGAAATCCCAGAGTACCAGACACATGCATAAACGAGATAATGATTTATGTTTCCTTATTACCAGACTGGGACAAGAGATAGCAAAATAATGCACTTATTCCTAAGTGAAGTGAATCATCACAAATACAGAAATGTGCTTTAAAAATGCCACTGCAATGTGTAGATAGCAATTGGAAAATGTCATTACTATGTGCTGGCAGATGCAGAATCATATTTTTTAATATGAACTGAGTGCTGATAACTAATATATCTTTTACTGAATGACAAAAATGTACCAAATTCACTTAAAGAATAGGATTGCAAGCCATTTAACTTCTGCTTAATCATTCCTTATAACCAGCATATGTCACGTTCAACAAAATTCAGATTTAATTATCTTTTTTCCTCAACAATACCTGTTCCTTCTCATTCATACAGATAAAAACAATGAATTTGCTTACGCTCTGTATGATATTATTTACTGCTTACAAGTCCTTACTAGTGTAGCACCCTGGTCCTAAACAGGGCTGCTAACAAATTTAGTTTGCTAGGTGGCAACTAGCCTGGCTTATTGGTAGGGGATCCCCTGGTTGTTGCCCTAAGCCTGGATATGTTGCATCTCTCTTTTCTGTCACTGGGTGGCACTGCTGCTTCTTGACATTCGAATAACAAGGTCACATTGTATCCAGGTTAGGAGTGGATATGTTGTCTCAGCCTATAATCAGGGGTTTTCTTTGGCCCCATGGCATACTGGGAGAGCTTATTTACTTGGGAGGAGTAAGGCGATTGGGGTTCTGTGCCATCTGGATAGCTGTCTGGGTGGATGTGTGTTGTAATACTCTGGGTTGCTAGGCCAGAAGCCTGCGGCCTATCCTGGAAGCACCTGGTTGCTAGGCGGTCTGAGTCCTATCCAGGATTGAGAGAAGCAGCATGGGGTTGGGGCTTCAGGCTTGGAGCCCAACCAAGTTGCAGAGGTTCAGCCGGTGAGGGAACCAAGTGATGACAGAGGCGAAGGAGGAACAGTTGCCATAAGAGACGACCATTCCTGTTGCCAGAGGCCAGCGACGATAAAAGCCAGAGGTAAAGTGGAAGCAGTTGCCAACAAGGGACAACCACTCCTGTTATCAGAGGCCAGAGTATGGAAGTCTGAAGAAGTACCAGAGCAGCCTTATTCACTAGACAGAGCAAATGGTGTCACCAGCACACCAGGATCTTCAAATGAGTCCAATCTTTAATGAGATGATCATATCGTTACAGCAAATAGTGACGTTTTGGAGCCGCACAGGACCCCTTCATCAGTCATGTGACAAATTGTGATACAACCAAGATGCTATTTAAGGAACCATCCAGCAATTATTCACTAGCCAGGGACAGTGAACAAGTGGGAAAGCTTCAGCAGAGTACCAAGTCAGGGACCCAGCGGGCTAGCGTGGGTCAAGCTTGAGGAGATTACAGCAAGTTAGCTGTGGAAGAGCTCAGGGGATCCAGCGGAGACTGGGATCTGGAAGTCTAGTGAGAGCCTGGGAGCTCAGTATGAAAATCTACAGTGAGAGACTGTGAGATGTGAGAGAAGATCTACAACAGGATACTGTGAGTTACATGTGCAGATCTACATTGAAGTTTGAGAGTTCAGTTGCTATAGGAGAGAGCAGTTCTACAAATACAGTTGGTGCATCCAGCTTTAAGGCCCTCTACCTATATAGCTGTCTGCCTATTCCTGTTTTTGTCTCAGAGTCTGCCCATTTGCTTTTGCATCTGCCTAAGGATGTCCTGGCCCTAAACCTTCTCTACCCCAGTTTTGTTAAGAGACAATAAATCTCTCTTTATGCATTCAAAAAAGTGACTGGCGCTCATGTTTCCAACTTGCATTACATCCACCATGCCTAGTAACCCATACTGTGAAGAAGGATGTCAGCTCTCCCTAACTATGGAGGTCATCATTAGGCCTCTAGAGGGGACCAAGAATTTAACTATTCCAACATTCCTATTCATTGTGAGTTGAAAAAAAGTTGTCTCTTAGATATGCTAATAAATATGTTAATGTTCTACAGACATGGGATTATGGCCGTCACCTTTACTCTGACTGTGTTGTTATCCGGCGGCCCAATCAAAAGGACAATCCCTTCAACTGCCCAACCCTAGGTATTATTGGTGATATTTCATGACTCTGACAAGTTCATTCTAACTATTGTGGATTGCAATGTTGAGTTCAGTGAGGAACTTTACCGGAAGTTGCTCCACTCCTGGAAAGTGTTGAGTTGGGGTCACTCCTGTTTGTGCTGTTTCTGCTGGATTGTGCTGAACCCCAGCAGTTGTGAGGAGTCTCCTTAAAGAGACATGCTGGCCTGTACCTTGGAATCGCCAGTATGCCTCCTTCTGCAAAGTGAAATGCTGACCTGATGTTGTGGAATTTCAGCATATCTTGTTTCTTCATCAACTGAGGAAAATTGATCTGAGTCCCCGGCTGTGCTAAGGACAGACTGAGATATGCTTAAAGTGCAAGGGGACTTTGTTGACCAGGAAGATGGACAAGTTTTTCAAAAATGACGGTATTGGCATGACTAAAAGTTGCTTGTAAATAGCTGTGCACCCTATCCCCGGAATTGTCCCTGTGAAGAAGTGAATCTGCTGGGAAAAGAGAGTTGTTGACTGTGTTGTTGCACCTCTAGTGAACTACCTGTTGGACTTTGGGGCTCCAAGGACAATGGGGGTTTAGTTAATTAGGTAGATTGTGTTGTGGCAAAAGGGGCAAATTCTCACCTTAAAAGCTTGGATTAATGGACTGAAATGTTACACAAGGACTGTTCTTGATACATTTACCACCAGGTGGCGTGAGAGTAGTGCCAGCCTGAGTGAGTCTCAATTTCAGCTTTACTAATGTTCCAGATTAGGTTGCTAAGTGAAATTACTTTCTAGGGTCACTATGGAAAAAAGTTGTCACCCTCAACTGTACATATGTCTAGGTATAGTCATTTTCTAAAAGTATATATGTAGATTGAGATACAGTATATTACTGTGTTCATTTTGCACCATTTCTTGTTCTCTGCTGAAAGTGAACAAACTTCACTTATGAACATATTGCAGTTGTATTGCTATAGTAGTAGGATTTATTTCTATGCTGCCTGTTTCTTCTCTTTCAGGTGTTCCTGCACCCATTGCGTCTTCCTTGGCTAAGGAGAGACAATGACATCAGCTTGTTCAATAACACTACATTTTCTATTTCTTTACAGGTGTAAATAATAGATAGATAGGATATAAGGTTATTGTTACTTTATTTTTTCCCTATATTGTTCGGGTGGTACGCCACATGTAAAACTGTAAATACTGTCTTGTACTTATTTGTCCTTGTGTGAAATGCCACTTATCTCTGTACATAAGTTATGTTACTCATTTAATGTGGTACGCCACATGTATTGTACCATAATTCATCCTTCCCTGTTACCCTCCCTTCTCTTTCAGGTGTTCCTGTACCCATTGCGTCTTCCTTGGTTAAGGTGAGACAATGACATCAGCTTGTTCAATAACACTACATTTTCTATTTCTCTACAGGTGTAAATAATAGATAGATAGTTAGGATATAAGGTTATTGTTACTTTATTTTTTCCCTATATTGTTTGGGTGGTACGCCACATGTAAAACTGTAAATACTGTCTTGCACTTATTTGTCTTGTGTGAAATGCTACTTACCTCTGTACATAAGTTATGTTACTCATTTAATGTGGTACGTCACATGTATTGTACCATAATTCATCTTTCCCTGTTACCCTCCCTATCCAAGTTTTGCCAGGACATCCACTCTCAGGATTGAGAGTACCCCTTTTTTTCTCTTTTTGTTGCAAACTCCGAGATGTAGTTTCCTTGGCAGGGGGAGAGTGTAGCACCCTGGTCCTAAACAGGGCTGCTAACAAATTTGAAGTGGAGGATTAAGATTTCAGGATAAAATGGACCACCATACTGGACAAATTCTTCCTAAAGCTTCATTAAACTTTTGATCGAACATAAAGAATTTTGCTCAGAAACCTTGAAAAAGGAAATTTATTCTACACAAAAGTACCTGGATAGGCTCTGCCATCTAGCAGACTTTGAATCAAAAGATAAATGACTTTCCAACACCCTAAACGCATTAGAAAACGAGATAACCCAGGCCAAAAGATCTAAATTCCTGAGGGACAAATCAGACTATGAAGGAGGAACGGTGTACAGATGGCCAACTTATAACCAACACTTCAAAAATAGAAAATGCAGTGAATCAAAGCATTTCATTCTAGGATCATCTTCTGCCATCTCGAGCGTGACACAAAAGAGTCAGTTTTTCTGACACTGAGGGCGACAATTCTCTTCCTTCAACTTCTACAACAAGTCTTCAAGAAAGAAAGAGAAAACTCAAGGATACTTTTTCTGACGAGAGCGATCCTAACCCCTCTAAAAACTCAGAGACCCCAAAAGGAAGAGGGGGGCGCAACAATTCAAACAAAATAGGAAAAAGATAAGAAGCGGAAAAACACAGCACCACTCAATGTCTGATGACAATTAGAACAACTCTATTGTCATGAATCTCTATAATCAAATATTAGCTAGGGAAACATTGGAGGTCCTTTCCCGTGGTTTGAATTTCGCTTCTACCACCAATTTTGACTTATTCGCTACTCTGATACATGTGAACAACTTTGTTCATTGACTGACTCTCAAAAAACACTTCCTTGGCACAGATCTGGATTCCACAGACTCCATCTCTAAACCTCCACCTTGTAAATGTTCTCCAGAGGTTACTGAGTTAGATTTTCAAGACTTTTGCCTCATCCATGATATGAGCACCCTAGACACATTTGGATATTCAGGAATTCCGGTGGATTATAGAATAAAAACACCAGACCGCTTCAATGTTTCCTCTCACAGCAAATCATATTTTTACCCTGTACAAACTAGAGGCAGACAAATGGATATTTTTCAAAAATCCATTGAACATGACCTTGTAACTTTGGCCAGGTCAATCAACACACCTATGAACAACACGCCAAAACCCCATCTAAATATTACACAGAAAGTAAGAACACTCTTGAAAAATCTACAGGATGACACCAGCATTGTCATCAAAAAATTCAGATAAGGGAGGAGCAGTGGTCATATTGGATGCCCAGGACTATCTCAAGGAAGCAGATGGACAACTCTCAGATGTAAACACCTACACTTGTATAGCCTCTGACCCCACTCCAACCTACACACAACGTTTAAAGCGTATAGTAGATGAAGCCATTTCCAGTGGCATTCTGAGTCCTTCAGGGGCTATTAATCTCATTCCTCCCCACCTTGTGACACCTATATTCCACCAAAACTCACAAAAATGAGGTGCCCATCCAAGGGAGACCCATTGTAGCCCGCATTGGTTCCCTTGGGGAACCTCTGGGCAACTTCATAGATACTTTATTACAACCCCTAGTCACCAGGATACTTTCCCATCTCAGGGACACAAAACACACCATACAAGTCCTAGAAGGACATTCATGGGAGAACAACTACAAATGGATAGTGTGTGACGTAAAGTCTTTATGCTCATGCATACCCCATAATCGAGGATTACAATCGCTCAAACACCACATGGACTTGTACACTGAATTCACACCAGAATTAAAATGGTTCATCCTAGAAGCCGCCTCATATCTCTTACATCACAACTATTTTATTTTCAATTCTAAATGGTATGTACAAAAACAGGGTGCTTCTATTGGGGCCAGATTCTCACCAACCTATGCTAAGCTATACATGGGTTGGTGGGAGGGGCTCCACATTTACAATGCAGACAATCCCCATAGAGACTACATTGTTTCATATTTTCGATACATTGATGATTTGATCTTTATCACCAAACGAGAGCTGCCAACAACTGAGTTCTTAACACACATGAGTTAAACTTAAAATTTACGATAGAAGAACATCAGACTGAAACCAACTTTCTAGATCTCACTCTATCTGGAACTATCCAGGACAAGTCCGTCAGAGTATGCTCATTCAGGAAAAACACTTCCAAGAACTCCTTCTTACACGCAACCAGCTGTCATGCTCCTCATATCATCAAAGCAATACCCCGGGGTCAATTTATTTGATATATTGCTCTAACTTAACAGATTATGACAAAGAACAGAGACTCTGCAAACGAGGGTACTAGAAGCCAATAGTCAAAAAAGTTTGTCATCAAATTAGGAGTCTGGACAGATCCAGTCTACTTACAGATAGACGCTAGATTATCAAACCAACCAGTATTTTCAACGAACTACAGTTCTCAATATTCAGAAATAAAAAAAAATTATTACAAGACATCTTCCCATTTTACATAGTGATGACAACTACAAAGCTATTTTAAAAGGAGGGATCAAATATTTTGCAAGAAAAACATGAACAATAGGCAACATGATTTCCCCCAGTATGTATGTTTCTAACACCACCACTCATACATGGTTGAACACTACCGGATTATTTTAAGTGCAAAGCTACCAGATGTTCCATCTTGTTCCACCTGTAATCTCCTAAGTGATCTCACATCATAACCTCATAGTTACATAGTTACATAGTCAGCGAGGTCAGAAAAAGACACAAGTTCATCAAGTCCAACCTATATGGGTGTTTTTAATGTCAGTATTACATTTTATATCCCTATTGTGCTCCCTTAGGTGTTCATCTAAGTTTCTTGAAATGATCTATGCTCCCAGCAGAGACTACTGCTTGCAGAAGAGAATTCCATATCCTCACTACTCTTACCGTAAAGAAACCTCTACGATTTTTAAGGTTAAACCGCCTTTCCTCTATTTTTAATGAATGTCCGCGTGTCTTTGTGTGCTCCCTTGCGTGGAATAGTTTTGTACCTATTGTGGGGTCACCAGTACAGTATTTATACATTGAAATCATATCCCCTCTCAAGCGTCTCTTCTCCAGAGAGAATAAGTTCAGTGCTTGTAATCTTTCCTCATAACTGAGGTTCTCCAACCCCTTAATTAGCTTTGTTGCCCTTCTCTGTACCCTTTCCAATACCAGGACATCCTTCCTGAGGACTGGTGCCCAGAACTGGACGGCATATTCCAGGTGCGACCTCACTTGTATAATGGGAGAATTATTGATTTATCCCTGGAGTTGATCCCTTTCTTGATGCATGGCAACACTTTGCTAGCTATGCTTGCTGCAGCTTGGCATTGCATGCTACTGCTGAGCCCGTTCTCCACTAAGACCCCTAGGTCTTTTTCCATCCTAGATTCCCCCAGAGGCTTTCCCCCTAGTGAGTAGTTTGCTTTTATATTCTTGGTACCCAAATGCATTCTTACATTTTTCAACGTTAAATCTCATTTGCCACTTGTCCGCCCACCCCATTAATTTATTCAGATCCTCTTGCAAAGTTTCCACATCCTGTCGAGAAGTTATTGCTCTGCTTAGCTTGGTGTCATCTGCAAATACTGAGATTAAGCTGTTCACCCCGTCCTCCAAACCGTTTATGAATAAATTAAAAAGGATTGGTCCCAGGACAGAACCCTGGGGAACACCACTTTCTACACCAGACCATTCTGAGTACTCCCCATTTATCACCACCCTCTGGGCTCGCCCCTGTAACCAGTTTTCAATCCAGGTACTCACCCTTAGATCCATGTTGAGGGACCTCAGTTTGTACAGTAAACGTTTATGGGGAACTGTATCAAATGCTTTTGCAAAATCCAGATACACCACGTCTACAGGCCTTCCCTTATCTAGGTGGCAGCTCACCTCCTCATAGAAGGTTAATAGATTGGTTTGGCAAGAACGATCCTTCATGAACCCATGTTGATTACCGCTAATGATTCCTTTCTAGTTACAATAATTTTGTATATGATCCCTTATTATCCCCTCCAAGAAGAAAACAAGGTGAAACAGCACTCCACGGACAATAATAAAGCTTGCTGTTTATTATCAGGCAATGCAGGTAAGATGTAAGGTTTATTATTGTCCGTGGAGTGCTGTTTCACCTTGTTTTCTTCCAATGCACACGGCAGTGAGCCGAGAATAGCACCCGGATATAACCACAGGTTTCCTCCCTACTGGCTCGAGCAGTGTATTGTTCTTGTTCATATCCCCTCCAAGAGCTTGCCAATTATTGATGTTAAGCTAACTGGTCTGAAGTTCCCAGGGATATATCTTGGTCCTTTTTTATATATTGGTACTATGTTGGCTTTCTTCCAATCAGCTGGTATCATACCAGTCAGAAAACTGCTCTTAAAGATTAGGTACAAAGGTCTGGCAATAACTTGGCTAAGTTCCTTAAGTACCCTTGAGTGTAAGCCTGGTCCTGGTGACTTACTAGTGTTCAGTTTTTCAAGCCTATTCCTTATTTTATCCTCAGTTAACCTTGAGGGTGCTTCCTGTTACATGTCGTGAGGGCCAGCATTGTGGTTCTGAATAATTGAGCCCCCCTTTTCCTTCATGAATACAGAGGAGAAAAATGAGTTTAACACCTTTGCCATTTCTCCATCCTTTGTAACCAGATTACCTTCATCATTCTTTATGGGGCCAATATGATCTGATCTCACTCTCTTACTGTTTAGATACTTAAAGAATTTCTTGGGATTCTTTTTACTCTCCTCCGCTATATGTCTTTCATGTTCTACCTTAGCTGCTCTGATTGCCCCTTTGCATTCCTTATTGCGTGTTTTATAAATATGGAAATCTGACAGGGACCCCTCAGCCTTGTATTTTTTGAAGGCCTTCTCCTTTGCTTTTATGTGTTCCTTTACATTGGAGTTAAGCCAACCTGGTCTTTGCTTAGTTCTTTTGAATTTATTTCCTGTTGGGATACTCTGGTTAATACCTTTGTTTAGTATGTTCTTGAAGCACTCCCATTTTTCCTCCGCGTTCTTTGTTCCTAGAACTTTGTCCCAGCTAGCATCCTTCAGCAAGGAGAGTAGTTTATGGAAGTTGGCTCTCTTAAAATTCAGTGTCTTTGTATTCCCCTTATGTTTCTTATTTGCATAATTTATACTGAAACGAATTGTCCTGCGATCACTATTTCCTAGATTGCCCCTTACTTCCACGTCTGTGATCAGGTCTGTGTTGTTAGTGATCAGAAGGTCTAATAATGCTTTTTCTCTTGTTGGTGCATTAACCATTTGATCCATGAAATTGTCCTGCAGGACATTTAGGAAATGGTGATCCTTAGTTGAATGTGCAGTACCTTCCTCCCAGTCAATATCTGGATAATTGAAATCCCCCATTATAATGACACTTCCCATCCTAGCCGCTATTTCAAATTGCGATAGGAGGTCCGCCTCCCCCTCTTCCCTCTGATTAGGGGGCCTATAGCATATTCCTAGTATAACTTTCCCCCTGGGATCTTCCCTTTGTAGCTCTACCCATAAGGCTTCAACTTCCTCCCCAGATCCACTAGTAATGTCATCTCTCACATTGATTTGTATGTCATTTTTTATAGACAGGCATCCCCCCCTTTTTTGCCCACCCTATCCCTGCGGTATAGGGAATACACCTGGATGGTTGCCAGCCAATCATGACAGCTGTTGAACCAAGTCTCCGAAATTCCCACAAAGTCTAATTCCTCCTCGTACAGTAGCAACTCTAGTTCTCCCGTCTTGTCTGCCAGACTCCTGGCATTAGTGAACAAGCTACGTAATTTTGTCTGAACCCCTACTGTTTCCTTGCTGGGTGATCCTCTTTTGCATATAGGACTTGGTACACTATTTACCTCGGATTTAAATTCTATATTCGGCCTACCACTCCTACCCCCAATACTATCCCCTGAGCTCTGTTCCACTCTGGCTATTACTAAGTCTGTACCCTCCCCCCATTGCCTAGTTTAAAAGCCCCTCTAACTTTTTGGCCATCCTCATTCCCAGCCGGTCTGCACCTTCCCCATTTAGGTGCAGCCCATCCTTCCTATAGAGCCCGTAGCCGATTGAGAAATCGGCCCAGTTCTCCAGGAACCCAAACCCCTCCTTTCTACACAGCTCCTCAGCCACCTGTTGACTTCCCTAATCTCCCGCTGCCTCTCTGGTGTATACCGGTAGTATTTCTGAGAGTACTACCTTGGAGGTCCTAAGCCTTAATTTTGCTCCTAGGTCCCTGAAATCTTTTTTTAGGACACTCCACCTACCTCTAACTTTGTCATTGGTGCCAACATGCACCATGACAGCCGGGTCTTCACCAGCCCCTCCCAGTAATCTGTCCATCCGATCCGTGATGTTCCGAACCCGAGCGCCTGGTAAACAGCATACAGTTCGGTGCTTCAGGTCTTTGTGACCGATTGCCCTCTCTGTGTTTCTAAAAATTGAGTCCCCTACCACCACAATCTGTCTTTCCTTCCGCCTGGCTTCATCCCCACCCTCGCTGGAGGAGTTACTCCCCTGGCAGCTAGGGGCACCACTCTGTTCCAGCGATGCTGTTTCCTGGCTGGTTTCCACAATATCACACAACGGGGTGTACCTATTGGGATGCTCCAGCCCAGGATCAGCCTCCCTGACTCTTTCCCTTCTACCCTTCCTAACTGTCACCCAACTACTCTGTTCTGGTGCCTTCACCTCTATGTCTCCACCCGCCTCTGTGCTGGCCCCTGCCGAGTATGATCCCAACTCTCCTTAAGTATGGAGAGTCGTCTCAATGTTGACAGTTGCTTCCTTAGATTCAGGACCTGGGCTTCCAGGGAAACAACGTTCTTACATTTTGTACAGCAGTATTCGCCCTCGATCTCATGATCAAGGAACGCATACATGCGACAAGATGTACACCGAGTCGCTTCTCCATACCCGCCGGGCATCGTACCTATTGATTTAGTGGGGACTGGGAATTTGCCCTATCCAATTAACTACCCGCTGGCTGCCTGCCACTAATACTCACAGTAAACGTGTCCTTACAGCACTCGGTACTCACACCACACTCCGGTACTCACAGAATATTACTCTGGTATTCACCCAATACTCAGATACTCTCACAATACTCAAGTAGTCACACTAATTTACTCAGATAATTGGCCAATGCTCCGGCACTCACCTGATCACCCTGGTACTCACCCGATATTCAGGTACTCACTAGACTCAGGTACTCGTTATACTTAGGTACTCACTACTCACAGAATACTCAGGTACTCACAGAATGCTAAGTACTCTCAACTCAGGTACTCACAGAATACTCAGTACTCCCAATTCAGGTACTCACAGAATACTCAGTACTCCCAACTCAGGTACTGCAGACTACTCAGTACTCCCAACTCAGGTACTCACAGAATACTCAGTACTCCCAACTCAGGTACTCACAGACTACTCAGTACTCCCAACTCAGGTACTCACAGAATACTCAGTACTCCCCACTCAGGTACTCACAGAATACTCAGTACTCCCCACTCAGGTACTCCAGAATACTCAGTACTCCCAACTCAGGTACTCACAGAATACTCAGTACTCCCAACTCAGGTATTCACAGAATACTCTGTACTCCCAACTCAGGTACTCCAGAATACTCAGTACTCCCCACTCAGGTACTCCAGAATACTTAGTACTCCCAACTCAGGTACTCACAGAATACTCAGTACTCCCGACTCAGGTACTCCAGAATACTCAGTACTCCCAACTCAGGTACTCACAGAATACTCTAATAATTTTTCTTTGACTATTAAACAATTAGTCAACTGTCACACGAAATGTGTTATTTATATCATCACTTGCACTGCTTGCAAAGTTCAATACATAGGCAGAACCACCAGACGCCTCAGTGACAGAATCACAGATCACCTGTCAGACACTAGAACCAACAAAAACACAAATATAGCAAAACATTTCAACCGATTCCATCAACGTGACATACAAACCCTTAAAGTACAAATAATAAAAAAAGTCAACTGCCCTATTCACGGCGGGTATCAGTCCACCCTTCTTTGGAAAAGAGAGGTCTTTTGGATTTTTAAGATGGATTAGAGAATTCCAAAAGGTTTAAACCATGAGTGGGACATCACCCACTACTATGAATGTCTCTTTAGCGGTGCTACAACCATTGCTATACTGACATATGGACTCACTCCTGCCATCCACAAACTTCAAATCTGAAAGTCTGTACGTGTACAGAGCAACATACCTAATTTATTTCTATGTATAGCAGTAATACAAAACCATGTCTGCACAATTCTGAGTGTTCTTTGGAATCTTTAGGGAATTAATTTCCCCTATCTTTGTCTATATGGTATCATAGATGACAAAAACAAAACATCTTTAATTCCCTTCCTTTCACATTTATATTTTTAATTATGCATAATTCCTAAAAATAAATAAATAAATATATATGTATTTATATATATATATATATATATACTTTTTTCACACACACATTAATAAAGTTTCTTGTTTTTGTTTTTTAACCTATTAGAATCATTGGGAGTATTAGTGCTCACACATTCCATTAGCACCACAACATTATGCACTGCACAGAGAGTAGCATTTCAGGTCTAATTGGACTGACAGACCCATTCCTTCACATAAATATCTCCGTAGAAATTACACACACCTGCTTAAATACTCCCCATACGCATGAATTCCCTATCCCCAAGACTAAGTTCTGGGGGGCAGAGTGAAACGTGTTGGGGCTTGGCCTGGTTGGAGTCCAGGCTGAGGTTGCCACTCTACTCACCTCTCTAGGACATTTTAGATGTGTAACTTCCAGGGGCTACGCCCTTTTTCCTTGTATCTCTGCAGGAGCCAGGACGGTCTGAGGCCTATCCATGATTGAGAGAAGTAGCGTGGGGTTGGGGCTTCAGGCTTGGAGCCCAACCAAGTTGCAGAAATTCAGCCGGAGGGGGAACCAAGTGATGACAGAGGTGAAAGAAAAACAGTTGCCATAAGAGATGACCATTCCTGTTGCCAGAGGTCAGCGACAATAAAAGATAGAGGTAAAGGGGAAGCAGTTGCCAACAAGGGACAACCACTTCTGTTATCAAAGGCCAGAGTATGGAAGTTGGTAGAAGTACCAGAGTAGCCTTATTCACTAGCTGGGGATGTTCAACAAGTGGGAAAGCTTTAGCAGAGTGCCAAGTCAGGGACCCAGCGGGTTAGTGTGGGTGAAGCTTGAGAAGAATGCAGTGGGTTAGCTGTGAAAGAGCTCAGGGGATCCAGCCACGGCTGGGATCTGGAAGTCTAGTGAGAGACTTGGAGCTCAGTGTGAAGGACTACAGTGAGAGACTGTGAGATGTGAGAGAAGATCTACAACGGGATACTGTGAGATACGTGTGCAGATCTACATTGCAGTTTGAGAGTTCAGTTGCTATAGGAGACAGCAGTTCTATAAATACAGTTGATGCAGCCAGGTTTAAGGCCTTCTGCCTGTATAGCTGTCTGCATATTCCTGTTTTTTGTCTCGGAGTCTGCCCATTTACTTTTGCATCTGCCTAAGGATGTCCTGACCCTAAACCCTCTCTCCTCCAGTTTTGTTAAGAGACAATACATCTCTTTTTCTGCATTCAAAAAGTGACTGACGCCCATGTTTCCAACTTGCATTACACCCACCATGCCTAGTAACCCATACTGTGAAGAAGGATGTCAGCTCTCCCTAACTCCGGAGGTCACCATTAGGCCTATGGAGGGCTGGGACACCGCTACACCTGAAAAACAAATGATTCCTCATTTAGTAGGTTTGGTACTAGACAGGCTTGAGTGCTGATCAAAAATCACAGTTTTTGTTATCTACATCAATAGGGCCAAGAATCTAATGCAGTGTTTAGTAGCAAGTTATATAAAACTGTAGGGGATGTTCCATGTGTTTTGGAATTCACAGCGGTCATGGCTGTTGTTACTCTGACCCGAAGTCCTGCTCTCCATTAAAGTATAGGCGCTATTTATAGCAAAGAATGGATACGTTGATCTGCTGCAATGCTACTCTAAACCACGGCCTGAATTCTATGTCCAAATCATAAAATGCAGGCCATAGTGTAGTTAAAGGAGAAGTATAGCTAAAGCTATTTTGGATATACTTCTCCTCTAGGTCACAGGAGTGCAGTTCATTCTGCACTCTTGTGACTTATTTTCAGCAGACAGGGGTCTAAAATCCACTGTCAGCTGCCGTCACTCAGCTGGTCCAGGTTCTGAAAAGTTCTCATATGGTTGGGATCCACCCAGATGCCTGGACTGGCAATCTGCTGAGAGGCTGAGCCAGTCCCTCTTGCCCTCTCCACAGTATAGTGCTCCAGTGAGCCCTGGAGGGGCATAGCAGAGAGTCAGTGACTAATAGTCACTGCTGTCTGCTCAGAGTGGAGGCGAGATCTGAGTGATCAGCAGTGTTTTGTTTGTTCAGTTCGTACTACAGAGACGGTGAATCACATGAATTCACCTGAGAGTGCAGCCCACGTGGTGTAATACTTACCTATGTCTTCGACCCAGTGATCTTTACTGTGTGACCCTGCCGGAAACCACATAGCCTTGCTTCAGAAAACTTCCTAGCTGGTTCCTCTTCATTCTGTGAATGCACTTTAAAGCCCCATTGATTCCTATGGTGAATCATACCCATGGTGGTTTTGCAGAGTAGGGCACTTCCCCATAGGACTGAATAGGGCTGAAATAAGTAGTCAGTGC
Organism: Glandirana rugosa; assembly: GCA_018402905.1. Classification (NCBI taxonomy): domain Eukaryota; kingdom Metazoa; phylum Chordata; class Amphibia; order Anura; family Ranidae; genus Glandirana; species Glandirana rugosa. Next base: position 872,981 of record BLSH010081069.1, read on the forward strand.
TGGAGGAGGGTCTGTCACAAGACTGTAACAGGTCCCCTGGCTGGGCTACCCATCCAGCTTTTTTTTTCTTGTCAACATTTATTTGAATAGTGCTTTGATTGCTTCAGAGGCAGCACTTGGCTGCTCTTTAAGCAATTAGTGGGTGTGATTATGCCTTGCCATTGCTTTGTAACTGAGACTCAAATTGCTCCAAATATTTATTTTGCAAGTCACCTTGCAGTTCACATTGTGCATTGCATTGTGGCCTGTGGGTTAGAAGATTTGGATATGAGGATATCTCCAATCTTACGCACACACGAGAGAGCGGGCTGTGCTGCCTATGTTACTGGAGCAACATCACAATAGTACAAGAAGGATATTTCAGGTAATACTGTGCTGAAAATGTATGCAAATAAGGATTGGGGGCAAATGCCATTTTTGCCAATGAAGCCTTTAGAGCAAACAATAAAAAAATATAATTCACAACCGAAATATGTTAGCCACCACTGCTGAATTGTTTTGCTTTGTGGGTCTGTCATTGTCATTCTTGTGTCAGTACCAGCTCTGATATTTTATCCTTACAGATGCTAACATGCAGCTATTTTCATTATTCACTGTGTACACCAGTACAAGTAAATAAAATAAATGAATAGTTTTTGTGACAAAAAAAGATTGTCCAAGCTCCCAGAAGTATTGGACAACATGTCCACTGCTGAGACACAAGGCATGTGGTCACTGCCTATAGAGTAGTTGTTTAGTGACTGTTTCAGGTATATTTTCCATTTTTATAATAGTATGAAGCAGAAAGTTGTAATATTAAATTGTCAAAAATGCTGAAAAATTACCAAGTCCGGAGAAAAAAAAACAGCAAAAAAGTGAATAAATCTGACAAAAAAAGAGATTAAATAAATTGACACCACCTTAAGAAAGGCCCCTTTTGGAGGTCTTTACCTTTGAAAAACATGGATAATGGCAAGTTTGGGGTTGCAGAATTTGGCAAAGCTGAATAAATGTAATAATTGGTGAAATCCATATCCAGTATTGATTTTAGGTCCCTGGTGCGAAACACGCAGCTCGCGGGCTACTGGGCATCATAAAGAAAACAGAGTAGCAGTGAGGAACCAGGTGCTGGAACACGCTATGTGTTCCAGCACTTGGTGGCACTGAATTAGAGAGACTTACTGTGAGCGGAGTTATCTCTGCCCACAGTACAAGCAAAATCCTAGCCTGGGGAGAGATTGCCTCAATACAGAGGGAGGAGGGGAGTTAATTTTCACTGCCAGTCCTCAATACAGGTGGAGAAGGGTAGTTAACTTTCACAGCCAGTCCGCAATACAGGGGGAGGAGGAGGTTAACTTTTACTGCCAATCCACAATGCACAGAGGGTTTAATTGCACTGCCTCTGACCAACAATGTGGGGGGGAGTAAATTGTACTGACACCAGGGGCGTTATTATTGCATTCACTGACATCAGTGTTGGGGATTGGTATTACACTCACTGACACCAATGCTGGGGCTATTATTACCTCCACTGAAACCAATTCTGTGGGCTTATTATTGCGCTCACTGATACCAGTGTTGGGGGTTGTTAATGCACTCACTGACACCAATGCTGGGGGCTATTCTTACATCCACTGACACCAGTTACGGGGGTTTATTATTGCACTCACTGACACCAATGCTGGAGGCAAACACAATCCTCTGGCTTCTTCAAGTTAAAAAAAGATTTCTATGGGCTAAAGAAAATGTGCAATCCTAGGTGTGCCAAGTTATCCCAGTGACTGCTGGGCATGGTAAAAAGTGGTAGTTTCTAAAGGACATGGTAAAAAGTGTGGCATACCTACACATATTCTAGCATTGGCTTTCTTTGCAGTCATCAACATTTGGTTACATGACATCTCAGAATTGCAGAGAGAGTTGGTTCTGGAAGACTTCCTTCTGCCAAAAACTATTATTGCAGATCTGATTGGGGAGAAAGTAATTGTATAATGTGCACCATGTGTCACTGACAGGTCCTGCTCTGATGGATGTCTGAATGGTTAAGTATCTCCACTATGGGTGTGGTGCAAACAATGTAGAACTTTTTAAAATCTATCAACTTGTCATTGCTTAATACATATGGCATTGATGAAAATAAAAAATAGTAGCCATGTGCAACCACTAAATGATTTCTTATCTTAAGACAATGATATGTAAAATATTCGTAATTATAAAGTGACATAGAATATCTGCAAAAAATGATGGCAAGTGAATAACAACAAATATTAATAGACTACAGTGCCATATAGTCATGATAGTCCATATAATATAAAAAATAATCCCGACACCAATCAAGTGATCTGGAGTATATCTGTTAATGTCTTCTTTCCACCCATGGTCATAGAATAGGTGAAATGGCAACTCACCGAATCTATACGACCCTTTAGTTATGAGAGGTCATACATCTCTTGTAGTTACAATAAGATCACCAATGTGTCCGGTGGTTTATCCACTTGGTTATTTCGATTAGAGCTGTTTAAAAATGACTTTGCAGGAGGCATGTATAATAAAACATACACCCTATCGGACTCATAACGAGGCCAGGCACGCACGCTGGAGCCGGAGGAGCAATTGATAACCGTATGCTCTTAATCCCTGGTGCCCAGACAGGCACATATAAATGTGAGTGTAACTACAGTATGTTTTTAAATTGTCTTAAATAACTTTTGTCTTAAGATAAGAAATCATTTAGTGGTCGCACATGGCTACTATTTTTTATTTTCATCAATGCCAAATGTATTAAGCAATGATACTTTTAGTGGGTTAATACCCTATCCAAAGAGGCAGCAATTGTTTTTTTCTAAACACTAGCACCACTATTTCCACTATACATTTTTTTGAATCATCTCCACTATGGGCCATCGGCCCAACATATCTTATTGGAAATGCCCCCTCCCCTTGGCCAGTGCTGCCCTGGAAGTACTTCCTGTATGCATCTCAAGATTTTGATATTAAAATAATAATTTCCATCCTACCTAAATAGATTTCTATAAGAACACAGTAGCAGCCTCAACATTTGCAGGACCTGAAAGATTAAACCTAATTTGAAGGATCTCAGTAAAATTGATTATAAGGGTTTTCTTGTTCTATGCTGTCATTCTGAGCTTAATTGCCATTAGTGTTGTCTTTACTGCCCATTTCATGATATGGCATAACACAGCTGTTTTATTAAAGATAAGCTTTTTATGAAGCTTCGAAGAAGTTCGCCCAGCTTCATGTCTAAAAAGACAGGGGAGCTATCTGTTTTTAGCACTGTCGTTATTGAAAAGGGAAAAGGACCAACTTGATAAATGTAATAAAAAGCATTAACATAAAATTCAGATTCGAAGATGATCAAATGGCTGGCTATGCAAGAGCAAATCAATTGAAGAGTTATACCTAGGTTACAGATGTTGCTTGAGGCTGCAATTACATATTTTACATAATTTGTACAGTGGGGAAAAAATAGTCATCTGCTATTAACTTTCTATTTTTTTTCCTATAAACCCAATCCCCTCAACAATGACAAGAGTATTCAATTTTTACTGATCAAATCAGTGATGTCTAACTCAGTTGATCAGCACTTTGCACATTTCCCTGTTCTCATTTAAAGATTGAGTAGGTTTAGGTTGGTTAAGTCCCATATATTGATTACAATATCATACTGTTAACCCTTTCACAGCTAGAACCAGTTTTGCATTTTTTGCAAACATTTAAAAAGCATTTTAGGCCTGAAGATTACATAAAATCCCCCTAAACATAATGTAGACACCCTTCAGAATAAAATAGTGACAGTTCCGTTTTTGATGTCACGTGATATTAGTACAATGGTTTCTGAAATGCAAAATGTCAGTAAAAAAAACTAAAGTTAATTTCAGGGCACACAAATCCAATATTCCAATTTTTATTTTTTGAAAAAATTTAAAAGATTAGCTTGCACAGAGGAAATAAATGCCCAACGTGTCAAGCCTTAAAATTGCCTGTGAAATAGCAACACACTTCAGTACCCTATATATTTCATATAAAAAAACTATGCCAGTGCTCAAATTTAAATAGCTCATACATGACCACATTAAGACTAAAAATTCTGAATGAACCCTCTGCACACTACTATATACTCTTCTAGGAAACTTTGCATATAAACAGGGATTTTTAGTTCACATGCATTCCAATGCATTGCAATGCATGTTTAAGCTGGCCAACTGCGTCAAAGTAACCCCTCTCTGGCCAGGCCCTAACTACACTATACTAATCTACACTACACTACATTACACTAATCTATACTAACCTACTCTGTCCTAATCCACTCCACTAATCTGCTCCACTCTGCCCTAATCCGCTCCACCCTGCCCTAATCCCCTCCCCCCTAACCTAATCCCCTCCCCCTAACCTAATCTGCTCCACCCTCCCCTAATTCCCTCCACCCAGCCCTAATCCACTGCTCGATCTTGCCCTTATCCCCTCCACCCTGCCCTAATCCTTTGATCCACCCTGCCCTAATTCGCTCCACCTTGCCCTAATCCGATCCACCCTGCTCTAATTCACTTCACCCTGCCCTAATCCGCTTCACCCTTCCCTAATACGTTCCACCATGCTCTAAAGCAATCCACCCTGCCCTAATCTGCTCCACTCTGCCCTAATCCACTCCACTCTGCCCTAATCCACTCCACCTTGCCCTAATACTCTCCACCCTGCCCTAAACACTTCCACCCTTCCCTAATCCCCTTCACTTTGCCCTAATCCACTTCACCCTTCCCTAATGCGCTCCACCATGTTCTAAATCACTCCACCCTGCACTAATCCACTCTACTTTGCCCTAATCCACTCCACTCTACCCTAACCCTGCTCTAATCTGTTCCATTCTGCCCTAAACCACTTCACCCTGCCCTAAATCGATCCACTCTGCACTAATCTACTCCAATCTGCCCTAATCCGCTCCACCCTGCACTAATTCACTCCACTCTGCCCAAATCCCTTCCATTCTGCCTTAATCCACTCCACTCTGCCCTAATCTACTCCACTCTGCCCTGATACGCTCCACTCTGCCCTGATCCGCTCCGTCCTGCCCTAATCCACTCCACCCTGCCCTAATCCACTACAATCTGCCATAATCCACTACAATCTGCCATAATCCACTACAATCTATCCTAATCTACACCATTGTATCATATATAAAAATATACATTTACACATATAAACAAATATACTATATATATATATATATATACTAATATATATTTCTTGTATTTTTTATTTTTTTTTCTGCTTCACCCTGCCCTAACCTGCTCCACTCTGCCCTAATCTGCTTCACTCTGGCCTAATCTACTGCCCTAACAGGCCTCACTCTAGTCTGTGCGCTAACAGGCCTCTCTCCAGTCTGCGCCCTAATGGCCTTCCTCCAGTGTATGCCCTAAAGGCCTCACTCCAGTCTGTGCCTTAATGGGCCTTGCTCCAGTTTGTGCCCTGCCGGGCCTCACTCCATTCTGTGCCCCATCGAGCCTGGCTCCATCGACTCTGCACCCTACCGGGCCTGCCTCCATCCCCTCTGTGCCCTACCGGGCCTGGCTTCATCCACTCTGTGCCCTACCGGGCCTGGCTCCATCCACTCTGGGCCCTACTGGGCTTTGCTCCAGTCTGTGCCCTACTGGGCCTGGCTCCATCTGCTCTGTGCCCCATGGGCCTGGCTCCAACCACTTTGTGCCCCACCGGGCCTGGTTCCATCCAATCTGTGCCCTACCAGGCATGGCTTCATCCACTCTGTGCCCTACCGGGCCTGGCTCCATCCCCTCTGTGCCCTACCGGGCCTGGCTCCATCCACTCTGTGCCCTACCGGGCCTGTCTCCATCCACTCTGTGCCCTACCGGGCCTGGCTCCATCCTCTCTGGGCCCTACTGGGCTTTGCTCCAGTCTGTGCCCTACCAGGCCTGGCTCAATCTGCTCTGTGCCCCATGGGCCTGGCTCCAACCACTTTGTGCCCCACCGGGCCTGGCTCCATCCAATCTGTGCCCTACCAGGCATGGCTTCATCCACTCTGTGCCCTATGGGGCCTGGCTCCATCCACTCTGTGCCCTACTGGGCCTGGCTCAATCCACTCTGTGCCCTACCCGCCCTGGCTCCATCCACTCTATGCCCTACTGGGCCTAGCTCCATCCATTTTATGCCCTACTGGGCCTGGCTCCATCCACTCTTTGCCCTACCGGGCCTGGCTTTATCCACTCTGGGCCCTATCCGGCCTGGCTCCATTCACTCTATACCCTACTGGGCCTGGCTCCATCCACTCTATGCCCTACCGGGCCTTGCTCCATCCATGCTGTGTCCTACTTGGCCTGGCTTCATCCACTTTATGCTCTACAGGGCCTCGCTCCTTCCACTCTGTGCCCTACCGGGCCATCCGCTATGTGCCCTGCTGGGCCTGGCCCCATCTGCTTTGTGCCTTACTGGGCCTGACTCCACCCACTCTGTGCCCTACCGGGCCTGGCTCCATCCACTCTGTTCCTTACCGAGCCTGTCTCCATCCACTCTGTGCCCTACCGGGCCTGGCTTCATCTGCTCAGTGCCCTATCTGGCCTGTCTCCATCCACTCTGTACCCTACCGGGCCTGGCTTCATGCGCTCTGTGCCCTAATGGGCCTCGCTCCTTCCACGCTGTGCCCTACTGGGCCAACCACTCTGTGCCCTGCCAGGCCTGGCCCCATCCGCTCTGTGCCCTACTGGGCCTTGATCCACCCACTCTGTGCCCTACTGGGGCTGGCTCCATCCACTCTGTGCCCCACCAGGCCTGGCACCATCCATTCTGTGCCCTACTGGGCCTGGCTCCAGTCTGTGCCCTAATGGGCCTGGCTACATCAACTTTGTGCCCCACCAGGATTGGCTTCTTCCACTCTGTGCCCTACTGGGCCTGGCTCCATCCACTCTGTGCCCTTTCTGGGCCTAGCTCCATCCGCTTTGTGCCCCACCGGGCCTGGCTCCATCATCTCTGTGCCCTACCAGGCCTGGCTCAAACCACTCTATGCCCTACTAAGCCTGGCTCCATCCACGCTATGCCCTACCGGGCCTCGCTCCATCCATGCTGTGCCCTACCGGGCCATCCGCTCTATGCCCTGCTGGGCCTGGCCCATCTGCTCTGTGCCTTACTGGGTCTGACTCCACCCACTCTGTGCCCTACCAAGGCTGGCTCCATCCACTTTATGCCCTACTGGGCCTGTCTCCATCCACTCTGTGCCCTACCGGGCCTGGCTTCATCTGCTCCGTGCACTATCTGGCCTGTCTCCATTCACTCTGTGCCCTACCGGGCCTAGCTTCATGCACTCTGTGCCCTACTGGGATTGGCTTCATCCACTCTATGCCCTAGAGGTCTCTCTCCATCCACTCTGTGCCCTACTGGGCCATCCACTCTGTGCCCTGCCAGGCCTGGCCCCATCCGCTCTGTGCCCTACTGGGACTTGATCCACCCACTCTGTGCCCTACTCAGGCTGGCTCCATCCACTCTATGCCCCACGGGGCCTGGCACCATCCATTCTGTGCCCTACTGGGCCTGGCTCCAGTCTGTGCCCTAATGGGCCTGGCTACATCAACTCTGTGCCCCACCAGGATTGGCTCCTTCCACTTTGTGCCCTACTGGGCCTGGCTCCATCCACTCTGTGCCCTCCCGGGCCTAGCTCCATCCACTCTGTGTCCCACCGGGCCTGGCTCCATCATCTCTGTGCCCTACCAGGCCTGGCTCCATCCACTCTGTGCCCTACCGAGCCTGGCTCAATCCACTCTGTGCCCTACTGGGCCTGGCTCAATCTATTCTGCGCTCTACCGGGCCTGGCTTCATCCACTCTGTGCCCTACCGGGCCTAGCTCCATCCACTTTATACCCTACCGGGCCTGGCTCCATCTACTCTGTGCCCTATCGGGCTTGGCTTCATCCACTCTGTGCCCTGACTGGCCTTGCTCCATCTACTCTGTGCCCTATAAGGCCTGGCTTCATGCACTCTGTGCCCTACCGGGCCTGGCTCCATCCACTCTATGCCCTACCGGTCCTCACTCCATCCACACTGTGTCCTACCGGACCTGACTCCATCCACGCTGTGTCCCACCAGACCTGCCTCCATCCACTCTCTTCCCCACTGGGCCTAGCTCCATCCACTCTGTGCCCTACCAGGCCTGGCTCTAGTCTGTGCCCTACCGAGCCTGGCTCCATCCACTCTGTGCCTTACCGGGCCTGGCTTCATCCACTCTGTGTCCCACTGGGCCTAGCTCCATCCACTCTGTGTGCTACCAGGCCTGACTCTATCCAATCTGTGCCCTGCTGGTCCTAGCTCCATCCACTCTGTGCCCTACTGGGCCTTGCTCCATCATCTCTGTTCTCTACCGGGCCTGGCTTCATTCACTCCATGCCCTACCTGGCCTGGCTCCATCTGCTCTGTGTCCAACCAGGCCTGGCTTTATCCACTCTGTGCCCTACCAGGCCTAGCTCCATCCACTTTGTGCCCTTCTGGGCCTGGCTCCAATCGCTCTGTGCCCTATCGGGCCTAGCTTCATGCACTCTGTGCCCTACTGGGATTGGCTTCATCCACTCTATGCTCTAGAGGTCTCTCTCCATCCACTCTGTGCCTTACCAGACCTCTCTCCATCCACTCTGTGCCCTACTGGGTCATCCAAGCTGTGTCCTACCGGGCCTGGCTCCATCCACTCTATGCCCTACTGGGCCTCGCTCCAACAACGCTGTGTCCTACCGGACTGACCTGGCTCCATCCACACTGTGTCCTACCGGACCTGGCTCCATCCACTCTCTTCCCCACTGGGCCTAGCTCCATACACTCTGTGCCCAACCGGGCCTGCCTCTAGTCTGTGCCCTGCCAGGCCTGGCTCCATCCACTCCATGCCTTACCGGGCCTGTCTTCATCCACTCTGCACCCCACTGGGCCTAGCTCCATCCACTCTGTGCCCTACTGGGCCTTGCTCCATCATTTCTGTTCTCTACCGGGCCTGGCTTCATCCACTCCGTGCCCTAGCAGGCCTGGCTCCATCCGCTCTGTGCCCTACCAGGCCTGGCTTCATCCACTCTGTGTCATACCGGGCCTAGCTCCATCCATTATGTGCCCTTCTGGGTCTGGCTCCAATTGCTCTGTGCCCTACTGGGCCTGGCTCCATCCTCCCTGTGCCCTAACAGGTATGGCTCCATCCCTTCTGTGCCCTACCAGGCCTAGCTCCATCCGCTCTGATCCTATACAGACCTCGCTCCATCCACTCTGTGCCCTACCGGGCCATCCACTCTGTGCCCTGCCAGGCCTGGCCCCATCCACTCTGTGTCCTACTGGGACTGGCTCCACCCACTCTGTGCCCCACCGGGCCTGGATCCATTCACTCTCTGCCCTAATCCACACCACCCTGCCCTAATTACTTCACTCTGCCCTAATCACTTCACTTTTTCCTAATCTTCTCCACCCTAACCTAATCACACCACCCTGCCTAAATCTGCTCCACTCTGCCTTAATCTGCTCCATTCTGCCCTAATCTAAACTCCTGTAACATATAAACAAATATACAAAGCTACATTTTATATTCAGTTATAGAAATATACATTTTGTTTTTTTTTTGGAGGGGGGTTTGTTTTTGTACATTTTTTTTTTAAAGTTTAACAAAATGCTTTACTGTCCTGCTGTACACGAGAATCAAAAAGATGTTACACATAAAAGACCACGTGGGAATTACCAAATTCATCAGTCTCATCTATCAGCTGAAGTTTGTTGAAGTCTTCCTTGCTGAGGGTGAGTATCTCCCAGAAATCGATCCTCCGGGGCACTCTCCTGTTTCTATCCTGCGGAGGAAAAAAAGCAATCACTGCTCTGCACATAGGGCAGCTATTGCTTTGTGCCCTCCATGTTCCGAGGCAGGTCAAGTGAAATAGGTTGGAGCAGGGGAGGGTTGTATTGTCCTCTCCCACATCCATTTCACTCAAACAGATGGAACACGTGGGCAACTCCTGATACTCCCTGGCCGGTGGCCTGGCTGGTGCAGGCTGGTCCACGGCAACAATGCAGAGCATTGCGCCATAAGCCCACCCGGGTGTTACAACAGCGAATTAATAGGGTTGCCACATCATCCCTTTAATCCAGGACACATATTAATTACACAGGTTCTGTGGCTGATTAAGGTGGTATTTCAACTCACTTGGTGCCTTATCTGCATTAAATCAGCCTCAGAACCTGTGCAATTCATATTTTTCCTGGATTAAAGGGATTATGTATAGAGTTGAGCGAACTTCTAGAAGTCCGGGTTCTGCTGGTTCGGCCGAACTTCGGGTCAAAGTCCGGGTTCGGGTCCGGACAGAACCCGAACTTTGTCCCGGACCCCGAACCCCATTGAAATCAATGGAGACCCGGACTTTTAGGTACAAAAAGTGCTGTAAAATAGTCCTGGAAGGTCCTAGAGGTCTGCAAAAGGAAGGAAATGTGGGTAAGGGTGGGACAAGTGACCTACAAAGAAATGGGGACAGGGAAATAACTTTAAATATTTTAAAAAAAATAAAAACATAAAAAATGCAAAAATGGAAATCATCTTCAAAATGGGTCTGAAAAGTATTAATTAACATTAGAGGCCATAGAACTGTTCTAAAATCATCTTCAAACTGTGTCAAAAAAGTATAAATAAGCCGGAAGTACCCATATCACTGTTCTGCAAAATGTGTGTATCACTTTAAATCAAACCGGAAATCAGTGAACATCTCTTCTGCACAAGTATTTCA
>BLSH010081069.1:886391-909076 GCA_018402905.1 Glandirana rugosa
GTAACCCGGGACGGGGGGAGAGTGACCGACACTAACTGTCGTCGGTTCTTGGTTACCGAAGCAGACGACAGAGACTCGGTTACTTCTCCCTCTCTCGTCTCTCTCGGAAACGAGAGTACGTATCGTGACCTAGTTCTAGTCCGAGTCCATTCACATTCCCCATCTCGACGTACGTCTTCCGAAAATTGTGATTACGTCTTGTAAGAAATCTCATTTTTTAGGAAGACGGCACATACATTTGTGTCTGGAGGTAAGACAACTTCCCCCTTCCCGCTACTAGTGTCGGAAGGACCCCTGGGCGTTGTTCTAACTGTGTGTGGGCTGCCCTGGCTGGGGAAAGGGGATGATCACAGCTTCCATTTACAGGAAGGCTGTGATCATCGCCCTTCCCCCTTCAACAGAATGGAGGTCTGTGTTTACATACACGGCAGAAGGATTTTTTACTCTAAAGAATGTTCTGCATTAGTGTTAAAAGCCTTCTGCATGCAGCTCTACCCCTTACACTTACCTGAGCCTGATCTTGATCCAGTGCTATGCATGAGAGCAAAGGCTCTCTCTGCTCTCTCCCTCTTCATTGGCTCAGAGACAGCAGACGAAGCCATTGGTTCTTGGCTGCTGTCAATCACAGCCAGTGAGAGGGGGGCAGGGCCCAATGGACACACAGAGCCAGCTCAGGAGCGAGCCCACACGATTGCCCCTTATAGGAAGTGTATTGCTGTGGGGGCACTCTGCAGAGAGGACTAACCAGGAGTGCTGGCAGGGGACCTGAGAAAAGGAGAATTGGGGTTGCTTTGTGCAAAACCCTTCAACAGGGCAGGCAAGTATAACATGTTTGTTATTTGAAAGATAAAAAAATGTAGGTTTAGAATCACTTTAATAGTCAGATTCATGCATAAGCCCAATGATGACTAGTTGAATTGAAATTAAACCTTCCTAATCTTTTACTCACAAAGAACAGAGCCATCTATAATACATCATACTGCACATTTTCATGAAAAATACACTTAAATTCATTTTAGTGCACAAAATAATACCCAATATTGTTGGTGAAATATATAAGATGATGTTGTGTCAGTTAATTTGATACCAAACTGCAAGATTTAAAATTGTGCACTCCTGTGAAATGGCAACAAACTAAGGTACCTGACATTGGCCATAGGCCACACTTTAAAAGCCTTTATAGGTTATCCATTTAGAGTTAAACGTGGGCTCTGGCACCAGAATTATTGCTCTCACTATGAGGTTCACAGCGATACCTCACATGTGTGATCCAATCATTTTATACACATGTGTGCCAGACCAAAACGCACAACTGCAGTTGTGTGTGAGCATAGGGGAGGTGGGAGTGCGCTAAATTGTTTTTTTTTATTATTATTATCATTTTTTTATTACATTTTTTTTACAATTTTTTAAAATGTATTTTTTTCATTCGTCTTTATTGCTATTAAAAGTGGGGGACAAAACCTCCTGTAATAGCTTTGGACAGTGACAGTTAGGCTAATTTCACACTGAGGCGTTTGAAAAACGCATGCAAAACATCAAGCGTTTTTACCAAGTTTTTGCTGCGTTTTTCACAGGTTAGCGCTATAATTAGCGCTAACGCCCAGGCATTTTTCCAAGCACTTTTGAAGCGCTTTTGAAGCGCCAGCATTAAATAAATAGCACATTCCCCTACATTACATCCTGTTTACTTCCTGGTATTTTGACCTTTCCACAACCTCTGGGCGTTTTGTTGGCATTTTTAACGCGCCAACAAACGTCCAGTTCTGGGCACCGGTCCTCAAGAAGGACGTCCTGGTATTGGAAAGGGTTCAGAGAAGGGCAACAAAGCTAGTTAAGGGATTAGAGGACCTAAGTTATGAGGAAAGATTTACAGGCACTGAACTTGTTCTCTCTGGAAAAAAGACGCTTGAGAGGGGATATGATTTCAATGTACAAATACTGTACTGGTGACCCCGCTATAGGGGCAATACTATTCAGCGCAAGGGAAAACAAGAAGACACGTGGCCATTTACTGAGAATGAAAGAAAGGCGGTTTAACCTTAAGGTGCGTAGGGGTTTCTTTACGGTAAGAGCAGTGCGAATGTGGAATTCTCTTCCAGAAACAGTGGTTTCTGCTGGTAGTATAGAAATTTTTAAAAAACTATTAGATGCACACCTAAGGGACCACAACATTGGGGGATATACAACGTAATACTGACATAAAAAAAACACACACATGGGTTGGACTTGATGGACTTGTGTCTTTTTCCAGCCTCACTGACTATGAAAGTATGAAAGCATTTTACATTCATTTCAATGTATATGGGAGTTTTTAATGCGCTATTTTTAGCTCTCAGAATAAGCACAAAAAATCATGCTTGCAGGACTTTTTTAAACGCGGCACAAGCGTGACGCCCCAGTGTGAATAGGTACATTGGAATTAATGGGCAGCGTTTTAGAAGCGCTATTTTTAGCACAAAAATGCTAGTAAAGCGCCTCAGTGTGAAAGGGGCCTAACTCTTCATGGAGAAATCAGGGGTCTGTTAAATCCTTGATCCCTCCTCTGCCCTACGAGACAGCTGATCAGACAGAGGTATGATTTTTACTGCACACAAACACAATATAATACACATTTTTTTTTGCTAAAATATAAAAGATAATGATGCGTCAGGTAAATATATGCCAAACATGGGCATTAAATTTATTGTTTTCACTCTGATGTACACAGTGGTACCTCATTGAGTGATGCAATTACTGTTTACATATGTGTGCAAGACCTACATGTGCATTTGGGTGTGTGCACAGGGGACGGGGTGGTTTAAATTTTTTTCATTTTTTAAATAAAAATTGATAACAGGACCATGGCTGCTGCTGCCTGCACCCAAAATCCTAGTATTGTCATTCAAAATGTATATATTAGTATGCTGAATGGCAAGTGGTTAAACATATTTTTTTTTTTTTTTTCCACTTCAGTAGACCATTTTAAGAGTTCCATTTCATATAGACATTCATATAAATCTCTTAATTAGTCTCATCATTGTGGTTTGTTTTCCTTTGCTAGGTTTAATCCCCTTCCCATCCCTTCACCCTCCCTCCTTAGATAATTTACCATATCATAGTTTTATTAATATTATTTATTATTTATTTTTATCCCACTTCATTCACTTCATCCACTCCACACATCCCATCCAACTATGCTTATATTTCTCCCTATAGGGTCTTCTTCACTAGACCTGATCTATTATCTTCATTTTGCTTTCACCTCTTCTACCTTTCTTCACCTTTCTTCACCTCCTCCCTCTCCTTAAGTCACCCCTCTATTTCCCCATTCCAGGGTCTCCATTTTTCTTCAAACATTCTAAGTTTTCCTCTTTTAATGTAAGTTGCTCTTTCCTTCCATTTCGTTTCCCTAAGTGTTTTGATCCAGTCCTCTACCCTAGGTGGGATTCTCTCTTGCCACTTTTGCGCAATCACCTTCCTGGCTTGAAATAGGCAGCCAACCAGTAGTTCAAAGTGTTTCAAACGTCTCCCTCTTTCATCTAAGATGCCTAATGCACATAATTGTACTCCTTTAATTAAGGAGAGACCACAGACCTTGTTGATCTTTTCTATTACCCCCTCCCAATATCTGAAGAGTTTAGGACAGCGCCAGATCATGTGCACCAGGGTCCCCCCTCCACTACATCTTGGGCATCTGTCATCCTGTCTTTTCCCATACCTATACAGCTTTTCCGGAGTGTAGTAAACCCTATATAACCAGTATAGGTGGGACATTCTTTGTGCCGGGGACATTGAAACCAAGGGACCAGTCTTTAAATACTGGCTCCATAGTTCCTCAGAAATTTCTCCTACATCTTCTTCCCATTTCTTTTTGATAGATGCCTCATCCCCGTTTTTCTTTATATGCACATACAGTTCCCTATATACCTTAGAGATTGCTCCTTTACGTTCTGTTGACTCCATTACTCCTTGGAGGATAGGGAATTCACTCCATTCTAAATGCTCATCTTTAAATTGCGTTTGTAGTGCGTGTCTGATTTGTAGAAATCTAAAGAAAGACCATTTCGGGATACCAAACTCCTCCCTCAATCCCTCGAAAGATTTTAATGTATTATTTGAATATAATTGGCTGACCCATACTATTCCCCTTCTTTCCCATTCCTTAATTTTTTCCAGTTTTTTAAGTTCTGGCCACTTATTATTGTTCCACAAGGGAATAAACTTAGAGGGCTTTTCATACCCCAACAGGGTCTTACTCACCTCCCATACCCTCGCCACTAATTTCATTGTGGGGGTTTTGGGCGACAATGAGTTTGCCTCAAGTGTTTCTAGTAAATTACTATGATTTGAGCACGACAGCATTATGCGGTTGTTAATTTCCATTGTTCCCTCTATTTTACTCCCCACCAGATGCTGTAGCTGAGCCGCTATATAGTAATTTCTAGGGTGTGGTAGGGCAACTCCCCCTTCCTCGGGGTTTAATTGCAATCTCTTTAAGCTAATTCTTGGGGACTTTTTATTCCATATTAAGTCTCTGAAATAACCATCTAGTTTTTTAAACCAGTTATTGTAGATCCAAACAGGTGAGTTATGTAATACATACATTAGCTGTGGCATCCAAACCATTTTTATCAGAGCGCATCTACCCGCTACTGAAAGCGGGAGATGTCTCCACGTTTCACATTTGAGTTTAAATTTTTTTAAGAGAGGGGTTAGATTATCTCGCAGATAGTCTCCAGGGTCCTTTGTTACTTCTATTCCCAAATATTTTATTTTATCTACTGTCTTTAGTTGCCCCGCTTCTCCTGGCAGACAATAACTCCTAGTATCCAGTGGCATCAGTGCCGACTTGTCCCAATTTATCTTCAGGCCTGATAGCAAGCCAAACTCCTTTACCAGATCTATGGCTGCTACTAATGATTTCTGCGTATTCCCGAGTAACAAAAGGACATCATCGGCGAATAATGCCACTTTTTCCTCTCCGATAGATCTTTGAAAACCCTGTATTTTTTCCGAGGTCCGAATTGCTTCTGCCAAAGGCTCCATTGCCAGCGCAAAGAGAAGGGGGGACAGGGGGCAACCCTGTCTTGTCCCCCTTCTCAGTTGGAAGTCCCTCGAGCATTGCCCATTGATCTTAACTCGGGCCCTAGGTGCCGCATAAAGTATCCTTACCCATCTAACGAAGTTCGGCCCAAACCCAAACTTGTCCAGGATCCGCCAAAGATAGCCCCATTCAATGCAATCGAATGCCTTGGCTGCATCTAAACTCAAAATTGCCTTAGACCCTACATTTTCTGTTTGGACTTGCAAATTAAGGTACAACCTTCTGATATTTTGGCTTGTAGCCCGATTGGGGATAAACCCCGCCTGGTCCGGGTGTACCCATCTGTGTACAAACTTTTTCAATCTCGTTGCCAAGACCTTCGCTATAATTTTAATGTCAACCCCTAATAGGGATATAGGCCTATATGAGGCTGTCTCCAGCGGGTCCTTTCCCTCCTTACACAATAGTACTATATCTGCTTCCCTCATGGATGGGGGCAGTTCTCCCGTTTCTAGTACTCTTTCAGCCACCTTTAATAGCATCGGCAAAAGTATCTCTCCATATTCCCTATATACCTCTATAGGGATGCCATCTGGTCCCGGGGATTTTTCATTGGCCATTTCCCTTACCACTTCTTGTATCTCCTCCAAAGTGAAAGGAGCCTCCAAGCAGGTTCTTTTCTCTTCAAACAGGGTTGTCAATTGGATCTTATCTAGAAAGGCTTCCAATTTTTCATGGTTGAGCGACCCAGATGAGCTATACAATTCTTCATAATACCCCCTAAAGATTTCCAAGATCTCTCGGGGACAAGTGGTAACCTCGCCACCTGCTTTTTTTATTGCAACTAACGACCCTGCTGGTGCATTTGTTTTTAATAAAAAGGCTAGTGCTTTCCCAACACTCTCTCCTTCCACATATGCACACTGCCTATTAAATAAACGCTTATTCTCTGCCCTAGTAATCTCCAGTTTTTTATAATTCAATTGGCCATCTCTTAATGTTCTTAGATTTTCCAGCGTGGGTGTCTGGGTATACTGTTTCTCCGCTTCTTTAAGATCTCTGATTATTGATTCCTCCCATATTTTATTCTGTTTTCTATATTTTGCAAACCTCTGGATAAAAAGGCCTCTTAAATAGGCCTTGAGAGATTCCCATACCCACTCTATTTTGGCTGAGTGCAGGTTTACTAAGATAAATTCCTCTAAGGCCCCCCTTAATCCTTCCTGCTTCTTTATGATATTTAGCCATACTGGATTTAATTTCCAATTAGACTCTCTTTTGGAGAGTCTCTGACCAATTTATACAAGGACTGGGGAATGATCTGATAAACCTCTAGGTAAGTATTCAGCTCTCTCTACTAAGGCCAGGGCCTCCTGATTCCCCAGTATAAAATCAATCCTGGAAAGAGTATTGTACGAGCTGGAGAAGCATGAATACTGCCTAGAGGTTGGATTCCTAGCTCTCCAAATATCAATCAGTCCTGCCTCACTTAACATCGAGGAAAACCTCTCTTCTGCTACTCTGTTTCTTTTATTATCAGGTGGAAATCTATCGCATCTCCCATCTATAGTCATATTGAAGTCTCCCATCACTATTACTGGTATATGTGGCTTATCTATAATGAACTTAACCAGACTGAGTAGCACTACCATACTAAATGGAGGGGGTATGTATACATTCACCAGGACAAATAACTCATTATTGCAAGTCACCAGTAAGAATACATACCGCCCATCCACATCCACCACAGACTGCACAATAGTTCCCACCACTCCATTCTTAATATATATACTTACACCTCTCGCATGAGAGGAGTAAACTGAGTGAAACTGATATTGATATCGACCTCTTATTACAGTAGCAAGACCATCCCTGGCCAGGTGGGTTTCCTGTAAGCAAATTACATCGGCCCCTAACCTTCTCATCTTTGCAAAGATCGCCATTCTCTTTTCTGGAGACCCCATCCCTCTAACATTCCAAGATACAAAACGCAGATTTTTAATGCTCATTGCACTCTTTTCGACTCATCTTTTTACCCATGTGATACCACTGTATTGTTACAAATCTTCCATAGTGCCACAATTCCGTTCCCTCACTTCCGCTCTCTTGTGTAGTTATCAGTGCTCCTTTTTTTGTGCTATCTAGCAGGTCAGTGAAACCAAACTGAACATATTTCACCCTCTCCCTTTCATAGTGCTTAAAACAACAACCTTCTCCCCCCCCTGTTATTCATTCTTTCATATTGCTTGCACCCAAAACCCTCCTCCCCCCCCTAACCCCCCCCTTCCCCCAACCCCCTTTGGTTCTGCCTAGGGGCTTAACTTGTGACCTCCCACATACTCTTACCCTTCCCCACCCCCGCCTTCCCACATCCACCATCTCCAACGTGAACCCCCTTTCTGCCCCAAACGTCGTGTCCCACAAAGTGATCTATTCCACAATCTCAATTCACTCATAATTCATTCATAGGTCCCTACCCAGTGCCACTCACCCCTCATCCAAATTCAATTTCTGTTTGTTGTTCTCCAGCCAGATCGTGACATTTTCAGGGGTGTCAAAAAACTGACTTTGACCCAACGCCGTCACTCTCAATCGGGCTGGATACAACAGTGCATATTTCACTTTATATTGAAGTAGAGAGCGTTTGACATCTCGGAATCGAGCTCTTTTTTTCTGAAGCTCTGGGGAAAAGTCTGGATATATAGATATCCTACTGCCATTAAACATCAGGTTTCCTATTTCCCTGGCTCTTTGCAGAATATAGACTTTGTCACGGTAGCTTGATAATTTGACTAGTACTGGTCTAGGAAATGACCCCTCCGGGTGGAGTTTAAAAGGTACCCTGTGCGCACGTTCCACACCGAAATTTGGTGTCAGTGGAGTTGTACCTCCAAATTCTTCCTTGAGCCACTTCTCTATAAAAGTCACAGGATCCCTTCCCTCACTGTATTCCGGGAGACCCACTATCCTGATGTTTTCCCTCCGTGATCTATTCTCTAAGTCGTCCAGCTTGTATGCCTGTGCCTCTACTTTTTCCCGGAGAGCCTTTAACTCCTTTTTTAAGGGGTCAAGCTCATCTTCCACCACACCCAGTCTCTCCTCCACCACTGAAGTCCTCTCCTGGATAGTCTGTAAATCTTGCCGTACCAATGTAATTTCTTCACTAACTCCTCTCATTTGAACAAATAGCTCCGCCAACGTCGCTCTGCAGATGTTAACCACCTGTAGCACTTCTTTAAGTGATGGTTCTGTCTCCCCAGTACTACTCTTATTTGCCTCTTCTGAGCTAGTTGATAATTGGAAGTTGGTAGAGTGTGCCCCCACCGCCTCTTCTTCCAGCACCACGGGTGCCTCCAAATTTGTTATACTGGGCCCTTGACTCTTCCTCTGTTGTTTACTATCTTGATTGTTTCTTGTTGTAGGCTGCGTACTCCCTTTGGTTGGTGTTTTAGCTGGTGAGTGAGCATATTTTTCTAGTTTCGCCGCCACTGCTGAAGTGTCCTTGGATTTAGACTTCTGAGTGGACGGGACCTGATCCTCCCCTTTCTTTTTCGTCATGGCAAGGAAAAAGTCCTCTCACCCCAAAAAAAAAAAAAAGGAGAGGCGAGGCCTCTATTTCTGGTAAATCAAGACCTGGGAGACACACCCTAGGTGCCACTGATCACCACCTTCTTGCTCTATCTTCGTTTTCCACAGGTTTTGTGCAGTATGGGTTTGCTTCCGTGTCTATATACTATATAGATAGTCTATATACTGACTCCTCTCTCACAGGAGATGTCCCAATGAGTTCAGCAAAGCACTCAGCCCCAGTCTTGTGCTCAACCGTCCTGTGTAGGGGGCCCCCTTACGGTCTATATGCAAGGTCTCTTGTGCTCCTCCCCACCCTCTCACCCCCTCTCTCACAGGCGGCGGAAAACGGGAAGGCCCTCAAGAGCACCCACCAGATATTACCATATAATAGATAGCAACAAAGTCTGCAAAAATTAGTGTATTTCTCATGTCTCCTCCAGCCTCTAAACTTCAGTTTATATCAGTGTAGTTCTTCCATCGAGGGAGAGACACAAAAGGAGAGGGAGGAGGAAAACAAGCATAGGTATGTCCACGTTTGTCCTTAAAACAATTATCAGATAACAAAATTCCTGGAGCTATCAGCTAAATCAGCCTGCTCAAGCAGCGCCCAAAACCACTTACTTTCTGATTGCGTCTCCGTCTTTGATCAGGTATCATTATTATTACTCTCAGACTAGATACACTCACCAGTCTTCCCGCATATAGCATGTATCAGCCCCTCAGGGCTCACCTCTCCACTCCTCACTCCAGGGCAAGCTGCTTTCATGTGTATGCTAGCGTCACCTTCTCCAAGCCGTGGCTGCTCCAGCAAACACGCTCGACCGGCTAGTGAGACACGTGCAGGGCTTTTCCAATACTGACTTGGCGAGACCTTCAGTCTCTCCAACGGTTCCGGCCTCCCATCCCCATCGCCATCACCATTCAGGCATCCCGACCAGGCTTGATCCGAGCGGCCCCTGAGAGAGACGCCGGACACGGCGTTCAGGGCAGACGCGGGAGCTCTGACTCTCAGCCACCTCCCATCCGGTCACGCCCCAAGTGGTTAAACATATAAACTTTAAATAAACAATTGTATAAACTGGTAGCAAAATTTTAATTATTTAATAAGGGTTGAAATGAATTTGTCTCACCTTTATACCCAAAGTCAAACAAAACTTAACGCCAAATCCCAATTTTGCAACTTTGACATATGTTGGTAAAACTGTGCATATCATCACAACTACTTAGTGCATCCAGGTGGATTATACTGTACCTTGTTTTTTTTTCAGGACAGCTTTCATTTGGTGGGAAATGTTAATGGATATCACCTGATTTTTATTATTATCAAAGGGAAAACTGCCCCTAAATAGTAAACAAACAAAAATTCTTTAACCACTTAGTATCCGAGCCAATTCTAACACTTCGCTCCTACATGTAAAAATCAACTTTTTTGCTAGAAAATTTCTTAGAACCCCCAAACATATTATATATATATTTTGGAGCAGAGGCCCTATAGATTAAAGTGATGGGTGTTGCAATTTTTTATGTCACACAGTATTTGTGCAGTGGTTTTTCAAACGCATTTTTTGGGGGGAACAAGTGTGTACAAGTTAAAATCAGGGTTTTTTGCTGTAAAATTACTTTGAACCCCAAACACTATATATATTTTTACTAACACCCTAGAGAATAAAATGGCAGTTATTGCAACACTTTATGTAACACCGAATTTGCGCAGCGGTCTTACAAGCGTGATTTAAAAAAAAAAAATATATCACTTTTTTGAGTTAAAAAAATAAGACAACGGTAAAGTTAGGCCAATTTTTTCCCATACTATGAAAGATAATGTTACGCCGAGTAAATAGATATCCAACATGTCATGCTTCAAAATTACGCCCGATTGTGGAATGGCCCAAACATTGGCACTTAAAAATCTCCATTGACGAGGTTTAAAAATTCCTACAGGTTACCAGTTTTGAGTTAGAGTAGGTCTAGAGCTAAAAATATTGCTCTCGCTCTAGGGATCCAGGCGATACCTCACATGTGTGGTTTGAACGCCGTTTTCATATGCGGGCGGGACTTACGTATGCGTTTGCTTCTGCGCGCGAGCTCGATGGGATGGGGCGCTTTAAATTTTTTTTTTATCTTATTCATTTTACTTCTTATTTTTTATTTTTAAACTTTACTTTAAAAAAAAAATGTGATCACTTTTATTCCTATCCTATTCCTATTTTATTCCTATTACAAGAAATGAAAACATTCCTTGTAATAGAAAAAACATTCCAGGACCTCAGATCTCATATTTACACTAAAATGCAATAAAAAAAAATAAAAAAATAAAATGACATTTGAAAAAAAAGGTCTCCTTTAAGAGCTATGGGCTGAAGTGACGTTTGACGTCGTTTCTGGCCTGCAATGCTATGGAGTGGGCGGCATCTTCCACTGACTCAGCTTACAGGCATTGCGGCGGCTGGATCGGATCTACTCCGCTGCTACCGGAGGGTCCAGTAAGCAGCGGAGATGACCGGAGCGTGGCGGGAAGGGGGAACCCTCTCCAGCCCCCGATAAAAGGGATCTCACGACGAATCCGCCACAGAGACCACTTTTATCTCAAACAGAAATGTCCGCTGTAAAAAATGATACCGGGGTAATGGTAGCTATCTGCTACCATAACAATGGTATTCCACTTCAAAGGACTGCCGTATAATGGAGTGGTTAATACATTTAAAAAAAAAACATAATATTTACTCCAGTTTGTTTGTATCATGTGAAAGATGATGTTACATTGAGTAAATAGATACCTAACATGTCACGCTTTAAAATTGCCTCTGCCCGTGCAATGGCAGCAAACCACAGTGCTTAAAATTCTCTATTGGCGATGCTTTCAACGCCTTTACAGGTTACCAGTTTAGAATTACACAGGAGGTCTGGTGCTAGAAATATTGCTCTCACTCTGATGTTTACGACAATACCTCACTTGTGTGGTGCGATTACACTTTACATATGCGTGTGGGTGTAATGTATGTGTTCACTTTTGTACAGTGGGATGGGGTGCTTTAATTTTTTTTTTAATTATTATTATTATTTATATTATACAAACAGAGCTTCAGACAGGCTTTGTTAAAGCTCTCTTAATGCCAGTCAAAGATCATGTCACTAAATAAGATAGTTTACAGTCCTGTTTACACATTGTATTTGCTTGGCTTTGCTTTGGCTTCTCTTCAAAAATTATACCCCATGTGGCTTTAGTGGTGCTTCAAAGCATCTTCAAATCCTCCATAGAAGTCTATGACAAAGCTTGTTTGAAGCTTGCTTGAAGCAACTGCAGCTTTTGAAAGGTTTTAATTCAGCTTTAGCTTTGCTTTGTTTTGGATAAATTGCAGGTGTGAGATATCAACAAACACACAGGGCATCTGCCAAGCTTCAACAAAGCTTCAAAAGAGCATCACTGAAGCTTCATTGAAGCACCACTGAAGCCTCATTGAAGCACCACCAAAGCCTCATCGAAGCACCACCAATGCATCAAAAACACATCTTAAAAGCTTGTTGAAGCAGTAGGAGCTTTAATGTGTGTTGAGGCTGAAGCAAGTGTAAATGAGTCCTTAATGCCCAGGAAAGGTGGTGGAGGGGGAGGGGGGCCCTTCCACCACCCGCAGAAGTGATTGAGCGGCTATTTAGCAACTTGAATCACTTCTGCCACAAACAGAATCGCTGGCTGAAAAAATCCATACTGGGATGATGCCTGTAGGTGCAGGCATCATCCCGGTATAACCACTTCAACCCGAGGAGCTCCATAGATGTCCTACAGGCAAGAAGTAGGTACATTTAGCTGCATATTTTATGTCATTACCATGTACCATCACCAAATAAAACCTGCACAATAAATTCTCTTGTTCCTAACGATTGCAGCGATACCACATATGTGTGTGATTTGTTTTGTGTGCCCATAATAGAGCCAAGAAACAATAGTATGTAGTGTAAGATTACATATATGGGACACCCAGGTTTAAAGCCACTTCCTGGATGCTTCATATATGTGTTATGCGGTCATGAAGGGGTTAATATGGTACAATTGTAGTGACATAAAATTTCTGATATAAAACATATCCAATTAAAAAATGTATTTATTATTTATTTATTTTGTACTAGTAATTCCGGTGATCAGCGACTTATAGCGGGACTGCGATATTGCAGCAGACATTCTGACACTTTTGACAGTTCTAAACTGCAAATCTTGACAATTATTTTTCTTTTCTATTTTAGTTTGAAGATTAGTTAAAAGTGTTTTTTGCTCACTTCGTCACAGTCATGGCCTATTCTGCCCCAGTTCCAGCTACCACAGCACCAGTATGCAGGAGGAGAAGTATACAAAGGTGGACTCCCTCAGGGTAAGAAAAGATAGCATAACACGCGGTACCACAAAAAAAAAGCATATCCACATCGAATACCTGTAAACTGGTATAAGAGGCGAAGGGATAAATCTACAATAAACCTGATTAAAAAAAACGTTTAAAGTCTAACTCCAGGCAAATATTTAAATACACCATTTCACCTGCCCATGTTTTCAATAAAGTTTAATCTGCTTATATTTTGCCTTGGTACCCCCTCTCTCCTGTCATCAATATGCTAATTATTTATTTATTTATTTTAATTCTTTATGTATTCCAGACATGCCAGGAAGTCATAAGGTAGAATGATTACAGATCGTTTCACAATTAAAACAAGATCAACAATCATAAGAGGTCCTCCCCCCAAAACAAGGTGGTAGAGAAGTGACTTTCCAGTTAATTTCAGCAATTTCAGCAAATAGAGAGGAAGCACCAGCAAACACAGACATGGTTATGAATTGTGGCATAACACTTGGCCACCATTAAGAGACACAAATAACATTTTTAAATAAAACCTTACTATTTTCATTACATTCTTTATTTTAGATGTCATTATATTACATTTTTGTGTTTCTGTGCTTCTTTATGCAACGCAGGGAGATCATGGTTGGTGTGAGGGGCTGGCAGGGGGCTGTACATAGCTTCCTGAAAGCATCTCTGCACCCTGCCTCAGTACTCTTCCTAACAACCCTCAGTTCTACTGCAAGCAGTGTGTCAGCTCTTAGAACGAGTTATGCAAAAATGCCTTGATGCACGGATGGCAATCTGGAGGAGTGGGTGTTCCTAGGCAGGCTTTAAAGTGGTAGGAAAGTCCACTTTTTCCTTGTACCTACAGGTAAGCCTATAATAAGGCTTACCTGTGGGTATAGTGAATATCTCCTAAACTTGCATTGTTTAGGAGATATTCACATTGGATGCAGCCAGTGATGTCACCTGCGCATGCACTCTGAAGGGACGGCATATCTTACCCAGAGCATCCATACAGCCTGTAAACCCAGAAGGAAGATTGGGTGAAGATGGAAGCACAGGGGAGCTGTGACAGCACTGCGCTAGAGGGCTCCATATGTAGGTAAGTCTGTCATAATGTGCTAGTATGCAGTGAATACTAGCACATTAAGACTTTAAGTGATTGTAAAGGCAGAAGGTTTTTTTATCCTAATGCATTCTATGCATTAAGATAAAAAGCCTTCTGTATGCATCAGCCTCTCTAATACTTACCTAAGGTCCCTCTAGATCCGGGACTTCTCGCCTCATTAACTGAGACAGCAGCACGACACCATTGGCTTCAGCTGATGTCAATCAAAGTCAGTCAGCCATTGAGGAGAGAAAGGGGGCCAGGGTCAGGCCGCGGCTCTGTGTCTGAGTGGACACACTGAGCTGCGGTTCGGCTTGGGTGCCCCCATAGCAAGCTGCTTGCTGTGGGGGGCACTCAACAGGAGGGAGGGGCCAGGAGAGCCGAAGAGGGACCCGAAAAGAGAAGGATCCGGGCTGCTCTGTGCAAAACCACTACACAGGGCAAGGTAAGTATAACATGTGTAATATTTTTTTTTTTTGACATTCAAAAGTTTTTATTGAGAACTTTCAACAATACAAGGAAGAATTGAAAATAAAAGGGAAGGAATAATCACAGTTGAATTATATGTTTTCTCAGTACCGTCAACATGTGAACATCATTACAATAATCAAATTATATCAACTTATGCTTTCCAGTCAATAATTGAATAAGATAGATGAGTTCTCAAGCAGGTTTCTTGTTTAGTCTTTTGGTCCTGTTTACCCCGATGGGATCATGCTGTAAACAGGGAGGGATTGTTTGAGAACTCTATTTGTTATGGCTATAATATGGCATACAAGGGGAGAGAGGACCTGCCTAGGTTATGTGGCAAGGAAGGGAGATTTTTCTTCTAATTAATTTAATTTTGGTTGTTATATGTTCTTTTAGGAGTTTTAGAGTCTTTTGGGTGGGTAATCCAGTTGTTCCAATATTTTTGGAATCTATTCATTTAAAAAAAAAATTTGAGCTAACATCAATTTGTAGTTTGCTTGTGTGTTTAATCTAATGATGACGGCTGAGAGATTGGGAGCTTCTGCTGATTTCCAAAGTTTGGATATTGTTAACCTTGCAGCAGTTAGGATATTTGGGTGGGGAATATTTTAGACAGTCTACATGGGGTAAGGTACCATCTGTTCAAAATCTTTTGGGAGTTATCCAAATGCTCTATACAGGATGATGCTTTCCCCCTAATAAGCATTGCTTTATGCCATGTTTCCCAGGAGGATTGAGAAAAATCTTTTTCCCATTTAATCATGTTAAGGTTTTTGTGGTCTTTAGGGAATTGGGTAAAATTTTTATAACAAAAGGATATACCTTTCTTTGTCGCGTGACCTTTATTTGTAACAAAGTACCACATTTGCTTGTCTATATTCCATCCCTTAATGGGGATCACAATTTTTGGTATTTTTAGCTTTTTTTAATTTATTGTAAATTAGTTCTTTATCGGATGGATTAAGAGAGGCGAAGATATTGAAGCTTTGTATAGTCCATTTTTTGGGTGTTATTCTGACTTTGCAATAATGTAGTACGTTTGTTGGTGTATCTATGTTATAGACCTCTCCTGGATTTGATTGGACTGAGGAGATCTCTTTAGAAGCTAGTAGTGTGGTTTTGATAGACAGAAGTGTTGGAATGTTTATTTCAGGTATGATATTATAGGCAATTGTTAGGGCCATAAGATCAAAGTCTTTAGTGTGTTCCTTTTCTATGTCCAGCCAAAGTTTGTCCTCTGTGGGTGTGATCCAGTGTTTCCACTGATCTAGGAGTGTGGCACAGTAGTATTTTGTTAAGTCCGGGAGGTCCATGCCTCTGAATTTTTTGGGTAGGTTGAGGATGGACAATGCTATTCTTGGTTTCTTACCATTCCGAATCAGGTTTCTTATTTTTGTATTTAATTGTAAGAAACATTTTGTGGGTATTGGTATTGGTAAGGTTCTGAAGATATACAAAATTTTGTGTAAAGAATTCATTTTATAGGCTGCTATTTTTCCAATCCATGAGATTAGAGTTTTCTGGAAATTAAGGAAGTCTTTGGATATTTGTTCTAGTAATTTTGGGTAGTTGGCTTCATACAATCTATTAGTGGGAAAGGTAAGATTGATTCCTAAATTCGAAATTGTTTGAGAGTCCCAATTGTAGTATACGTTTTCTTTCAGAGAGACTATTGATTCTTTAGTGAGGTTCATTGGAAGAACGTGACACTTATTGTGGTTAACTTTATAATAGGACACTTGTCCGTACATGTCCAGTATCCTTTGGAGTTCTTTTAGGGAATGTTCTGGGTTGGTTAAGGATCAAATTATGTCATCGGTGAAAAGGCAGATTTTATGTTCTCTTTTCCCTATTCTGATTCCTGTTATTTCTCTGTTGGAATGTATGGTTTCCGCTAGTGGCTCAATTATAGGAGAAAATATTATAGGTGAAAGGGAGCATCCCTGTCTAGTTCCATTAGTCAGGTCAAATACCATCTGGCTGCTCTAGGCAAAGGCCACTCAGGTGCTCACATCAGGCTTCCCAGGGGTGCACGCCCTGCTGCTGCTGCAGAAACACAGTGATACCTTTAAAGTGAGGATAGCATCACTCCCAATTGGATGCAATCAAAATTTATTTCAGAAGATCATATATCCATAATGTATACAAAGAGCATGGGTACAGACAAAAAAAGGTTAACGCGTTTCACACGTCTAGTAGGCTTCGTCAAAACCATTAGTCAGGTCAAAACTTTTGGATATGGATCCTGAGGTCATTAATTTGGCTGTGGGGTGGATGTATAGTGCCATGATCGCTTTGAGAATGAGTCCTGAAAATCCAAAAGCCTTTAAGATTTCTGACATATAGTTCCAGTGGACTCTGTCGAATGTCTTCTCTGCATCCAAACTTAGGAGCAGAGAAGGTCATTCATCTTGCGCCATCAGGGGCTTGTCTGCCCTTGACGAATCTGGATTAACCAGGTGCGGTGTTATCTCTAGTAAGTGGTTTGCTAAGATTTTTGCATACATTTTGAGGTCTGAATTAAGTAAGGAGATGGGTCTGTAGTTCAGAGGCGAGGTGGGGTCTTTATCGGGTTTAGGGATAGTCACAATTAATGCTTCTAGCATTTCTTTGGGAATTTTTTGTTTTTATTGATTTCGTTGTACATCTTTGTTAGGTAAGGGGTTAGTATATTGTTAAATGATTTATAATACTCGCTAGAGAGTCCGTCATTTCCTGGGGCTTTATGTATGGGGAGGGCTTGTATGACTTTTGCTGTTTCTTCCTCAGTAATTGGTTGATTCAATTTTCCTAATGTGTCTGGTTCTATTTTGGGAAGCTTTATATTGTCAAAGAAGGCTCTTATATTTTTGGAGGTAGGTTGTGGTGTATTGGAATCATTTTTGAGGTTGTATAGTTCCTCGTAAAAGTCAGCAAAAGCATCTGCTATTTGTTGTGGGTTTTGGAGAGTATTGTTTGTCTTATGGTGCGATAATTTTTGAATTTTTTGTTTGTACTGTCTATGGCGAAGAATGTTTGCCACTAGTTTCTCTGATCTATTATTTTGGGAATAATAGTTGAGTTTCAATTTCTTGAGGTATTTGTCTTGGTTTGAGATTAAAGATCCCTAAGTTTGCTTCCTTAGTTGCTGGTGGATAGTATTGTTAGTGGGGGGAATTTGTGCTCTATTTCAAGTTTGGATGTTTGAATGTTGTTCAGGAGGTCATTAGTTTTTTTGAAGCTTTTTTTTTCCCCTGGATGCCATTTGAATTAGTATACCTCTAGTGTAAGCTTTATGAGCACACCAGATGTTGGTGTAGTAAGATGAATTATCATTGTTTATTTCAAAGAATTCTTTGAGTTTAGCTTTCATCACGGACAGTTTCCTTTCTAGTGAGTATAGGAAGGTGTTGTTCTTCCAGAGGTTTGGTTTCTTTTGTTGTTCGCCTCTATAGTCTCTTTCATTTGAATGAATACACCTCCAGGCGTTGAATAAGCCTTCCGAAAAGAAGAAGTTGTTCAGTCCTGTTCTCGTTATTTTAGAATTGTTTGTAGTGTCCAAAAGGGGGTCCATCGGGGCGTTGAAATCGCCGCAAAGAATCAATTGTCCTTTTTGTATTTTTCTTAATTTCTTTAATAGTCTCTTAATGAACCTCTGAGGATGCTTGTTTGGAGCATAGATATTTGTTATTGTATAGATGACCGTGTAAATTTTGGCTACTAGAATTATATACCGTCCATGTATGTCCTTAATAGTTTCTAAAGGTTGGTATGATACTGTTTCATTAATGGCTAGGATCACTCCTTTATTTTTCTTCAGTCTATTGGAGCATATAATGTGAGGGTATTTTGGATGAGAAAATTTGGGATCTTTCTCTGCAGCAAAGTGTGATTCTTGCACACAAAGTATATCTGCTTTGTGTTTAAGAGCATCGTTCCATAGGGCTTTCCTCTTATGCAGACTATTTAGTCCCTTCGTATTAAGTGAGAAGATTTTAAGTTGTGGCATGGTCTGGCATTAAGTTGGTGGTTGGTAGCTTCCAGTGTTTAATAGGCGGCCTGGTAGTACATTTTTCATATCCATTGCTATAGGTGATTTTAGATGAATTTGTTGGAATCAGGTTTCTTACATAGAAGGATGCTGAGCTTGAGCTTATAGAAATGTGAACTAAGAAAAATTCAAGGAAAAACTGGTAATAAAAAATAATAACGAGTGGTGCTACAACTAGAGTGTGCATCATATGCACTTTGAACTTGGGGGAGTAAAGTTCCATACTGCATGGAGCACCGAGATCCCTGAAGAAAGGGTAGACCTGAGATTACTCTCATCATCTTGTTTGATGTGAGAGGATAGTAGGTCCCATGATTAACTGCGGTTGGGGAGCCTTACTTCTGATGTCATTGGTTAGAAACTCTTTCTGGTTGTGGTTTCCTCAGGAGCGGATCCTCTTCTATGGGGAGAAGACCCCATTTTTCCAACAATTTGAGGCCATCCTCCAGGGAGTATATTTTATGGGTTGAATTGTTCCATTGAATAAGCAACTTGGTGGGGAACCCCCATTTGTAAATTATTTTGGGGTTTCTCAGAATTTTCGTTAAAGAGTTCCTTGCCAGGATTGTATCTTGGGATAAATCTGAGTAGAGGATAAGACCTGCATAGGTATCTGGGAGTGGTGAGTTGTGATTAGTAGATCTTTCACATGGTAAAAGTGAAACCTTGCGATGACATCCCTAGGCAGTCTCTCTGGGGTGTGCGGGGGTTTTGGCAGCCTGTGGGCTCTATCTATGATCATTTCCTGGTGCGGGATTGTTGGCAGTAAATCAGACAGCATTTTTATAAAAAAAACTGGTTTAAGTCCGTATTCATTATATTTTTTGGTATCCCTCTTGCTGTATGGCCACTCTCAGAGACAGCAGCATTTCTTTCATTTCTGTGTCTTTAATTGGCTGTCCTGTTGTGGGGAATGCATTGAGTTTTTCAGCATAAGGGTTTGTGTATGGCTGAGTTCCCTGTGCATGTAGTGTAGTATCACTTACATTTTCATCAGATAGTGACAGCTTCCTTCTCTGCTTCAGAGGGCTTTGGATTTCAGCTGTGCTGGGGTCACTGGCATCCGGGAACAGGTCTGTGGAGCAGCTCTTGCTTCTTCTGTAATGCTGCATCTGCGTGTCTGTTCCTGTATGCAGAGACGGACCGGTGCCATCTTGTTTATGTGGGGTCCCGGCTGGGCTCTTAAAATCCCAGATTTTCTGCGGAATCCACTCTTTTCTTTTCCCCATCCTATCTTATGTGTGCGTACTATCCTCCGGTGCCAGTCTTTGCTCTCAGGGGTGCTTTCTGTAGTGATGAGCCTCTTCAGGAGATCTCAGGGAATCGGAGCTCGCTCACAGTGCGGCTATTCAGCTCCGATGCCTGCCACGTCCCTCACATGTTTGTTATTTTTAACTAAAAAAAAGAGAGACATTACAATCACTTTCAACCTGCAGGGGGGGCATTTTTTTTATATTTTTGTGGTGGTTTACTACAGCTTTAATTTGCTGAAGTTTGGCTTTAATTTTGTTAGTCAGGTCCATCTAAATCTGCAAGTACATCTAACACTACCCTTTCCCCATATTGACAATGGTGTTGTCCAAAGGTGGAGATGCTCTTAAGCTGTGCAAAAATTATTTGTACATTCCATTGCAAATCGCAAAAAATAGCCCAGGAAACTTTTTTTCAAATCGGCGCGGCACCGCAAATCAGAGTAGCACCGATTTGAACCATTGCCAACAATAGGCTGCGACTTGTTGTGTGATTTGGAACTGTCAAATCACATGACAAGTCGCACCAGTGTAAACGGGGTTTAATGATTTGTATTGAGAATCACACAGCTTTGCCACACAGCACAGCCAGGTTTGAAGTATAGTAGATCTGATTTTTCTCTGCTGCCTGGATAGTGAAAAGAGATGCTGTAGTCTGATGAGCTTGTTTCTCTGTTACTTTGCTCTCTCGTCCTAAAACCGGCTGCTTCTCCCTCCCCCAATCTGAGCTCTACTGTACAGGGACTATAAGTGGTTGATGCCAGATTGGTATTGGTGTTTACACTGCTTGCATTAAAAAAAAATAAAGATGTAGTAATGCAAATAGAGCAGATTAATGTACGTATTTTACAGTAGAACTAAAGGCAAAACCTTTCATTTGGGACAAAGTAAGGGTGGGTTATAATCCCTGTTGTATTTTATTATTTTTTTTTGCCATCTTCACCCCATTGGGGAGATTTTGCTTAATTTCATGCCACAAAGCCAAAACAAGAAGTGAAGGGAAATCCCCCACCAAGGTCACCAGAACTAGTGTCCCCATTGGAAAATTTCCCCTCTATTACTGCTTTGAATGTCAACCCAAAAATCTGATTTTCTTTCTCTTTCATGGGGGCAAAAACAGCGATACAAACCTGATGGAGTTCTCATACCTCTCCACTCTATCCAAAGTAAAACAAAACAAAACGTTTTGTCTTTTTTATAAATATTTTATATTTAAGAAGAAGCTAAAGTGGTTGTTAACCCACTTATATAAGTTAACATATTCCTCATTGTTTCTTAATGACAGGAGCTAGTGTCTCTGTGCTTTATAAAAAAAAGTCTCATTTGCCATATCTCAGAGCAGTTCCGCGTGATCATGTGACCCGTCGGCTCTCTCCTCTGCCTGGATAACAGATGCAGTCAGCGGGGCCGAGATTCCCCAGCTGACGTCAGCCAGGATGAAAGGAGGAGAGAGCCGGCCGGTCACGTGATCTGGCGGGGGGGGGGCGCTCTGAAATATTGTAAATAGGGCATTTTTTTTTTATAAAACACAGAAGCTCCTGGTACTAAGAAACAAGGAGTATTATCTAAGATATTAACAGTTATTTCAACAGCGAGGGGGGGGGGGGGGTGCACTGTCACAGGAGCAGACA
The DNA here is from genome assembly GCA_018402905.1 of Glandirana rugosa. Classification (NCBI taxonomy): domain Eukaryota; kingdom Metazoa; phylum Chordata; class Amphibia; order Anura; family Ranidae; genus Glandirana; species Glandirana rugosa. Next base: position 907,809 of record BLSH010081069.1, read on the forward strand.
GGCAGGGAGGGGAGGGGGGAGAGAGGACAGAGGAGAGACTGGAGAGACAAGAGAGCTGCGGATGATGGAGGCACGTACTCTGACCACAGAGTCAGGGCTGAGCAGCCCTATTATACCATGGTCAGCATACAGAGGGGAGGGCAGAAACTGGCAGGAACAGCCAGGTATTGCAGGTGATACAGGGGGCCAATTTACACAGCACAAGCACTGTGCTGTATAACATGCTTTAACCACTTAAGGATCTGGACTATTTTTTACACTTGAAGTTAAAATCAGTTTTTTTGCTAGAAAATTACTTAGAACCCCCAAACATTATATATTTTTTTTCAGACACCCTAGAGAATAAAATGGCGGTCGTTGCAATACTTTATGTCACACTGTATTTGCGCAGCGGTCTTACAAACACATTTTTTAAAAAAAAATACAATTTTTTTAATTAAAAAATAAGAAAACAGTAAAGTTAGCCAAATTTTTTTTATATTGTGAAAGATAATGTTACGCAGAGCAAATTGATACCCAACATGTCATGCTTCAAAATTGCACCCGCTTGTGGAATGGCGACAAACTTTGACACTTAAAAATCTCCATCGGTGACATTTAAAAATTTCTACAGGTTACCAGTTTAGAGTTACAGATGACATGACTTACGTATGCGCTTGCTTCTGCACACAAGCTCAGAGGGATGGGGCGCTTTAAATTTTTTTTTTTTTTCTTATCTAGTTTACTTTTTATTTTTTATTTTTACACTGTCCCTTTCAAAAAAAAAATTTGGATCACTTTTATTCCTATTACAAGAAATGTAAACATCTTTTCTGATAGAAAACAAGCATGACAGGACCTCTTTAACCACTTCAGCCCCGGAAGGATTTCCAGCTTTAGGACCGGAGCCCTTTTTGCGATTCGGCGCTGCGTCGCTTTAACTGAAAATTGCGCGGTCGTGCGACGTTGTACCCAAACGAAATTTGCGTCCTTTTTTTCTCACAAATAGAGCTTTCTTTTGGTGGTATTTGATCACCTCTGCGTCATTTCTGATCGCCGCTATAAACAAAAGAAGAGCGCCAATTTTGCAAAAAAACCCAAATTTCTTACTTTTTGCTAGAATACAAATCCAAAAAAAAAATATAAAAAAACATTTTTTTTCACCGTTTTTGGCCGATTTATATTCTTCCTCATATTTGCGATAAAAAAAATCACAATCGGCGTTTATTGATTGGTTTGCGCAAAAGTGGTCGCGTTTACGGATGATGAGAATTCATTTCTGGGGTTTT
>BLSH010081069.1:927452-951340 GCA_018402905.1 Glandirana rugosa
TAATCGGCCCCATCCTGGAGCTCGGGTGTTTAAATCTCCGAGTCCATGGTCCTGGAGGATGTTTTAGAGGTCCGTCCTGGTATCGTTATCGATTAAAGAAGTTAGTTTTAAACATATATTATATAATAAGAGTGGTCATAGAAAACGTGACGACCCTAAGTGGGACGAGTTGCCTGATTAGTTAGAGAGTAGATTCGGGAGAATTCATCTCAACTCACTTGGGCCTGACATTTCAAGCCCAGGCATGGCTTGAAACCCCACAAGCCCAGGCCACAAGACCATTAAAATTACTTTTTAGAATTTGGCACTTGTCCCACCCTTACCCACATTTTCCTTCCTTTTGCAGACCTCTAGGACCTTCCTGGGCTTTTATACAGCATTTTTAAGATTTTTCATTAAAATTACCAGAACACCGGACCCGAACACCCCAAAGTTCGGTACGGACCCGAACTTTACAGTCCGGGTTCACTCAACTCTACTTAAGAGGGCTTAGATGAGAGATTGATTAGTCCGTTGAGCAGGGTGAATCCCAGCAGTGCAAAAGATACTGGTGAGAATAATATATTATATACAAATTTTGATTGAAGAAATTAGCTATTGCTATGGTCCTGCCTGGAGATTTTGTAGGAGGTCCTGGTACCTGAGCCTCTAAATTTGTGGGCTCGAGGTCCTACCCCGGCTAATGGGACCCTCGCATCAGAGGGGCAGCGGCTACCCCTCCCCCAATACACCAAATGGGTACTAGCTGTGTCGGAGGAAAAGTCCCGCCTGCCCCAGCCCCAGCCCTGGGGTAGGACCACATATCCTCTGTCAGGACCCTGGAGATTAACTCCTCTCATTATCCCTAATCAGATCCCTGCCAAAGCAAGATCCCTCGTCATTATTAAAAAATCCTATAAAACTGAATTAGGTTCCCCTCCCAAGGGGCCTTATCAGTGTTATGACCTGTAATGACAATCTAAAAGTCACATTAATACACCAATAGGAAGAAAAGAGAAGAGCAAATAGGGAAAAGAGAATAAGGAGAGACAAGGGAGAGCCAATACCTTATCATATGAGAAGACATGGTCACACAGAGGACTGACGGTGGTTGGTGATGGCCATTCCCGGAAATAGGGGAATGCCTATGTATGAGGCCCAAGGTTCCCAGATAGCTTCAAATTTTATGGAGGAATCTGTATGTGCACTTGCTAGTTTTTCCTGCGACATTATCCAAGAGACATTTCTGATCACAGCTTTCATAGAGGTGTGGGGTTTCTTCCAGGATTTAGCTATGGTGATCTTTGTGCTTAGCAAGATAAAGTGAATAAATCTGAGCGTTAACTTCGGGATGCTTGGAATATGTGAGTTTAGTAGTGCAACTGCTGGAGTTCTAGGAATTTTAAAGTTAGTCACTCTATATATTAAGTTAAAACATTTTTCCACAGAGGTCTAATCCTAGAGCATTCACACCAGATGTGGCTCATAGTGCCTCTCAGTTGGCATCCCCTGAAGCAAAGAAGGTCTACCATAGGGTATATGTTAACTAACCTAGATGGGGTCATGTAACAACGGCCTAAGACCTTTAAATTCACTTCCATTAGTGAGGTGTTTAGAATTCCTTTATAGGCCACTGTCATGGCATTATGCCAAGTTTCTAGGGACCAATGGAACTGGAGGTCTTCCTCCCAGGCCAGCATATAGTGGGATTTCGTTTTTTGATTGATGAGTGATGCATAGATGATCGATATGCCCCCCTTCTGCTTCATGGCTGAGCCACACCAATTTTCATAGTCTGTCAAAAGGGGGGGATTGGGTTTATCCTTCCAAATACTATGGAGGAAGTGACTAATTTGTCTAAATCTAAACCTTTCGGAATTCGGAAGGTCTAATTTACTTACACAGTAGGCTAGGGAGATTGGGCCTGCGGGTGTGAAGAAGTGTCCTATCCTGTATAGGCCTTTATCCAGCCATCATTGAAAGGCTTTGATATTTTCACCTGGCGGGAATTACGGATTATTAAAAAGTTGGCATAGTCTTTCTGCATAAAAGTATTTAAAGAGTTGATGCACCCCCAGACCTCCTCTCTTCCTAGAGAGGAATAGTGTTTGTTGCTTAATCCTGTATCCAGCTCCCCCCCAAATAAACTTGAGTATTTTGCTTTGTAGAGACCTCAGATGGTCTCTCCTGATCTGAATAGGTAGGGATCTGAATAGATATAAAATTCTAGGGAATAAGGTCATTTTGATTGCATTAATGCATCCGAACCATATCAGGCTCTTCTTGGCCCAGTCTTTAATATCTGATTCCAGTTTACGGAACATAGGTGGATAATTGTGAGCATAAAGATCTTCAAACTTAGGTGTCAAATAGATGCCCAGATATTTGATGTTTGAGTCACTCCAAGAGAATTTGAAAGACTTCCTTAGAGTCAGGAGCGTCTCTTGTGTGAGAGAGATATTCATAGCTTGTGACTTCTCATAATTTACTTTTAGGCCAGATAGGTGAGAGAAAGTCTCCAAAGTCTGGCAGAGGTTGGGGAGAGATGTAATTGGGGCAGTGAGGAAAAGGAGCATATCATCCGCAAATAAAGCGCATTTGTGGACTCGGATTCCGCAGGCTACCTCTGTGGTATTGGGATTCTCTCTGATTGCGATTGCTAGGGTCTCAATGGCAATCGTGAAGACTAGAGGGGACAGAGGACATCCCGGCCTTGTACCCCTTTCTATGTTAATCAATGGAGAATAGTAGCGCTGAATGCAAATTAAAGCTTTTGGGAAAGAGTATAAGGAGTGGATAATGCCTAAAAATCGGTCCCCGAATCCCCAATGCTCCAGAAATTGAAAAATGTAGGGCCAGGGTGACCGAGTCAAAGGTCTTATGAATGTCCAGAGATAGCAACATAGCTCGCTGTGATGGTCCTCCCGACCAATTAGATTGAAGAATAGATATAAGATCGATAGCCCGTCTAGTCTGGTCAGGTCCCTGTCTCCCTGGGATGATCCTTACCTGGTCCTTGTGGATATATAGGTTAATGAAAGAAGCTAAGCAATTCGCTATTACTTTCATTAAAATTTTGAGGTCGTTATTAATAAGAGAAATGGGTCTATAATTCCCCACTTCTTCTGGGTTCTTGTCTGGTTTTGGAATCACAGTGATAAACGCCCTGTTTAAGTCAGAGTTTATTGGTGTCCCCGATACTTTTGCGTTAAAAAACTCATATGAGGAACCAGAGTGGCGGCGAACGTTTTATAGTAAGGGGCCGACAAGCCGCCAGGGCCCGGGGCTGACCTATTTTTTAGCTGTTTAATAACATCCATGATCTCAGTATCCGAAATGGCCCAATCCAGGGATTTTCGGGATTGGGAGAGAATCTAAGAACTGGGAGATGTCCCTTTTATGGTTATGTGTGGAAGAACTATATAATTTAGTGTAAAAATCTCCAAAGGCTTGGAGGATCTTAGTAGGATTGAGTGTGGGTCCCTGTTCCCGGCTCCTGATTTTGGGGAGAGCATGAGTTCTGAGGCGCGGAGTCAAACGGGCAGCCAGCATGGACCCCATCTTATCCTTTTGGGAGTAAAACTTGGCTCCCCTCCACCGGATCTGTTTTTCTGCTTTGGTCGTAAGCTCAAGGTTTAATTGAGTTCTGATTGTGTCTATTTGATTGAGGGTGACCGATGAAGGATTATTTTTATGCTTAGCTTTAACTGATCTATAGGCGTCTTCCAGCTTCATAATTGATATTGAATGTTCTTATTTACGTTTAGTTGTAATCTGGATCAATGTCCCCCTTACTGACACCTTGTGGGCCGCCCATAGCATTTCTGCTGAAACCTCATCAGTGTTATTTAACAAGAAATATTCTTTCAAGGCTTTTTCAATTATAGTGACCATTACTGGATCATTGAGAAGAGATTTATTTAGTCTCCAATATGAGGAAGAGCGTCCAAGGGAGTCACATATGAGGGATATCATAACCAGCGAGTGGTCCGAGATAGGAGTGTCTACAATTTGTGAATTAAGCACTAGTGGGAGTTTGTAGGAGGGAATAGGATTGGTGAGGGATTGAGAAGTGGGTAAAGTCCCTTTTTGCCTGGTGTACGTCCCTCCAAACATCCACCAGACCCCTGGAATGTAATAGGCGAGCAATTTTAAGGCTAGCTTTTGCGGGGAGAGTTAAACGTGGTTTCATTGGGTTCGATTTATCTTACCCTTGATCGAATGCTATATTTGAATCACCCCCAAAGATGGGGATCCCCTCTAAAAGGGGGTCCAGAGCCTGAAACACGGTTCGGAAAATAAGCACCATATGCACCAGCCGCCGCTGTTGAGTTTGTTGTAGTGTGTAATGTGCAATAACCATTTTAGATTACAATAGACCTGGCACCAAATAACAATGGGTTCTGTTTTCATCCTGAGCACTATTGTTGAACATACTAGTGCCAATATGTATGCAAGAATTGTGAGGACTACACCTTGTGCAAACTTTTCTGCTTAACCACTTCAGGCCCGGAAGGATTTCCCACGTTAGGACCAGAGCACGTTTTGTGATTCGGCACTGCGACGCTTTAATGGACAATTGCGCGGTCGTGCGAGGTTGTACCCAAACAAAATTTACATCCTTTTTTTCCCACAAATAGAGCTTTCTTTTGGTGGTATTTGATCACCTCTGGGTCATTTCTGATCACCGCTATAAACAAATAAAGAGCACAAAAAAAACAATATTTCTTACTTTTTGCTAAAATACATATCCAAAAAATAAAATAATTTATTCATCGGTTTTGGCTGATTTATATTCTTCCTCATACTTTTGGTAAAAAAAATTGCAATCTGCATTTATTGATTGGTTTGCGCAAAAGTTGCCGCATTTACAAAGCATGATAATTAATTTCTGCCACTTTTACAATTTTTTTTTTTTTACCAGTAATGGCGGTGATCTGCGATTTTTATCGGGACTGTGATATTGGGGCAGACATGTCAGACATTTTTAACACTTTTTTGGGACCAATGACATTTATACAGCAATCAGAAATTTAAATATCCACTGATTACTGTATAAATGTCATTGGCAGTGAAGAGATTAACCTGCAGGGGGCAGGGAAGGGGTTAACTGTGTTCCCTAAGTGTGTTCTAACTGTGAGGGGGCTGGGCTGCCAGGGGCCCCAGAGATCTAACTGATCCCGAGTACAGGGATCAGTAGATCTCTGACATGCCGCCTGTCAGAACGGGGAACCGCCGTGTTTACATAGGCGGTTCCCCATTCTGGCTCTGTCACAGGGCATCGCGAGTCCCGGCGGACATCGAGTCTGCCCGACCCGCGGCCCAGCTCAGAGGCGCGAGTGATGACTATGAACGGTGATTTGCAGGACAGAGCCACGTTGTCACCACTTATAATCGTACGGGATCGACAAGTGGTTAAAGAGGAACTGCAGTCTGCTCACATGATTTGTAATAAAAAAGGGATTTTTTGTATAACTTACCGTAAAATCCTTTTCTCTGAGTTCACTGACAGACGCAGCCTTCTTATGACACATGGGGTTATGCTCATCCTACTAGGAGTAGACTAGGCAAAACAAACAAAAGCATAGGTTGGCCCCTCCCAGGGGGCCGTCCTCACCTTAGCATATAATCCCCCCGCCCTGTACAGCACATCAGTTCGTAACAAGTCGCACAAACTCTATGCAGAGGGGTGGGTGCTGCGTCTGTCAGTGAACTCAGAGAAAAGGATTTTACGGTAAGTTATACAAAAAATCCCTTTTTCTCTTCCGTTCACTGACAGACGCAACCTTCTTATGACACATGGGGACGTCCCAAAGCTGTGTCAATCAAGAGGGGTGGGCAAAACCATAACAACTGTACCCAACAGAAAAACGCCCTCTCAGGTGGAGCTAACCGCGCCTAAACTGCTGCTTGTAATACTTTGCGGCCAAAAGCAGCATCCGAAGATGCTGAAATATAAATTTTGTAAAACTTAGTAAACGTGTGCACTGAGGCCCAAGTAGCTGCCTTGCACACCTGAGACACCGAGGCTTGGTGTCTAAATGCCCAGGAAGTACTAACTGCCCTGGTGGAATGTGCCGTGACTGGAAATGGGGGAACCTTGCCCCGAATCTCATATGCATGAGTCACGGTCTTCCATATCCAATGAGATGCGGTAGCTGACGAGGCCGCCCTGCCTTTGTGCGACCCTTCCGTCAGCAAAAATAAAGAATCAGACTTCCGAAAGGAAGCTGTAGAACTCACATACACCCGCAAAGCCCTCACCACATCCAAAGAATGCAGCTCAACTTCTTTGGGATGCGACGGGTGCGGGCACAATGAGGGAAGAACAATATCCTCATTTAAATGAAAGGAAGAAACCACCTTCGGAAGAAACGAAGGGGAAGGTCGCAACACTGCCTTGTCCTTATGGAGGACCAAGTAAGGCGACCTGCAGGATAATGCTGCCAACTCAGACACCCGCCTGGCGGATGTGATAGCCACCAGAAAGGCCACCTTCTGCGACAACAACTGTAAGGGAATGTCCCTAATCCTTTCATATGGCGGCTTCTGTAACACAGAAAGCACCAGATTCAAATCCCACGGTGCCAACGGCGTCCGTATCCGAGGAGCCACATGACGTACCCCCTGTACAAAATGTACGGATCATTGAATGAGACGCCAAGGGCCGTTGAAAAAGAACCGACAGGGCCGAAATCTGCCCGTTAAGCGTACTCAACGCCAGGTTCTTGGCCAGTTCCCTGCTGCAAAAATGACAGTACTCTGGACACTCTATTAGAGCTGGGGTTCCAACCCCCTGCCTCGCACCAGGCAATATAGGCCTTCCAGGTCCTATGATAAATCGTTTTTTTTTTTTTTTACCATAAAAATTTTATTGAAAAGAAGGTTTAAGCTTACAAAATATTGCACAGCATACAATCACTTATCCAGAGACAAAATCTGGTGTTACAGTTCGTAGTCATATATTCTCATAATAGACAATATCAGAATAAATAGATAGGTCTAATACCGAATGAGGCTTTCGTCGACAGAAAATTCAGGTTCACCATCGTCTGGTGGGGGGGGGGGGGTCACTCTATGTATCTTATGATCATCAACAAGAATTACTGGTGTCACGAACACGAAGTCCGCGAATGCATAACTGTGCCGCTTATGCATTGTTTATTGCAAAAAATCAAACTTTCCTTTTGCTACTTAGGGTTTATTCTTAGGTAAAGAAGTTCCGGCTTCCACCCCTTTGGGTGGGGGGGGGGTGGGGGGTGGTGGTCTTCAGGGTTGCGTCTGGCACATGGGGGGAGGGGGGGAGAGGTGGTACCTTCGGTCAGAGCTGGAAGGTGAGTCGAGGGAGGGGGTGATATTTCACAGACTACCCTCCTTCAATGTAGACCTCCCTCTCCGACACAGGGGAGGGGGGAGTTTATAGTGTTATGTCCTTGTTCAACTATGTGGTCGGGGTAAGTAGGGCCCGGTATTCCTGGGAGTTTTTAAAGGCGATCCACGGTTCCCATGTTGCTACGAATTGCGTGGGGTTGTCTCAAGCAATACAAATCAGTTCTTCTATCTCTGCTACCCTGTTAACTCTGTGGAACCATTCTTTCAACCCGGGTACAATAGTGGATCTCCAGTGTACATTGATGAGGTGTATGGCTAGTGATTTTTGATAGCATTTGGTCTGTGTTTTAGTCAAGTGGAGCAGGAATTGTCCTGGTGTAAAGTCTATCGGGATTGTAGAAACTTGTGAAATTATTTCATGCACCTTCCTCCAGTATGGCTGGAGGGACGCGCAGTCCCACCACACATGGAGGAAGGTGCCTTTTTCCTGTCCACATCTCCAACATTGTTCGGGGACAGCCGGGGAAAATTTGTGCACAACCTCAGGGGTCCTGTACCAGCGGAATTTTAGCTTGTAACTGCTCTCCTGTACCGAGACGTTTTGGGACCCTTTATGTATGAAGAAGTTTATTTTGTCCCAGCTTTCGTTTTTGATGTCCGACCCCAGGGCTGCTTCCCAATAGGATCGCTCTAATTTCGTGGCCTTCAGGGGGTCGTCTAGCATTGTAGCGTACAGGAGAGAGATTACATGACCTCGGGGTGACCCGTCAGCACAGGTTGACTCAAAGGTTGTCAGGTTTCGTGTCAGGTCCCCTTTACAAGTAAGGTCCATGATGTAGTGCCGGATCTGTATGTATGACCAGAATGGGATTTGGCCCGTATTAGAGTGTTCCGCTAGTTCTACTTGTGTCATGAGGCACCCGTCTCTGTGGACTCCGCCCGCAGAAATGTCTGGGAGAGCCCCGGGGTGAAGTCTGGGTTGTGTTTAATAGGACTGAGTGGGCCTATGCGCGACAAGATAGAGTATGCTGAACAGGCTCTGTCAAAAGCTTGGAGCGTGGGCCCAATTGTTGGATGTTCCGAGATCTTCTGCGTGAAGGATCTCGTTTGCATCCAGGGACCTATGATAAATCTTACGTGAAGTATTCTTACGTGCTTTAATCATAGTAGGGATTATGGAGTCAGAGACTCCCCTATCCCTCAATACCTGGGACTCAATAGCCAAGCCGTCAAAGCCAGCGAGGGTAAAGCAGGGTGCAAGATGGGCCCCTGAGACAGTAGGTCTTCGCGAAGTGGAAGACGCCCCGGAACATCTGCCACCATCCGCACTACGTCGGCGTACCAAGGACGCCGAGGCCAGTCCAGAGCTACCAGGATTGTCAGGATTCCTCCTGCTTCTATCCTGCGTACAACACGCGGTAGAACTTTTAGAGGAGGAAAAATGTACAGTAGCCGATACTGACCCCAGGGTGTTACCAGTGCGTCCGAGGCGACCGCCAACGGATCTCTTGTTCTGCACACAAAGGTCTGCACCTTGTGATTGCCCACTTGTGGCAAATCTGGCGGAACACTTTTGGATGTAGGGGCCATCTCCCTTGATCCAGAGTCCGGCGACTGAGAAAGTCCGCCAGCCAATTTCCCACACCTGGGATGTAGATTGCAGAGAAAGCTGTCATGTGAAGCTCTGCCCACCGAAGGATCAGAGCCGCCTCCGCCCTGATGGTTTACATACGCCACAGCCGTGGCACTGTTTGACTGAACCTGAACAGGGAGGCCTCGCAGCCTTTCTGTCCAACGGGACAGGCAAAGCCTGCTCGCTCTCAGTTCCAGTACATTTATCGGAAGACAGGCTTCCTGCACTGACCAATGACCCTGGGCAGAGAACTGACCCAGGACCCCTCCCCAGCCCGATAGTCTGGCTCTGCAGGAGCCGAGTGTGACTCCAGGAGTAAGGTACCGCTTCGAAAGTCGACACCCTGAGCCCCAACACCCATATACAGAACCGTAAGGAGAACTACTGGCGTGATAACAGGGTTCGCACTACTGCCTGAAGTGCTAGGAGCTTGCTCGGTGTTAGAAACACCCCTGCCTGTACCGTGTCCAGAATCAAGCCCAGGTACTTCAGCCGGCAAGCCAGAGTTAATGATGACTTCTGCTCGGCGAGTGCCCGAACGGCGCCTAGAAGCGCCCCCCGGCGCTCCTGCGGGAGCCTCAAGATTGAGGGGAAGAACCTTTCTGGGGGCAGAGAGCTGAATTCTATCCTGTACCTGGAGGACACCACCTCCAGTACCCATCAATCGGTGATGCGGGCAGCCCACCTGTCTGCAAACCCCAGCAACCAGCCCCCCCCCCAGTGAGGCGGGTGGGGGCAACCCATCATGCGGAGGCAGACTTGTCCTCCGCTTATTCGGACTTACGCTGCCAGGGCCTCCTGCTGTGCCCTCTGACCGCCTTCCCGGCCTTGCCTGCTGGGCCGGGTGCCCGAAAAAACTTCTTCTGACCTGAAGAGACAGGGCCCTGCCTACGACGACAATCTCGTCGCTTCGGCTCTGGAAGGAAAGTACCCTTCCCTCCCGTGAAATCCTTAATGATTTTATCCAACTGTGGGCCGAACAGACATACTCCCTCAAAGGGCAGGTCTGCAAGAGCTTTCTTTGAAGCCTGGTCGCCCGACCAAGAGCGGAGCCACAGCACCCGCCTGATAACAATTGAAAAAACAGACATTTTTGACAATATGGGAAGAAGATCCAAGGCAGCATGGCATATGTATCGGAGACCTTCTTCCAAATGTTGTGCCCGCTGTACTCCAGCCTGTGCACATTCACTAGACAAACTAGTGTGCAGTGTGGACGCATGCTCACAAAGAGACTGTGCCGCCATTGCAGTTGCTAGCGCCGGCCGCATGGCTGACCCAGCCAACAAGAACAGTGCTTTAGCCACTGCCTCTGTGCAGCGACCGGCCACCTCCTTAAAGGATAGAGACCCCTCCAAGGGAATGGTGGTCGTTTTATTTACCCGAGCCACGGCAGGGTCCACCACCGGGGAAGCCCACCTCTTAGTAAAGCTCTCCTCAAAGGGGTAGCGAACAGCAAAGCTTTTTAGGCAAAACCAAGGAACTTGGTGGCCTACGCCATTCCTTGAACACTGCCTGTTCAAACACCTGATCATAAGGGTAAGCCCTAGGAGACCTAGGTGGTTTAAGTGGTCCACAAACATATGCGGACTCATGCGACTCCCCTGCCTGGTCAAGCCGCATAGAGTCGCAAATATCAGTGATCAGTGCTTCCACTATCGCTTAATCCCATGAAAAAGGAGCTTCCTGATCCTCTTCGCCCTCTGAGGGCGGCTCACCCTCTGACAGACCCACAGGTGTCTCCCCTCCTCCCCTGGTAATCCTCCCCTGAGGACAGAGGGGGGGTGGGCGCTTCTGGGGGCCCCTCGGAACGGGCACCCCTGCCTGGGGGAAGAACTCCCCAAACACCGCCCTCAGCTGCTCCAAGGACACTAATGTTCCTGGGGTGGACTGTAGATCCATAGGTACCCCTGCCATAGTATTTCCGGCTTCTGACATCTCAGCCTTCCGGCACCCCCACTGTGTGACCACCACCTCTACCCCACCAATCAACCTGGGAGACCCGGGAGGATTGCACCCACCGCTACCAGCACCCAGGAAGCGCCAGCTATACTTGCTGTTTGATGCCTCAGCACTCCGACCGGAAAAGCAATGCCCACAAACTGCTGCACGCCAGGAGCTTGTTACTGTGTGTCAGCCACGCTGTCCAAGCGAAAACCGGAAGTGACTTCCGTTTTTAAGCACTTCCTACACGAGGACTGCACTTCTCCCCGACGACCACTGGGGGCCGCCAGAGAGCAGGCTGGAAACCGCATGGTTCTCAACAATGGACGCTGCCATTACACACGTGTGGTCGGCCACGAACGAGCGGTGCTCCACACTCTAATGGCGTGACCCGCCTAACACAGTGCTCCGGACGGTCGGTGCAGATTTAAGCGTTTAGTGCAAAGGTGCCTGTGGGGGAGGGGGGGAGTGGGGAGAGGGCCTCTAATGGACCCCCACTGGCCGGCCACCACCAGAGCTGCCCAGGTGCTCATTCTCCATGCCCCTAAGGTGGAATAGGGGTCCACTCACCAATCCGACGGGCGTAGCGGTAACCACCGGAGCAGACCTACCTCCCCGAGGGGAGTCATGCTGCTGACCAGGCCACTGGACAGGCGTACCAGTCACTGGGCTCTAGTGGGTTTTAGCCACTGGCCGCCCGCACGGAACGGGCGCTATGCGGTGGGCCCCCCTAAGGGTGCTCGCATAGTGTCGGCCGGACTGGGGAAAGATTTGGATTCAAGATATCCTCTATACCACCAGCCAGCTTCTTGATAGCAGTCTTCATCAGATGAATCTTTAGGAGACCGCTGATCCTATAGGGAACCAGGTCTACTCCTTGCACTAGGCAAATAAAAACTGATGTGCTGTACAGGGCGGGGGGGTCATATGCTAAGGTGAGGACGGCCCCCGGGAGGGGCCAACCTATGCTTTTGTTTGTTTTGCCTAGTCTATTCCTAGTAGGATGAGCATAACCCCATGTGTCATAAGAAGGCTGCGTCTGTCAGTGAACGGAAGAGAAAACATCTTTGCAATTCTGAAGCTTCCCTCTAACCCCTTTGCATATTATTTTATATATACTGTGATTATGTACTTGCCAAATATGCTGCAGAAATCTTTCTCCACTGAGAATCATTTTAACTGTGGGCAGCTGAAGCTGCCTGTTCACTTCCTGGATTTGCACAGACACACACCTCCAGCTCTGCAGCTCTCATTGGCCCTCTTATGACTCACCCCCCTCCCTTCCTGGCAAACTCTCATGAGAGTGAGAGAGAGAGAGAGCTGTGCATGATGTGAAATGCTGAGGCATTTCCAAACAGGAAGTGGGCTGTATAAGGTATTTATGGCAGAAAAAAAAAATGTTTTACTATTCAAAGTTAAAACAACAAGGGCAAAGAATTTAATAGATGGAAAGATGAAAAAGATGACTGAAGTTCCGCTTTAAGGAAAATAAAGTGTACATTGATATAAAAAAAAAATACCTTTTTTTTCCAGATCACTGACATTATAAATTCACATACCTGTAGAGTCTTGGTGTCCTTTTGTGACCAGAAAGCAATATTGGTCTAGGACAACTAGCTGAGCAATAAAAATACAGGTGACATTTATAATGGAAGGTCATTTCTGTGCGTTATTGTTTACTAAATAGGGTTTAAGGTCATCCACTCTCACTCAGCACTCCAACAAATACATGGGTATTGTCCTTCAGGAAAATAGATTCTATGTAAAAATTCTGACTATTCTTGGAGTTTATCGAAGATTAATGGCATATAGGTCAGCCATGAGTTGATGTCGCATTTTTCGTGATGTAATTGACAAAAATAAACCATTACACCACAACTTCAGTATTTTTCAGCAGCTTCCTGTATGTGTGACTTGATTATTATGCATCACTGCAGCTGAGTAAAAGGAAGGTGTCACATTTAGTAATTAAAATGATATAAATCGCATTGTACCAGAACCAGGAGATGAAAAGACATCATGCATTTTTCATGACATTCGTCAATTTGAGGATAAAAAAAACAAAAAAGTAAATGAAATGCTCTCAGAGTATACACTTTTACTCATACATGCTATATCCTATCAGCAAAACCTAAGCTTATATATGAGTAAAAGGATATAAAAGTTTTAAAAACTGAGTGAAAAAAGGGATAAGAAATAGCCTCCACAGCTGCTGCAGGTGCTTTTTCTTTTTACGCTCAGTTCTTAAACTGTTTGTATCATTTTGCAGTGTTTGGGATTGATTTACTAAAGGCACATAAGCTGTGCACTTTGCAAGGGAATTTTATCCTGAGCTTAAAGGGTTAATAAAACTCAGTAAAATCGGTCTGTAGGACTAAGGAAATTCCAGAAGAGGCATTAGATGATAAACTTCTTGGAGGGTATCAAAAAATTTGCACTTTAACGACTTGCCGACCAGCTCAAGCACTTTTACTGAGGCAGGTTGGCAGCCCTGCGCAAATCGCCGTATATTTACGGTGGTTCACGCAGGCGCAGTTGCAGGAGCGCCCTGCCGCTGGCGAACTTTCACACCCGCCGCATGCTCCGTGAGCGTGCCCGCGGGTCGTGCGGACTCAATGTCTGCTGGCGACCCGCGATCGCCTGTTACAGAGGCAGAACGGAGATCTGCCAGTGTAAACACGGCGGATCTCCGTTCTGTGAGGGGACAGATGAAAGATCTCATTTTCTTAGTGATCGGGAACCGTTAAATCTGTCATGCCCCTGCCAGCCCAGCCCCCACACAGTTAGAACACAGGGAGGGAACACACTTAACCCCTTGATAGCCCCCCTACAGTTTAACCCCTTCCCTGCTAATGACATTTACACAGTAATCTGTGGCTATTTTTAGCTCTGATCACTTTATAAATGTTATTGGTCCCAAAAAGTGTCAAAAATGTCCGATCTGTCCGCCACAATATCTCAGTCCCAATAAAAATCGCAGATCACCACCATTACTAGTAAAAAAAATAAAATAAATAAATATGCCATAAATCTATTTCCATAACTTGTAGACGTGATAACTTTTGTGCAACCCAATCAATATACGCCTATTTTTTTTACCAAAAATATATAGAAGAATATATATTTGCCTAAACTGAGGAACACATTTTTTTTTTGGATATATATTATAGCAAAAAGTAAAAAATATTGTGTTTTTTCAAAATTGTTGCTCTTTTTTTGTTTATAGCGTAAAAAATAAAAAAGGCAGAGGTGATCAAATACCACCAAAAGAAAGCTCTATTTGTGGGAAAAAAGGACGTCAATTTTGTTTGGGTACAATGTTGCACGACCACGCAATTGTCAGTTAAAGCAACGCAGTGCCGTATCGCAAAAAGTGCTCTTGTCAGGAAGTGGGTAAATCCTTCCGGGGCTAAAGTGGTTAATAACTAGCGATAATTGGAGGGAAACACAATTCAAGCTACTACATTGAGCTTTCATGCCTTTCTTGATTGATAAAGCGGATCCCTCAGCCTCAACCTGTTCTTGGTGTGGCATCATACGACCCACACTACTTCATAGAATGTGGAGCTGTGCCAAGATTACCTTCTGCTACCAAATTCTAAACTACATACATACTATATTGAGAATACAAAACGGCAAGGATCCTATGATCTGCCTTTTTGGATGTTTTGGCTCTTTTTCCTCATCAACATCCTTAACACCAGTTACAATACCATAAGACCCATTTCACACTGATGCAGTTTTCAGGCGTTTTAGCACTAGAAATAGCACCTGTAAAGCGCCTGAAAACTGCCTCCCATGCCGCCCGAGTGTGAAAGTCAGAGTGCTTTCACACTGGGGCGGTGCGCATGCAGGATGTTAGGAAATGTCCTGCAAGCAGCATCTTTGGGGCAGGTTGAGAGTGCTGTATACAGTGCTTCCAAAGTGCCTCTGCCCATTGCAATGAATGGGCAGTGCTTCCAAAGCGCCTGAAAAGCGCTTTGGAAGCTCCGCAACACAGGAGTTTTTAACCCCTTCTTTGGGGTTAAAAGTGCCCCGCTAGTGCCACTTAAACAGCTTTAAAGTGCTGCTAAAACAAGCAGCACTTTACCGCTAACGTGGCCATGGCCCTGGTGTGAAAGGGGTCTTATGGTCTTCACTATGTTTGTTGACGGCTCAAAGAAGTATATTAAAATCCTGGACATCACCTATTGCTCCCAAATTAACTACGGTGAAAAATGAACTGAAATCCTTGCTGTATATTGAAAAACTGGACACAATAACACAAGGGCTTAACTCTACATTACATTTCTTTAACCAATGGCAAAGATTTATAGAACACTCATTTTCAAACTCAGAAATATCCCAGCTGATGACACCATTTCTTTATACTGAATGGTGCATTAAAGAAAGTATGAATAATTCTCTAGGCAGACTAAGAATTCTACCATGTGATTCCTAGTATCAACAATTTTTCTCCACCAAGTATCTGTGGAAATTCTAAGGATCTTCAACATAGTGAACCACAATACTATTGACAAACAATTATTACTATTACTTTATATTATTACTAATATAAAAGATTTTTCTTTATTTTATTTTATTTTATTTCTGTTTACTTCCTTTGTTTTTTTCTTTTTCTATACTTCATTGTAGATCTTCTCTACAGATTAATTGATTATATTATCAGTTAAATCCAAATTACTCATACATGCTTCCACTATAAATGAACAATTTGGTAATAGTTACCTGTTTACCTATATGTTAATGTGATTAAAACTGCATGATATTAGGTACAAAGACATATAAAGTAAAAGGAAACATTGGTAATGGGTTAGATATAAGCTTTGTAAAGCTACCCCTGTCTGTTTGAGGCTTGAAAATTGCAAATTTTCAATAAAAATATTTGGGAAAAAGAAAAATCAGTCTGTTTATGCAGTAAAGCATGTTTATTATACTCATTGTGGAACCTAAGGGGTTAATCCTCATCATTGTGTAAAAAGGCTGTTTGACCCTGTCTTCTTTTATCCTCCCCTTCTTTTACTGTCCCCAATCCATCTGCTGAAAGAAGAGAGCCCTAAGAGGCACTCTGCACTTGCTGAGTGTGTATAGCTAGAGAGTTTTTGCTTTTTGGGAGGGTGCATGTGATCAGCACAGGGCCAATCAGCACAGTCCAGACAGAGGGTCAGGGGTCATTCAGCCTCATAAGACAGTCAGAGGGGAATGAAAACTTCTCCTACAAGCTTTAACCTCCCTGGTGGTATTCCCGAGTGTGGCTCGGGGTGGAATTTCAGTACCATTAGCGGTAACCCCGAGCCACACTCGGGATTGCATCGCTGGATCCAAGGCAGCATTACTTACCTTGTCCCCTGGATCCAGCGATGTCCCCAGCTGTGTCTGTGGGCTCTGTCCTCCGCCCGATGCCTTTGTGTGCCGGGCTCCATTCCCTGCGAGCATCGCGTCGCACAGGGACGGAGACCGGCGGGAAATTCAAAAAGTGAAACACACAGCAAACATACAGTACACTGTAATCTGTAAGATTACATTACTGTATCAAATCATTTCACATCCCATTTGTCCCTAGTGTTTTGCCCAGTGCCCTGCATGCACTTTTATATCATATACAGTATGCCATTCTTTCTGCCTGGAAACTTGAGAATGTCCATGGCAACCAAAAAGCACCCCTTTACGTCAAAAGTGGTCCTTGATCAGATAGAAAACAGCTATAGTAAATAAGAATCATTTGCAGAATTGAGTGATACTGATTTTTGGGGAAATTTATCATCAGACACTGAAAGTGACGATAGCGAGCACATTTCAGTGTTTTTGGTTTGATTACATTATTGAATACATTTTATTACTATTACGTTATTATTTTTGATAATTTGTTTTAGTTATTTATTATTTTATAATTTATGATTTCATGTTTCAAACTTTATCATACCCGGGATGTCTACTAGAATCTGGTTTGGACAGATTTAAGTGAGTTATTGCTAAGAATTACAGGCCTACAATATAAAACTCCAAATTTTCATGCAAAATAATGTACCGCTTTCAGCACCAAAAATCTGAAATAATCATACCGCCAGGGAGGTTAACCAGAAACCGATACAGTCACAATACTGCTATATACTGCTGATGGGAAAAGTTATTTAGCAGTTTATATTTACTGAAATGATTGCATTTCCATGTGCTATGTACTGTGGGAGACCAGATATAGTGAATGCAGGGTCCTGGGTTTGGTAACACTTTAATGACTTTCATCATCCAATTACTTGGATATTAGTATTCTTTGCAAAGTGAACTTTCACCTAATGCACTAAGATCTGAGGAAAATTTCCTTGTAAAGTGCAACCTGTCTTGAAAAGTGAACAGCTTATTTGTCTTTAGTAAATGAACCCTTTAAATCTATATTTTTGTTATTTTGAAGCAATATTTTTTTGGTATTATAAAGTTCTTTCTAGTTGAGGAAAAATGTTTTTTTTATATGTCAACCTAAGCCTTATTTTGTTGTTTATATATACTATAAATAATATATAAATATTTATACAGTATAATTATACTATGCATAATAATATAATATTATTATACTATTTATAATATATAAATAAAAGTCTTTTTTTAAAAACACTCTTTATTACAATATTTCTTACACGTAAATACTAAAATACAATATCTCTATTTCAAAAATTGCAAATACAATTACAACTCTCATACATCTTTTCTTCTTTTCCCCTCTCTTAAAATTCCATTCCATAGCCTTTTCTTCCTCATACACTCACCTCCCATCCCAATTCTACTTCCACACATAGTAGCTACTACCTCTCCTTACATCCTGCTTCCTTCCCTTATTTCAGTTATATTTATTTCTACTCCTCCCTTATATCCAAAGACAAGTAAGAATTCTTCCATATTTCCCATACTTTATGGTATTTCTGCACATTTTCTCTGTGTTCATACATTGTTTTTTCATATGGTGAAATATGATTTACAGCTTTAACCCATTGGCTAACTAACGGGGGTGTAGCCTGGATCCATCTTTCCACTATTTGTTTCCTTGCCATAAATAGTGCTTCTTGCAAGAATGTCTTGGCATTTCTGGGCCAATACTCATCTTCTAGTAGCCCCAAAAGGCACACCTTTATTGTGTTTGAGACTTGCCTTTTTAGAATTTTTGACAATTTATCTACAATTAAATTCCAATATCCCAATCCATTATTGCAGTACCACATCACATGGAGAAAATGCGCCCCCTCCTGACGACACCTTACACAGTTTGTCGTTGACATCCTCTCCATTTTGTATAGTCTAAAGTTTGTTTGATGTATAATATTTAACTGGATCATTTTGTTATTAACTGCCGGGAATGCGGTCAAGTGTGAGGGGCAAATTCCCTCCCAGTCATGACCCTTCATCTGTGGAATAGCTACCTCCCATTTATCTCTCACTTTCAAAGGTTCACCACACAATTTACACTGTAGTAGGTGTGAATACACTTTAGATATTAATCCCTTTGTTTCTTTTGATCTCAATATCCCAATAAGAGGGAATTTTGATATATTAGGCTTCTCCTTGCCATATTGCGCTTGCAATACATATCTAAGTTGCAAATATTTGTAGAATTGTTTATTTGGGATTTTGTGTTGTTCACTTAGATATTCAAACGATCTCAATATATTGTGGTCATAAACTTGTTCTAGCGTGGTTATTTTCTTTCGTCTCCAAAAATGACTATCTGCAAATGTTTTTAAGTGTTCAAGGGCTGGGTAATTCCACATAGAGATCTTTGAGGGAGTATCGCTAAAACCTGTCAGTTTTTTACCCCCTTCCATATTGACTTTGCCATTGTTCATAGAGGAATCTTAACTCTAGGTAGTTTTGATGGGTGTACTTCCAATCCCACTATCAAATCATCTACCTGTAAAAAGTTTTAAAGATGTTTCTCCAGCCCTGTCTCCTGCTCCTGCATTACCCATGTTCTTAGACGTTTTAGTTGGCCAGCCAGATAGTATAGGTATAAGTCGGGTAGTGCCATTCCTGCTGCCATTTTGGGTCATTGTAACGTCGTTACCATTAGTTTAGCCCATATGAACTTTGAAAATTGACAATTACATTTTCTTAAATATCTGCTTAGGTATTCACACCGGTATATGCGAAAGGACATACAGTTAAAATGATTGTTTTAATTCCATTCAATCTCCCCGCTACTGACAATGGTAATTTATTACAAAGTCTTAATTTACTTTTAACATATTCTATCTTCGTGTCTGCATTGGCTTTCAGGGCTTCCATTGGATCTAAGGTGATATTTATGCCCAGGTATTTAAAATAGTTCACTACTCTTAATGGGGTTTGCCCCCCCCCCCCTCTGTCCATTGGCATCAGTACTTTTTTTAACTCTTTTCAAATTTCTGTAGGCGGTGTAATTCTATATTACGATATACTGCTATGGAATGACGATGAAGATCACAGAGCAGTCAAATAATACAAGAAAAATAACTGCAGTGAAGGAAGAATACACATTTTATGCCTGCATAATGCATATTACATCTGTACAATAATCAATGGTGAGGATTGGACAAATGGGGTGTACATTAAATGGTTTCGACTGCACTTCCTACTCATGGCACATGTACACTATAACAAATCCATGGTTATACCTAAAGTGAACCAGAATGCTACCCCTACCTCATGACAAGTACCTCATAATGCCTTCATGTCAGCTTAGCTTAGCCACTTAGTGCCTGGGTAGTCTCGCATCACAGGGTACCATGAAATAGAAATATTGACCAAGCTTCATCATAGAAGGCCTGATCCTGCCCCCTCTTTTTTCTCACTGATAGGCCAATAGTGCCTCCTCTGAAGCAACACTTCCTTGCAAAATTGGTCTATTGCTTGTTGATGACAATGAGCTTAGGGGGGCCTGGATCAGGACAGGTTGACCCAGAAATCATTAAAAAAAGTTCAAAACAAAATCAATAAACAAGAAAGAAGTAAAATATTAAATAATAAAGCAAACTACTAAGATGAATAAGAAATAACCTTTCCTCCTTTAGGCCCCCGCAAAATATGGATGACATTTGTACTTATTATGTGAATGTCAAATGGTCACAAAAGCTTATGCAATCTAATTCAGCATATTTTTCATTTGTAAACCAGTACAAATAGTCTCTTTATTCAGAGCTGAGATGCTGCAGTGACAACTTCGGGCAGGAGGAAAAGTGCTCCACAGTGCTGGAAGGGACGTCATTCCTTCTCTATGACAGGCTGGGTTGCTTCTCTTGGTATCCCAATGGGATACTTTTAGTAGAGGATTCTAGGTCTTGCAGACAGAGAGAGGTGCAGTCCACTCACACCACCCTGTGCTGTTAATTTACTGCAGTGTGACAGGATGACAATGTAATAGCACAATTAGGAGACAGGGACAGTGAGTGAACAAGGACCTACATGTCAAGATCATCAGATGATAATCATCAAGGAGAAATCATCATTCCAGATTTGCATCAGCTGCATGATGGTTTTCAAACCCCTACAGGGGAATGCGTGATTTGACCATCCTGTTCATTCAGGGGTCATATCTATAAGGTGAACCACTAGTAGTATCTCTGGTGAAGGTGATACATGGACTTTGGCACCTGGATGTCACATCACCTAGTTTCTCATTCTTACTCCTACTCCTACTATATGAACTTTGCTTTCCCTCACTGAGGATTTCCAGCACTGCTTAATAATTTGATTAATTGTATATTGCACTGCACTTTTTTATTGGACATTTGGATTTGAAGTGTTGTGGGATCACCTTGGCTTCATGTACACGGGACGTATTAAAACCTCTCTAGAATGATGGAACTTGACAGCTAGTAACTGACCATCAAAAACGTCCATTGTGCCACGTTTACATGCCGTGTTTAGCCGCATTTTTTTGCATTGCAAATGGTCAGAAATCTCCATTAAAAGGCTATAAACGAAACGCGGCTAAATGCGAGTTACAGCATTTCCATGCGTTTTCAAGCTGTCATTTGGCATTACAAATGCTTCTGAACATCCATCCTGAACGCATTTTTATGCTTTCCAAAAAATGCTTCTAACCTCAACTGCCTGGAAATGACTATAAATGACCCTGTCTACATGTACTGGTAAGATAACATAGAGAAGAGTTCAGGGACAGCTGAAAAATTTGCCCAGCTGCTCCTAAAGGTCCATTTACCAGCAGCAGTGTACATGAGGCCAAGTGTTCAGCTTGCAATTGTACATTATTCTGTCATTTTTTTAGTCTTGTTTACACTGATTTTTTTTACCTGGCATAAAATGCTTAGCATCAGCACCAATACCAGTATCAGTGCAACACTACTTTTTGCTGTGGGTATTAAGCAGTAATTGTGGAGAAAAAAGGTATCCAGGGCCCATGACAGCATATTGTGGATAGGTGAGCAGAAAATGAATCTGTCCCAGGCAGAGTCTGGCCAATGAGTAGGCAGAAGAGGCAACCGCCTTGAGCGCTTCAGTAGGAGGGGGCACAAAAAGGACAGCGCCTGCATGCTATTCTGCTGAACTAGTTTACAGCTCCTAGATGGGTGTTGGGTGGAGGAATATCACACCTACCATATTCCCGTGCTGATGTATATTTTTTCTCAACTGTATAAATTCCATAAGTTAGTTTTAATACCAATCAATAAAATTAGTATTTTTACTATATTATACTTTTATGTGCCTTTAATGGCTTGCTGACCAGCCACCGCAGTTATACTGCAGTAGCTTGGCTCGGCTGCGCAAACCGCCGTTTTTCACGTCGGTTGCACGTGCGCGGTAGGCAGGCGTGCATGTGCCGCCGGCGATGTGCGCCCGCTTTACCTTCCATGAGCATACCCGAGGGTGGGGCGGACTTGATGTCTGCCAGCAACCCGCGATCGCCTACTACAGAGCCAGAACGGGGAATCGCCAATGTAAACACGGCGGTTCCCTGTTCTGTGAGGGGACATGTCACAGATCTACTGTTCCCTGTAATCAGTAACAGTTAGATCTGTCATCCCCTGGTCAGCCCAACCCTCACACAGTTAGAACACAGTGAGGGAACACACTTAACCCCTTGATTGCCCCCTGCAGTTTAACCCCTTCCCTGCCAATGAAATTTATGCAGTAATCAGTGGCTATTTTTTAGCTCTGATCGCTGTATAAATGTCATTGGTCCCAAAAAAGTGTTAAAAGTGTCTGATCTGTCCGCGGCACAGTCCCAATAAAAATTGCAGATCGCAGCCATTACTAGTAAAATAAATAAACAATAATAAAAACGTCATAAATCTATTCCCATAGTTTGTAGACATGATAACTTTTGCGCAACCCAATCAATACACGCCTATTGCGATTTTTTTTTTACCAAAAATATGTAGAAGAATATATATCGGCCTAAACTGAGAAAGAAATTTTTCTTTTAGATTTTTTTTGTAATGTATTATAGCAAAAAGTACAAAAAAATAATTTTTCTTTCAAAATCTTCGCACTTTTTTTGTTTATAGCGCAAAAAATAAAAACTGCAGAGCTGATCAAATACCACCAAAAGAAATCCCTATTTATGGGGGAAAAAAAGGACCTCAATTTAATTTGCGTATAACGTTGCATGACCACGCAATACCCCAAGGGGTATGCAATTCGTTTACAGATCCTAGATAGGGTACACTTTGTGCTTTTTTGCCTTGGATGTTAAAGGAACTAGTTCTAGCACTGGTCCTGGGGGCCTAAACGAGCTCTAAACCCTAAAAGAAAAAAAAAAACACTAAACGTGCCTTTAATATTCTGCTGCTACATAGAAAACTGTAACAGTTATTCTCATAGACATTTAGTAACAACTTTAAGCCCCTCCCCCCCCCATCTGTCCAAACAAAAATAATGTATAATTTATTGGGGCAAACTACAAATATGGAGGGATATTTAGTGCAATGAAAAAAGTTTTAGCCTGCTAAGAGGAAGCATGTGGTTCTCAATTGGTTAAATTTCTCTGCACAAACACATGTTAGAAAGCCAGTGTATATCTAATCACGTATATGGCATAAGGGTCAGTTCACAAAGGTACAACAAATGCAGTAGTTTCATTACTGTGCACTTTTTACAGTCAAACATGACATTTTCAATTCACTTGATTTTTATTTTATAGAAGCTCTCATTTTTAGGTTTTAGTTGCATATATTTGCAAATATATGCAGAAGCCACATTGCCACATTTATGATCAGTGTGGTCCCTAATTCTAAGGGTTGATTTACCAAAGGCAAATAGATTGTGCACTTTGCAAATACAGTTGCACTCATTTTCCCCAGAGCTTAGTGAATGTGGTGAAGAATAGCCACACTTTTTAAAGAATACCTAATCACATGCAAGGGAAATTAAAAAAAAACAAAAAAAAAACACAATGTATGCTTGCGTATGATTGGATGATGGAAAGCATAGCTTCAGCACATTCACTAAGCTCTGAGGAAAATGAATGCAGCTGCAGTTCCTAAGTGCACAGTCTAATTGCATTTAGTAAATCAACCCCTATATAGAGGGTTGGATTAACACAGGGGCTATTGGAGCTGCAGATCCAAGCCCCTACCTTAACCACTTGACCACTGGGCACTTAAACCCCCTTCCTAACCAGACCAATTTTCAGCTTTCAGTGCTCTCACATTTTGAATGACAATTACTCAGTCATGCAACATTGTAGACCAATCCTTCCCCCAAATTCACGGGTCACCAGTTCACCAATTCCATCCCCGAACCTAGACGTCGAGGTTATCGGGGACACAATTAGGTTGGGAGATATATCCCCAACTAAATGATTTACGTTAATCTGACACGTGAATCCTTGACGTCGACGTAAGTAAAAGGAGTCTCGAATCACTTACACGACTTCGATACGAAAGGTAGTAGGTTAGTATGCGTTCGTATGTAACACAAAAAAAAAACAAAAAAAAATTAAAGGGAACGTACACTAATCCATAAGAAATTTTTCACACCGATAAGAAGTGGTGTAAGTGATTCGAGACCCCTT
>BLSH010081069.1:952810-965727 GCA_018402905.1 Glandirana rugosa
CGAGTGGGTAGGTAGGTACGAGTTGGATGGATGGATGGATGGATGGATGGGTGAGCATGGATGGATGGGTGAGCATGGCTGTGTGAGGATGGATGGATTGATGGATGGGTGGCTGAGCATGGATGGGCTAAGAATGGGGGGGTGTGGATGGATGGGGTGGATGGCTGGGTGGGTGTTTGATGGATGGTGGGGGTTGCTGTCATTTAGCAGTGCTGTGGGCATTACACATCGCCCACAGCACTGCACACATCTTTCCTCCCCCCTCTCTCCTCTCACACTGCACCGATCGGTGCGGAGAGGAGAGAGAAAAGCCGGCGGAAGCGCCGGCTTGTTGACATGTGATCGCGCCGTCATTGGACGGCGCGATCACGTGGTGAAAGGCTGCTCACAGCGGCCATTCACCGCTATCCGTGATCAGTCGGGTCCCCCGGACCCGACGGTCACGGATGTTCCCGTGTGCGCGCCCCAGGGGGCGCGCGGGAAGCGATATTCTGGAGGACGTCCATGGACGTCCTGTCAGAATAACCCGACCGCGCTGTGGATGTCTTTTGTCTATAGCGCGGTCGGGAAGTGGTTAATATAGGCCAAGCCACCCAAAAAGTACAGACTACTCATGGAAAGCAATAGGCTAAGGCAGAGAGATCTCCCCTGATGGGCTCTGCATTCCGAATGCACCGACTGGGCAGGGTGGTGGGATTGATAATGGGCGCTGCATTAGCAGACCTAACGGAAGCTTGGAGCATGCCAATGCAGGGCTCTTACAGAAGTCTGGGGCTTCCATAGTGTTAGGCCTGCATAGCTGCACTCTTTCAGCTCAGAGAACACGCCGATACACGGCCCTTACGGAAACCTGTCAAATCAAATGCCAGCCTTCCCTAGTGTTATGCCTGTGCGGCTGCACCCTTTTGGGTTTGGGTGCACACCGGTATAGGCTCTTGGGAAAGCAGAAGGGTGCCACTGCCCAGTAAAAGGTCCACCAAACTCCACAGCACCAAGCGCATGATGCTCTTAATCCAGTCCTGTGTATATACTGTACATATATACTGTACATATACACACACACTGAGCAAAAGTATAAATGCAACACTTTTGGGTTTGCCACTATTTAATCATGAGCTGAACTCAAAGATTTACAACTTTTTCTATGTACACAAAAGGCCTATTTCTCTCAAATATTGTTCACAAATCTAATCTAAATCTGTTTTAGCGAGAACTTCTCCTTTCCCGAGATAATCCATCCACCTCACAGGTGTGGCATATCAAGATGCTGATTAAACAGCATGATTATTGCACAGGTGTGCTTTAGGCTGGCCACAATAAAAGGCTACTAACACAGATTTAGCCCACGTTCACATTGGTGCATTTTGGCATGTGATTTGACATGTCAAATTGCATGCCAAAGTGGTGGCATTTGCTGGCAATGACACCGTCTTAATTGATGCGACGTTGCATTTGCGGCGCCGCATCGATTTCCAAAAGTAGTTTCTGTACTACTTTTGGTAATTTCAGGTGCGATTTCCATTGACATCTGAAATCGCACCTGAATTCGGGACTGACATATGGGAATGAACTGGTGCGAGTTCAGGTGAACTCGTACCATTTCATTCCCGCACCAATGGGAACCAGGGCTTAGACAGATTTGTGAACAATATTTGAGAGAAATAGGCCTTTTGTGTACATAGAAAAAGTCGTAGATCTTTGAGTTTAGTTCATGATAAATAGGGGCAAACGCAAAAGTGTTGCGCTTATAATTTTGCTCAGTGTATATCTATATATATACAGTATCTCACAAAATTGAGTACACCCCTCACATTTTTGCAAATATTTTATTCTATCTTTTCATGTGACAACACTGAAGACATGACACTTTGCTACAAAGTACTTAGTGTACAGCTTGTATAACAGTGTAAATTTGCTGTCCCCTCAAAATAACTCAACACACAGCCATTAATGTCTAAACCGCTGGTAACAAAAATGAGTATACCCCTAAGTAAAAATGTCCAAATTGGGCCCAAAATGTCAATATTTTGTGTTGCCACCATTATTTTCCAGCACTGCCTTAACCCTCTTGGGCATGGATTTCACCAGAGCTTCAGAGGTTGCCACTGGAGTCCTCTTCCACTCCTCCATGACAACATTACGGAGATGGATGTTAGAGACCTTGCACTCCTCCACCTTCCGTTTGAGGATGCCCTACAGATGCTCAATAGGGTTTAGGTCTGGAGACATGCTTGGCCAGTCCATCATCTTTACCCTCAGCTTGTGTGCAAGGAAAGGAGAAAATGAGACTTTAGGGGAGGCCTGTCATTAGATGAAAATTATAATAATGCTGCTAGTTGGCAAAATACATGTCAATAATTTATTGGTAAAAACATATTAGGTTATTTGGTGTACATTGCTCTTAAATTAAAACCATGATATGTTATACAAATAACCAATCATGTACAGAGACAGTTAATATACACATTCATTCATTTTAGAAATACATAAGGTCAAAAGAAAAATGAGAGACACGATTAGCAGTACAAATTCATATAGATTTCTTAAAAATTCATCAACCACATGACATGTATTTTGCCAACTAGCAGCATTATTATCATTTTCATCCAATGACAGGCCTCACCTAAAGTCCCATTTTCTCCTTTGCTTGAACACAACCAATACCAGGGGTGGAGGTCTGTCATTATATGCTAAGTGGGGTGATGGGTGACATCCTTTCTCAACTATTTACCCTCAGCTTCTTTAGCAAGGCAGTGGTCGTCTTGGAGGTATGTTTGGGGTCATTGTCATGTTGGAATACTGCCCTGTGGCCCAGTCTCCAAAGGAAGGGGATCATGCTCTGCTCTGGTTCCTTTAATGAACTGTAGCTCCCCGGTACTGGCACCACTCATGCAGCCCCAGAGCATGAAACTTCCACCACCATGCTTGACTGTAGGCAAGACACACTTGTCTTTGTACCCCTCACCTGGTTGCCACCACACACGCTTGACACCATCTGAACCAAATAGGTTGGCTGATGTAGGTGAGTGGCAGGATCAGGAGATCAATGGTGGGGTGATTATCCCTCCGCTCTCTCTCCCTCCCCTTCCTGGCTGCTCAGTGTAATCCTATTCTGCGCATCCAGTGCTCCTCCCTTGGGCTCACCCCAGCACTCCCGCCCCAGCTCTTGAACATGGTGATCGCCCCCATGTGTTCCTGGCTCCTCCCGCGGGCTCATCCTAGCGTCTCCCAGTTGGAGGCACGCTCTCAACCCTGCAGCACATCTGACCAGGTGTCCCCCTCTCCCTGACCTCCTCTCAAGGAAATGATACTGGGGATGTGCAGACCAATCATAGTTACATAGTTAGTGAGGTTGAAAAAAGACACAAGTCCATCAAGTCCAACCTATGTGTGTATTACATTGTATATCCCTCAATGTTGTGGTCCATTAGGTGCCCATCTAATAGTTTTTTTTTAATTATCTATGCTCCCAGATGAAACCACTGTTTGTGGAAGAGAATTCCACATCATTACTGCTTTAAGCATAAAGAACCCTCTACGCAGCTTAAGGTTAAACTGCCTATCCTCTAGTTTTAATGAATGGCCGCGTGTCTTTGTGTACTCCCTTGCACAGAATAGTTTTGTCCCTATTGTGGGGTCCCCAGTACAGTATTTGTACATTTAAATCATATCCCCTCTCAAGGGTCTCTTCTCCAGAGAGAATAAGTTCAGTGCTTGTAATCTTTCCTCATAACTAAGGTCCTTCAGTCCCTTAATTAGCTTTGTTGCCCTTCTCTGAACACTTTCTAGTTCCAGGATATCTTTTCTGAGTACTGGTGCCCAGAACTGGAGGGCATACTCCAGGTGCGGCCTCACCAGAGACTTGTAGAGGGGGAGAATTATTGATTTATCCCTGGAATTTATCCCCTTTTTGATGCATGCCAATATTTTGTTGGCTTTGCTTGCCGCAGCTTGGCATTGCATGTTATTGCTGACCCTGTCCTCTACTAGGACCCCTAGGTCATTTTCCATTCTAGATGCCTCCAGTGGCTCTACCCCTAGTGAGTAGTTTCCATTCTTATTCTTGGTACCCAAATGCATTATTTTACATTTTTCTACTTTAAACCTCATTTGCCACTTATCTGCCCACCCCTTTAATTTGTTCAGATCTTCTGGCAAGGTTTCCACATCCTGTGGAGAAATTATTGCCCTGCTTAGTTTAGTATCATCTGCAAATATTGAGATTGAGCTATTAACCCCATCCTCCAGATCGTTTATGAATAAATTGAATAGGATTGGTCACAGGACAGATCCCTGGGGGACCCCACTTTCCAACACCAGACCGTTCCGAGTACTCTCCATGTATCCCCACCCTCTGGACTCTCCCCTGTAACCAGTTTTCAATCCATGTACTCACCCTTTGATCCATGCAGACAGACCTTAGTTTGTACATTAAGCATTTATGGGGAACTGTATCAAATGCTTTTGCAAAATCTAGATACACCACATCTACGGGCCTTCCTTTATCTAGATGGCAGTTCACCTCCTCATACAAGGTTAATAGATTGGTTTGGTATGAGCAATTCTTCATGAAACCGTGCTGATTACTGCTAATGATACCGTTTTCATTACAGTAATCTTGTATATAATCCCTTATTATTCCCTCCAAGAGCTTGGATATTATTGATGTTAAACTAACTGGCCTGTAGTTTCCAGGGATATATCTTGGTCATTTTCATATATTGGTGCTACATTGGCTTTTTTTCCAATCAGCTGGTACCATACCAGTCAGTAGACTGTTCTTAAAAATGAGGTACAGTGGTCTGGCAAATTCTTGACTTAGTTCCTTAACCTCCCTGGCGGTATGATTATGTCAGATTTTTGCGTCTCAAAGTGGTACATTTTTTTGCATAGAAATTTGGCGTTTTGGGGGCGCATGCGCGAAGCGGCACCGAGCAGTAATGCACGAGTGAAGCTCCGCTCCATCCCAGCACAGAACCGCCGGCACAACTGAAGCAGGGACCCTGAGACTGATGCCCACCGATAGCTGAACGCGCACAGCACACGGGGGAACTACAATTATGGTCCTAGGATCCTCTAAAGCGCCAAGGATCCAAGATGGCGCCGGCCCCCATCACACGGCCGAACACACCACGCTCGCAGAAGCAGACGCTGGGCCTCTCTCTCCCATCTCCTGGCGATGTCACTGAATCAGCATCCGATTCCGACACAGGTAGTACGGGCACCGTAAAAAAGAACGATATGTTCTCTAGGTTTGAGGCCATGTTGCAGAAGGCCCTGAAGCAAACCTCGGATCATATTACTGACAAGCTCACCAAATAGATCAGGGAGCTGAGCATGAGAACCGCGGAGCTTGAGGTCAGAGCGGACGATTTAGAATGCTGTGTGCAAAATAACACTGCTGAGATTGAGAACTTGAAAGAGGAGAATTCTATGTTGCAAGCTAGGCTGGAGGACTTTGAGAACAGATCAAGGAGGTCCAATATCAGGATCAGAGGAATCCCTGAACGGGTCATAGACCTACAGGCCACAATGACAGCACTTTTTCAGGAACTGCAGCCAGCTATACCGGTGGAAAGGCTTGAAATTGACAGAATTCACCGCACACTTGCTCCCAGGAAGGAGAATGGTCCACCAAGGTACATTATAGCCAAGTTCCACTTCTACCGTACTAAAGAACAATTACTTGCAGCTGCTAGGGGAAAAGACACCCTCACCTTTCAAGGTATTTCCTATCAACTCTTCCCTGACCACTCGCCTATCACCATAGCCAAGAGGAAAACTCTGAAGCCCCTGCTCACAATACTACAACAGCACAAAATTATCTATCATTGGGGCTTCCCGTTTTCGGTTTGTTTCACCCATCTGGAAACGAAATACACATGTCGCTCAGCAGCAGAGCTACAGTCCGCCCTCACAGAAATTGGTATCCTGCATCATACCCAGCAACCTGGTGGTTCCCGCAGACGCTCAGCCTCGAGATCTCCGCAAAAAGACCCCCCGGATATACATCGCCATGATGTGTCCACTCCCCAAAATCACCACAAAAGGGGATGATTTGACAAGAAAGTAACAGCAGAAGAGGACTCCATGGACTGAACTCTCCTTACCAACACACCTTTTTTCTATTTTTGCAGTTATGCTTGGCCTCCATTTCTCCCCTGACGCTTAAACCAGGGGCAGGAATGGATCGGTTCCGCACCCCCCTCCTGCTTACCGAGCCCTTCTGACATCTTTGGGCTCAGGGGGTCGGACCGCTGACCTTACAACCAGTGTTGGTCCCAGTTGAACATTTTCCCCCCCTCACCTTTCTACAGTTATATTTGCTATTTTATATCCTCAGTAATTCCCCCCCCCCCCTTTTTTTATGATCACCTATGGATTGTGCCGAGTTTAAAACTCACAATTTTTTTCTTATCCATTTTTTTTTTTCTGAGTTTTTACGGTTTTGTTCCTGGACTGGAATTCTTGTTCCCCATTTAATGTCCTTGGTTACGGAGCACCAAGGGCAGCTCTGGAACCTCTGGGGGGGTCTTTATACCCCTCCAGATGTTCTCCCCATCCTTCTCCCCAACATTGTTGTGGGGTTTTTTTTGTTGTCTGTATTTAGCATCTATTGGATCTTTTGTTTTACCCTTTCTCTTCTTCCTTCCTAGGTACCCATACTATTTTTTTTTTCGTTGGATCTGGCTGAGGCAGGCGCGGCAGCGGTGGCGGCAACACATCACAGGTAGGATAATAATAACTGCACAATTCACCTATGGCCCCCTTAAACATATGCACTCTTAATGTGCAGGGCTTTAACATCCCTCAAAAACGCTCTAAAGCAATGAGAGCCTTCTCCTCTAAGAAAATGCATATCGTTTGCTTACAGGAGACGCATTTCACCCCCAAAAGCACCCCCAAATTCCTCCATTCCTCTTACCCTCAATTTTATACGTCCTCAGCTGCTACCAAACAGAGGGGCACATTGATAGCTTTTCATAAGTCTACTCCATTTTCTATTTTACGCCAGATAGCGGACCCTGATGGGAGGTATCTCCTCCTCACGGGTCACCTGTCTGACGTAGCGGTGACCATAGTGAGTTACTATGCCCCAAATCGGAATCCCACTCCATTCTTCTCTCATCTTTTAGATGTGATACAGCAGCATAAATTCGGCACTATTATGATTTGTGGTGACTCCAATCAAACAATCATCCCCTTTTTAGATAAATCACCTCCTTCCCCCGCCCCCCACTCGCTGAAATTTTCCTTACAACAACTCCTTTCCAACCACTTCCTCGCTGACGTCTGGCGCGAATTAAACCCTACCAGTAAATCCTTTACATACTACTCACACCCTCATTCCACTTTCTCACGCATTGATCACATTTTTATGGCATCTAGTATGATACCCGAGATACTGGCGTCTTCGATTATTCCGTTTCCCTGGACAGATCACTCGGCGGTACATGCAGTTATCACATCTTTAGTCCCTAGATCACAAGACACTACGTGGTATCTAAATAATTCTATATTGACCCACCCTTCTTATAAGCTGGACATTGAAATGGCCCTCAAATCTTACTTTACCACGAATTCCTCGCCTGATATATCAGCACTGACCCTCTGGGAAGCACATAAACCCGTTATTCGTGGCAAATTGATACAGCAGATGGCTGCCATCAGACGAACTCGGAAAACTCAATTCGCTAAACTTGAGGCCAATTTCAATAGATGCTACGAAAACTTCCAAAAGCAACCCAACCGATCTACCAAAGACTCTCTTGACAAAGCCCGCCTAGAATTCGATCTTTTCTTAACTGACTCTGCGGATAAAACTATTCGAAGACGCCAGCATCTCACGTATATTAAAGCCAATAAACCCGATACCCCCCTTGCTCGCTCCCTCCGAAGCATAAATCCGCACTTCCCGTAACGCATACACTAGCAACCCAACTAAGATTCTAGAGATCTTCCACTCCAATTTGTCCAAAATATATAATTCTACCCAACACTTTGATGAGGCGGCAGCCGAGAAGCTGTTCTCGCAAATTACACTGCCTTACCTCAACGATAATCAAAACGAGTTACTGGAACGACCTATCTCGGAAGCTGAGGTGATAGGCGCGATTAAAATCCTGAAACCCAACAAAAGACCAGGCCCTGATGGACTTTCCGTCAATTATTATAAGAACATTGATTCGCTCTTGGCCCCACACCTCACAGTCGCCTTCAACTCACTACTGCAAGGTAATAACTTTAGAAAGGAATCTCTTACTGCTTCTATAGTCATGATCCCTAAGCCCAACTCTGATACCACCTCCTGGACCAATTTCCGACCTATCTCATTATTCAATAATGATCTTAAGATACTGGCAAAAATCCTAGCCTTGAGGCTGAATGGTATAATAGGCAACCTCATACACCGAGATCAGACAGGGTTCATCACAGGCAGACAAACAGCTGACAACATCAGACGAGCTATTCTCCTATCCCACGCTGCTAAATCCCGTCAAGTCTCAGCCTTCTTTCTTTCTCTTGATTTCAAGAAAGCTTTTGACACAGTGTCTTGGGCATATATGCATTACACCCTCCGGCGCTGGGGTTTTGGCGAACACTTTCTCTCTTGGACGTCAGCATTATACCACAACCCCCAGGCTCACGTAAAATATGCAGGGTTTCAATCAGCTAATTTCGGTATAAATAACGGTACTAGGCAGGGGTGCCCGCTCTCCCCCCTACTTTTTGCCCTCCTGATTGAACCACTGGCCCTTATGATCCGAGCTAACCCAAACATCAAAGGTATAGAGGTCGAAGGACATCAACACAAGTTATGTCTATTTGCCGACGATATTCTTCTTTTTATGTCATCCCCGCTCATCTCAGCCCCTAACCTCTTAGTCCTCCTGAACTCATTCTCTTCCATATCTGGCCTCTATATCAATCCGAACAAATCAAAAATCCTGAATATCTCCCTTCCCTCAAGCATGATTTCACAGGTGCAGGACTCCCTTCCCTTTGCTTGGGCCCAGGACAGCCTCAATTATCTTGGGGTTAAACTGACAGCATCCCACTCTGACCTCTATTCAGCTAATTACTTAACTCTTCTCCGATCCGCCACTAACCTTATGTCACAATGGTCTTCCCTTCCAATTTCTTGGTTTGGGAGGATTAATGTCATTAAAATGGTTATTCTTCCTAAATTTCTCTATCTCTTCAGGGTCCTCCCTATTCTTCCTCCGGCTTATTTCCTACGTCTCCTGCAAAACAGAGTTTTAGCTTACATATGGCAGAACACTAAGCCTAGAGTACCTAGAGCCACTTTATTCTCTCAGAAGACGGGAGGAGGCTTAGGGGTTCCCAACTTTAGGGCTTATTATCAAGCTGCACAAATCGCTCAACTGTCTAAATACCATGCCACTGGGGAATGCCCACTCTGGGTGTCGATAGAAGCAGCGGATGTTGATCCTCTCTCTATAGCCAACCTACTTTGGTTGGATTCCAAATACTGGTCAAATGTAACCAACCCCATCACCAAACATTCCCTGCTTCTGTGGAATAAACTTAGGGTCTCCCATCAACTCCAATCTCCTCATAATCCTCTCCAAGCTTTTCTTAAGAATCCTGCTTTCCCCCCTGCTTGGGAGTCGCCCTCCTTGTTTAAACGCTGGGAAGAAGCAAACTTATTTAGACTCCACATGCTGGTATCCTCCACTTCTTTCCTCTCATTTCCTGAGTTATGCGAGTCATATGGCCTGTTACCGGTAGAAATCTTTAGGATTCCTGCAAATTAAACATTTTTTTGCCCCATTCTCCAACACCGACTCCCCCTTGAATAGTTTCTCGTATTTTGAGAATATTTGCCGTTCTGACCCCCACGCTAGAGGTATCATCTCCTCACTGTACCAAACCCTACTCAATAACTCTAAAACGAAACCCCACACATATGTCGCTAAATGGAATTCCGATTTGGGGCATCATATAGACGAAGCTGACTGGGCTACCATTTGGTCAAATACTCGATCTTCCTCAATTAATGTATTTGCCATGGAGACAAATTACAAAGTTCTTCTCAGATGGTACCTCGTCCCAGCTCGAATAGCCAAATATGTCCCATCCTACCCAGATAGCTGTTTCAGGGGCTGCCCAGATAAAGGCACCTTCTTCCACATTTGGTGGGATTGCCCGACTGCACAGTCCTTCTGGAAAATAATTTTTGACCTAGCTTCAAGAGCCTTTGGTATCACCATTGTCGCCCACCCTGCCCCAGCCCTATTGAACCTGAAACCAGAGGAACTAAATAGAACTCAATTTAAACTGTTTCAGCACCTCACGACCGCTGCAAAACAAACCATTGCGAAAGCATGGAAATCCCCCATATTACTAGAATCAGAAGTCAAGGGCAGAATGGGTAAGGCGCTTACTCATGCAAAGATGGAGGCTATAGATACTGATAGGGTGAGCAGATTTGAAAAAATCTGGAGGCCTTGGGTCTCGCATTTCCTCCCTATGGGGTTTGACGACTCGCTTCTCCTTCCGTGCTGAGTCCAATTCAATCTGACCTTTCGTATTAACCTTGTGTTTGTCGAGCCGCCCTGGTGTCGTGCCCTATCCCGCCAGTCCAAGTAAGTCCAATCATGGTACCTCCTTTTTCATCCCTATGTTCATTTCTCTTTTACCTTACCTTTCCCCTTCGTCTCTTCATTACCCCCTTCTTTTTTTCTCCCCTTCTTCTTCTTCGCTTATGTTCTCCTATAAATGCCATATGTTGTTGTAATGTTTAGTATTTCAACTAATTTGGGCAGGATTTACCCTTCAAGAACAGCTGCTCATCTCTAGTGTCTACCCTTGTTTTCCAACAAATAGCTCCTCACTATACTACTAACATTGAAGCATACGGTTTGGTGACCCAATCTCTGATTGGTGTAACTATGCATACTCTGTTTAACTATTCATATCTAGTTCTGACACTCTATAGTCAACCTATCCTTGTCACTTGGACTTCTAGGTCAAAGAATTCAGTACAAACTCTATGGTATACCTACCCCCATTTAGTGTCCTCAGGCTTCCCTTGGTAACCCGGGTTTGCACTAACCCCATCGCAGCTTGTTCCCTTTTGGGGCGGTGGGCATTATTACATGAACATCAGAAGTTTCTGGACGCTAGTTTAATTTATTATAGCAGCTCTTGTTATTGTAATGTGTTGCATTCCTTGCCTTACCATACAAAGAAGGTTCTATTGTCTACAATGTATATATCTGAGTAGCCTAATACTCTGTCCAATTGTTTGCGCCTATGGCATTCCATCACCTGTTCATCTGCCCCTCCTCTTTTTGATTCCCCCCACCCCTTCATTTCTGGTTATCTGACTGTTGTATTATATATACTTTACGTGTATATCACTATATTTGTAAAACCAATAAAAGCTTTGACAAAGAAATTTGGCGTTTTATATTGTAGGCCTGTAATTCTTAGGAATAACTCACTTAAGACAAGAGTCTAGTAGACATCCTGGGTATGATAAAGTTTGAAATAATGAAATCATAAATTATATATGAAAAGAAAAATTATAATATAATAAATGACTATAAATAATTATCAAAAATAATAATATAATAATAAAAAAAATGTATTCAATAATGTAATCAAGTCAAAAACACTGAAATTTGCTCAGTTGCAGAATTGTCGCTGTCGTCACTTTCAGTGTCTGATGATAAATTTCCCCGAAAATCAGTATTACTCAATTCTGCAAATGATTCTTATTTACTATCGCTGCTTTCTAGCTGATCAAAAACCGCTTTTGACATAAAGGGACGCTTTTTTATGCCATGGGCATTCTCAAGTTTCCAGGCAGAAAGAATGACATATATAACATAAAAGAACATGCAGGGCACTGGACAAAATACTATGGACAAAAGGGATGTGAAATGATTTGATACGGTAATATAATCTTACAGATTACAGTGTACTGTATGTTCACTGTGTGTTTCACTTTTTGAATTTCCCACCAGGCTCCACCCCCGTGTGACGCAAAGCTCGCAGGGAACGGAGCCCGGCACACAGAGGCATCAGGTGGAGGACGCAGCCCGTGGTGGGACATCGCTGGATCCAGGGGACAAGGTAAGTAACCCAACCTTGGATCCAGCGATGCAATCCCAAGTGCGGCTTAGAGTCACTGCTAGTTGAAGTGAAAACGTACCCCGTGCTATACTCCTTCGTGAATACTGAGGAGAAAAATAGGTTTAACATCTTTGTCATCTCTAAATCCTTAGTAACCAGATTCCCTTCATTTTTTATGGGGCCAATATGATCTGACCTCCCTCTCTTACTATTTATATACTTAAAGAATTTCTTAGGATTCTTTTTACTCTCCTCAGCTATGTGTTCTATCTTAGCCACCCTAATTGCACCCTTACATTCCTTATTGCATACCTTATAAAGCTGGAGTGCCGACAGAGACCCCTAAGCCTTGTATTTTTTGAAGGCTTTCTCCTTTGCCTTTATATATCAAAATGAAAATAAAGCCGCGCTGAGAATAAGTCCTCAAAGGGTACAACTTGTCAGATGTTCAAAGAACCCAGTGCACAGCACACATAAGTGAATCCACCACCATATAGTGGACCCAAGAAACTTGTAGACTGTTCAACATGGGAAACTCCTGAATAAGAGTCGCGCCGAAATAAAAGTAAAACTATATATTTCCGTTTCCTCTTTCGGAAGTTTTTTATGTTCCGAATCCCCAGAGACAGCCGTGAGGTCGAAATATTCCATACGTTATTCCTTACATTCCCACGTTAATCCCACCGATTCTATCTTGTGTATCGACTCCTCTCATTTTTCTTAGGATTCTTTAAGAAATTCATATATTTATCATTCTCTCCCTCCAGTCTAGTATAACCGGGGTATTTTTTACTTCCCTTAGACCAATGATT
>BLSH010081069.1:965737-984704 GCA_018402905.1 Glandirana rugosa
GACGTCGTCCGGGGACGACGTCATCTGTGACGAAACGTACGTCGGGAGGGCGCGCTGACGTCACCAGCTATTGAGGATTGCCGGCTTTTCCTTTTACACGTGCATTTCTATGTATCTATGTGAGTACAAAATTTTATCACTGCTTGAATAAATTCTATTGCGGTACTTCACTATATTGAGGCCTTTTTCTTCCCTGGTGCGTGGACTGATACATGGGCTTCTTGCCTTTGCGCTAACCTGTGAATGAGCGGTTACTGAGGTCCATTACACACCTGGTCGAGGCTGTCCCTACCGGCATCTAGTGCGCAGCGAGTGGAATCTTATTACAACATAAAGCTGGGCTCCCAGCGGTATCTGGTAAGCCCCCTCACTATATGGTGGTGGATTCACTTATGTGTG
Organism: Glandirana rugosa; assembly: GCA_018402905.1. NCBI lineage: Eukaryota > Metazoa > Chordata > Amphibia > Anura > Ranidae > Glandirana > Glandirana rugosa. Next base: position 966,137 of record BLSH010081069.1, read on the forward strand.
CTGTGCACTGGGTTCTTTGAACATCTGACAAGTTGTACCCTTTGAGGACTTATTCTCAGCGCGGCTTTATTTTCATTTTGGCATCTTGTATTTAACTTCTAGCCGCTGCTACCTTGCTTGGACTATAGCGCAGTTTATTGTTATTTGCCTTTATATATGCTTTTATGTCGGAGTTAAGCCATCCTGATTTTTTATTAGCTCTTCCAAATGTATTTCCCATTGGGAAACACTGGCTTATACTTTGTTTAGTATGTCCTTGAAGCACTCCCATTTTTCCTCTGCGTTCATTGTTCCTAGAATTTTATCCCAACTAACATCTTCCAAACAAGGAGCGTAGTTTATGGAAGTTGGCTCTCTTATAATTCAGTGTTTTTGTATTACCCTTATGTTTCCTATTTGTGCGACTTACACTGAAAACTAATTGACCTGTGATTGCTGTTTCCTAGATTGCCCCTTACTTGCCCCTTGCGATCAGATGTGTTGTTAGTAATCAGAAGGTCTAATAATGCTTTTTTTCTAGTTGGTGCATTTACCATCTGACCCATGAAATTGTCCTGCAGGACATTTAGGAAATGTTGAGCCTTAGCTGAGTGTGCAGCACCTTCCGTTATCTGGACAACTAAAATCCCCCATTATAATGACACTTCCCATCTTTGCCGCAGTTCCAAACTGTGACAGGAGGTCCGCCTCCCCCTCTTCCCTCTGGTTAGGGGGCCTGTATCATATTCCTAGTATTATTTTCCCCTTGGTATCTTCCTTTTTTAGCTCTACCCATAAAGATTCAAACTCCTCCCTTGATCCACTAGTAATGTAATCCCTCACATTTACATACTTTTTTATATACAGGCATACCCCTCCCCCTTTTTGCCCTCCCGATATCTGCGATATAGGGAATACCCCTGAATGGTAGCAAGCCAATCATGAGAGCTGTTAAACCAAGTCTCTGAAATTCCCACAAAATCAAACTCTTCTTCGTACAGTAGCAGCTCTAGTTCTCCCATCTTGTCTGCCAGACTCCTGGCATTAGTGAATAAGCCATGTAGTTTTGTCTGTACGCTTTCTGGTTTCTTGTTGGGTATTCCTCAGTTTCATACAGGTTTAGGTTCTTCATTTGGCCTACCACTGCTGCCCCCAATGCTTCCCTCTGAACTTTGTTTCACTCTGGCTATTTCTAAGTCTAGACCCTCCCCCCGTTGCCTGGCTTAAAAGCCCCTCTAGCTTGTAGGCCATCCTCATTTGCAGCCAGTCTGCCCCTTCCCCATTTAGGTGAAGCCCGTCTCTTTTAAAGTGCTCTTAGCCAAATGAGAAATTGGCCCAGTTCTCCAGGAACTGGTTCTGTCCTTCCTCTCCAGTACCCAGGAACCCAGGATCATCCGCCCCCGGGGTGCAGCACTGAGAATGGATGAAGGATCAGAAGCTGCACCAGGCTGTCAAGACTGAATGGTGCAGAAGCTGCTGCAGTGCACAGTGACCCAAAGCAGGCAAAGGCAGTGAGTACACCCACTTACCCACCAATCTATTACCACCAATCTAGGGCCTAGCCTTTCTATTTACTACCCTAGCCTGTCTATATACTACCCTAACCTGTCTGTATACTACCTAGCCTGTCCATATACTACCTGGCGTGTCTGTATACTACCTAGTCTGTCCACATACTACCTAGCCTGTCTGTATACTACCCTAGCCTGTCTGTATATTACCTAGCCTGTCTGTATACTACCTAGCTTGTCTGTACACTACCTAGCCTGATAGCATACTACATAGCCTGTCTGTATACTACCTAGCCTGTCTGCATACTACCTAGCCTGTGCCCATACTACCTAGCCTGTCTGTATACTACCTAGCATGTCTATATACTACCCTAGCCTGTCTGTATACTACCCTAACCTGTCCGTATACTACCCTAGCCTCTCCGTATACTACCCTAGCCTGTCCACATACTACCCTAGCCTGTCCCTATACTATCCTAGCCTGTCTGTATACTACGCTAGCCTGTCTAGATACTACACTAGCCTATCTATATACTACCCTAGCCTGTCAATATACTTCCCTAGACTGTCTATATACTACCCTAGCTTTTCTATATACTATCCTAGCCCTTCCATATATTATTCTAGCCTGTCTATATACTACCCTAGCCCATCTGTATACTACCCTAGCCTGTCTATTTACTACCCTAGCCTGCCCATATACTACCCTAACCTGTATATATATTTCCTAGCCTGTCCATATACTACCTAGCCTGTCTATATACTACCCTAGCCTAGCTATATACTACCCTAGCCTATCTATATAATACCCTAGCATGTCCATATACTACCCTATCCTGTCCATATACTACCCTAGCCTGTCTATATACTACTTCAGCCTGCCTGAATACTACCCTAGCCTGTCTATATACTACCTTAGCCTGTCTGTATACTACCCTAGCCTGACCGCATACTACACTAGCTTGTCCATATACTACCCTAGCCTCTGTATATACTACCCTAGCCTGTCTATATACTACTCTAGCCCATCCATATACTATCCTAGCCTGTCTATATACTACCCTAGCCCATCTGTATACTACCCTAGCCCATCTATTTACTACCCTAGCTTGTCCATATACTACTCTAGCCTATCCGTATACTACCTAGCCTGTCTGTATACTACCCTAGCCTGTCTTTATACTACAATAGCCTATCTATATACTACCCTAGCGTGTCTATATATTACCCTAGCCTGTCCATATACTACCCTAGCCCGTCTACATACTACCTTAGCCGTATACACCTAGCCCTATACTGCCCTATCCCAGTGGCATATCATCCATGGGTGCAACATGTTCACTACACACAGGCCCTTAGAGGTGGGGGGCCACTGTGCTGACACACACTGTACCCATGGATGCCCATGTAAATCTGACTTTCTGATAAATGTAATTTTAGTTTTAATTGTCACGATATAAAATGATAGATGTGGGGGCCTTTTGGTGGGTTTGATTTTTTTTCTTTGGGGGGGGCAGCATTTTATTCTTGGACCCAGCACAATGTCTTGGGCCAGCCCTGCTTGTAACACTTATCAGTCACATGACACCAGGGAGAGAAAATGGCTAATTGGACCAATTTGCACATTGTCACTTAGGGTGTATTCACTTTTGTTGCCAGCGGTTAAGACATTAATGGCTGTGTGTTGAGTTATTTTGAGACAACAAATGTACACTGTTATACAAGCTGTACACTCTCTACTTTACATTGTAGCAAAGTGTCATATCTTCAATGTTGTCACATGAAAATATATAATAAAATATTTACAAAAATGTGAGGGGTGCACTCACTTTTGTGAGATAATGTATATATATATATATATATATATATATACCTGTATATATATATATATATATATATATATATATACAGTATATGGCAGCCAATTTGGTCTGTTTAAAACTAGCTAAAATGTAAACATGTATGTGGACTGGAAAATATAAACCAGTATGAGTGATCCTCAGCACACTTTCAAGATGGCCAGCAAATGAAAAAATAAAAAAAGTGAATTTACAAAAGTTATCTCAGGTGTTTTGCATTCCTTTAGCAATTAAAGAGAAATAAATGATTTCAATGGTTAAATAACTTTTTTAAGCAGAAAAATAAAAATGTGACACCAATGCAATATTGAAAGTGAAGTGAAAACTGTCATGCGATAAAATAACAAAAGTAGGTAAAATAACTCTAGAGGTCTGAATAACAGAAATATTTTTCACTTGTGGGAAAAACTATTTTTAGCAACAATGGAAGAGTGGATATAGAGTAAAAACTGTAACCGAGAATATAATGTTTGTCTCTAATGGCAGGATTATATTATGTTCTGTTGCGTTTTAGGGTCCTTTCACACATACGGACCATTCATCAGTTCATCAGTTCCATCACATCAAAACGGATTAAGTATTCATCCGTTTTTCATCCGTTTTTTCATCCGTTTTTCATCCGTTTTTCATCCGTTTTTTCATCTGTGGTCATCAGTTTTTCATCTGTTTTTTTTTACATCCACTACCAATGCAAAAACGGATGAAAAACTGACTGTTCGTCCGTTTACATCCATTTTTCGTCCTATCCGTTCTTTTGACGGATGAAAAATAGGACTTTCATCCGTTCAAAAAAACGGATGTTGACGGAAGCGGATGAAAACGGATGCAAATGAATGATCATCCGTTGGCATCCGTTTTTCCATAGAGTTGCATTGATGTCCATTTTTCATCCATCAACGGATGGATGAAAAATGGACAATTGTGAAAGGGGCCTTAGGGGATTATTGGAGAAGGTTTAAAAAGTAAGGGTCCTTTCACACATATGGACCATTCATCAGTTCATCAGTTCCGTCACATCAAAACGGATGAAGTATTCATCCGTTTTTTATCCGTTTTTCGTCCGTTTTTTCATCCATTTTTTCATCTGTGGTCATCAGTTTTTCATCAGTTTTTTTTACATTCACTACCAATGCAAAAACGGATGAAAAACTGACTGTTCGTCCGTTTACATCCGTTTTTCGTCCGATCTGTTTTTTTGACCGATGAAAAATCGGACTTTCATCCGTTCAAAAAAACGAATGACGACGGAAGCGCATGAAAACGGATGCAAATGAATGATCATCAGTTGTCATCCGTTTTTCCATAGAGTTGCATTGATGGCCGTTTTTCATCCGTCAACTGATGGATGAAAAATGGACAAACGGTCCGTGTGTGTGAAAGGGGCCTTAGAATGATACTGTTACCATTTTTGTAAATGTAAACTAAATGTGCAATTTAGAAATTCAGAACAGTATATTTTCACATTGCAATCAAAGGCATACTCACTATTCTTTGGGTCAGGAAAGAAAGGGAATATGTGGTTTGTCTTCAAGAAAAAAAAAAAGAAGTCAGTTGACATTAGGAAGTTTATTTATCAACAACAGAACACGATTGAGTCAACTGCAGCAAGATTAAAAGATGAATTAATATAGTATACTATAGTTGATTAATTCATCCTGATGCATACTGATGTATACTTTACTGCAGGTCTGTTTTTTCATGTATATACAGTACTATACATTTCTAGAGTAAACCATTCTAGTAACGGTTCCTTTTAAGGCCATAAAATACACATAAAACCCAGATGATTGATATTAAGTTTAATAGAACACTGTGTAGTTTAAACATATGCCATTTTCTTTTATTAACCACTTCACCCCTGGAAGGATTTCCCACTGTAGGACTAGAGCACTTTTTGCGATTCGCTTTAACTGACAATTGCGCGGTCATGCGACATTCTACCCACACTAAATTTGGGTCCTTTTTTTCCCACAAATAGAGCTTTCTTTTGGTGGTATTTGGTCACCTCTGTGTCATTTCTGATCATTGCTATAAACAAAAAAAGAGCAACAATATTTCTTACTTTTTGCTATAATACAAATCAAAAAAAAAAATATAAAAAAACAAATGTATTCATCGGTTTTGGCCAATTTATATTCTTTCTCATATTTTTGGAAAAAAAATCACAATTGGCATTTATTGATTGGTTTGTGCAAAAAATGCTGGGTTTATAAACCATGAGAATTCATTTCTGGCGTTTTTACATTTTTTTTTTTTTTTTACTGGTAATGGTGGCGATCTGCGATTTTTATCGGGACTTTGATATTGGAGCAGACATGTTGGACATTTTTGACACTTTTTTGGGACCAATGACATTTAAACAGCGTTTAGAAATTGAAATATCCACTGATTACTGTATAAATGTCATTGGCAGGGAAGGGGTTAACCTGCAGGGGGAGATCTAGGGATCAACTGTGTTCCCTAGGCGTGTTCTAACTGTGAGTGGGCTGAGCTACCATGGGCATAAGAGATCTAACTGATCCCAGTGACAGGGATCAGTAGATCTCTTAGATGCCGCCTGACAGAACGGGGAACCGCCATGTTTAAATTGGCGGTTCCCCGTTCTTTCTCTCTGGCAGGTCATTGCGGCTCGCCGGCAGACATTGGGTCCGCTCGAGCCATTGCACACTCCTGCAGAGTGCGTCGGGCATGAGAGCGCGCCGGCGGCGGTGTGCTCCTGTCCGCTAACTGCGCATGCGCGAATCACCACTTATATATAGAGCCACACCGCAGGAGTAAATATACTGCACGCAGTCAGGAACCGATTAGATAAAATGCTGTTTATAACTTTGTGTTGGTCCCTTGTTTCTTATCAGTAAGCTGATCTCCTGCAGCCTCCTTGCAACCACTTCCTGTCTACATGCATGCACTGTAAAAGGTTGACAATGCATAAGAACAAAAGGGAGCCAGGGAGAAAGCGTTGTCATCCTGTAAGAAAAATTCTTTCTGTCACACTAGGAGAACAAGGGGCAGTAGTAGTAGTTAATCAGACTATGTGGCATACACATGTGCTGACAGGGAACATGCTGACAGGAGGAGAGCAGAGTTAATTATGTACAGCTCTACTGCACCAGAGATGACACCTCTGTATTCTTTAACTCTAGAGATTATTTAACTCTAATAGAGCAATGTATAAACTGTTGGCCTAGATCTAGCTTTAAATTATAACTGCACTGTTACTACAATTATTTTTTTGATCTTTGCCATTTAAAGTATAAAAATACAACTAACTTTAAGAGGCACAACATGTTAAAAAAAGCAGCAAATGCATTCATTTGTATAGAACCTAAATACATATGGCTTATTATTTATTAATGAAACTTCAAAGAATTTTTGCTGCTGCATTGAACAGTTTTTTGTCCCTTGTGTCCTGAGTTGGCTGTACATAGGAACTTAAGTAAATGTCTGTATTTATAGCTTTTAATGGCAGAATCATGGAGGATCATGGAGAAAGGTAGCGATGCTCCTTGCTGTGTTCCCATATGGAAAAGAGAAAAATCGCAGATGTGTGTGTATGTATGTGTGTGAAGGAGAGGGGGGAATCCCACCTTAAGGGCTGGTTCACAGTGCTCCGATCTCGGAGATCGGATGTGATTCGCACCGCACTGCAGTTTGAGTCACATGCGATCTCTGTGTGATGCAAATTCAGCAATAGAGATTGTATGCCTGAATTTGCATCGCAATCGGAGCAAACTCACACAGGACCCTTTTTTTTTTTTGCAGGGTCAGAATCGGATCGCATGGTGGTTCAAACCATGTGATCCGATTCCTGTGCGAGTTTGCAGTTCGCAGTGCGATATGCAAACTGATTTGGGGGTGTCATTAACATTGTATTGACACCCACAGTTCGCATATAGCAGTGTGAACTGCTGCCCAGAGACATGCGATGCGGGAACCCACAGTGGATTCACAGAGTTCCCCCATTGCTGCAGTATGAACCCGACCCTAAATACAGGCTCCTGAGGGATACCTGCACTTAGAAGATCATTCTGATGCACACTTATCATTTCCATGCACTGCAAATTACATTAGGTCTCCTACCCTCTCTCAGATAGTCGCACAACCATGTCTAGTGACTGCCTGTTCCAAATGTCATAACCTGATCAACACTAATCCTCCTGCACATGTTATTTTATAGCACTATTGAAGACAAGGAACAAGCCCTTAAATGTTCTCTTTACTGTGGTGCAGACATGGTCTAATATGGCAAAGCCTAGTTCACAGGGAATAAGTCCTTTTTCTTTGACTGTCTCTGCTTTATGGTATACACAGGCATCAGTGGAGCAAGCAGGTGAATGTCCATACTATTGTCTGCCAGGCCTTCTACATATACCCAAATGCCCTTTGAGATAGATGCTAAAGCTAGTAAACTTTGTAATTTAATATATGTCATTTATTGTCCCCTTCCATTTCTTAATGAGCGCAGTGAGTGATTGCTATTGATCACGCACTGTGTTCATAACTGAAGCATAGTAAACACTGTTTACAACTACCATCTGAGAAGATAAAGAGCCTCATCCACAAATACCATAAAAGACTTCACGCTTTCATTGATGTTAAAGGGGGCAATAAACGGTATTAAGAACTGGGGTATGTAAACTTTTGGTCAGGGTCATTTGGGTAGTTTCTGTTGTCATTATGATTTAAAAAGAGTAAACACAGTTGATTGATAATAAATGGCTTCAGCCAAACACTAACCATGAGTGAAAGAAATGTTTGTGTTCTCATTCATTTTCTCTGAAAAATGGCCAAGAAATCATAAATTCTGCCAGAGTGTGTAAACTTATGAGCACAACTGTATATATATATATATATATATATATATATATATATATATATATATATATATATATTGTGGCAGGGTGAGCCTGTTTGAGTTGGTGATTTATGCTTTACGCCAGGTTTTGTGAGGAGCAAGCACACTAATGCCGCATGTGTGTGCTGGCTTCATATTAAAGCCAGAGGTTGAGCTAAGAGCCCCACCCTCCCAAGGAGGTCAGTGAGTGATGGCAGCCATGAGTGGTGCTGGTATGCACCATAGTGTCCAGGACAGGACAGATGAAGGCCCGAGCTGGAGAGAGTCCAGCAGGGATAGAGCAGTTAGGGAGCTGCGGAAGCAAAGGCACAGAGCTGAGATACAGCATCTGTGCAGGAACACTGGGACATGTTTTATGGCCAGGAAGACCAAAGAGGTACTACTCGGAGCAATAAACCTGCTACAAGATCCAGGAGGCTCAATGTAATGTTTGTTGCATTGATGATGAGAACCCCCTGTGTAGGAAGACAAACCTGTACGAACTTTTGACATTTCTTTAAAATAGAGTGAGCAGGAAAGCACTGAAAACGATTTCTGGCGTGGAGTAAACTCACTGTTTTGGCACTGCTATTGAGTTATGAAACCCAAACATGTCACAGTATATATATATATATATATGTAATATAATATGATATAGTTCATCTGCTAGTACATCTAGCAATTCTATCCTCCCAGACAGACTATGCTGCTGTCCAAAGGTGCCCATGTACTCCTTCATCCAGAGTGGGGGCACTCTAATACAGGAGGTGTGTTACTGGCCACATCACCAAGTGGAGACAGAGGGAAAGAGCCTAAAACAAGAAAACTAATGCAGCCACAACATCTAAGAATTGGTAAATTCTAATATATCACATTTTTGGTTTTGGGTTTAATACTGCTTTAAAGTATGCAAACTATTGGGCATGGTTTAATAGAGTTTGAGCCTACTTGCATATACACCACACATGTATGCCACAGTCCTTGTACTCAAAATATTCCTTATGTAAAGAATTTAGACAGAAAGTTAATTCATTGTCTAATCCTACCTTTATTAAAGTAACTGGGGGCATCATAGCAAACAGCAACTGTAGAGACAATAAATACTGTGGTCAAGAATATGTATGGTACAGCACAGATTAAGGAGTACAACGGTCAGGACTATATAACATAAAAAAAGCAAAGTCCTTGGTGATCAGAGGAAGGAAAAAATGATTGTTGTAAGTGGGTGAAAGACTTCCCCAATGTTAAAATAAGTGGGAGGAAGAATTTCATCTCCCAAGGCACTGGTGGTCAGTCAAGAGTTAGACTAATTTCCCAGAGTGAAACTTGTGTAATAACCCTTGAGAATTGACTTTTAATTTTCCATGAAAGATGACATAACAAGAAAAGAAAAAGCACAATAAACCCCAACCATTGATGTTCCATCAACAACACCGTGGTTACGCTACTTCTTACATGATCATTTTGTTAACTGAAACCACAGAGAGGTACTCTTTACTGATCTTCTAGCATATCTATGTTCTGACATGTCAGGGGATACTATTAAACAATATTTTGGTGTAGCACTACCCTCATATAAGCTTCTGGACAGGAATTCATTGAAAGTAACACTTAGTACCCAGTAGAAACGCTATATCAAAGAAAACAGCCAACAAACCAGGTAGTAAAGGCAAACCTGATATATTGTCACCAAATATGGTTGGTAACTAGGCATGCATAAAATGGATTAACCTTGATAATAACACAATTTAGCATACAAAATGATTAATAGTAAGAACGAGGCATAAAATTACATTTCACATCCAGATCAACATAAACAGTAGCAAGGCTACCTCAAGTGCAGCAGTTAACAGTAGTAAAGTTTAATCTACTGAGTGCTGGAACTATACTACCAGAGCGACATGGGCAGTCTTTTGAGGTGCTCTTCTGCCAGCTATCGTTGGGGCCATATAAGAGTGTTGTGCTCTTAAAGACAGTCACATGTAACCTGCATGCAGTATAGGTAAAGAAGAAGTAGGATATAAGATGACTAAAATTGGTGCAGCGCTGATATAACCACAGTGAAGAAATTAAATCACTAGAAAGGTTGATAAGGAACGCTACAGCTGAGACCATGTTCTTGTGACCTTTGTGATGAGGGTCCATTGCAGGGGGTAAGAGGCTGTGTGTGTGGTGTCGGTGGTGGTCTCCTATCCTTCCCACTGTGGAATATTGGTCTTGTGGATTTAACATCCTCCCCATGTTGAGGGCATGTGGCCTGGTATGGTTTGGAGGGGGGGGGCGCTCGCTCGTCCTCACCCCCTCCTGCCATGCCAGGGCTGTATGCTCGGATAAGGGTCTGGTTTGGATTTTGGGGGGGACCCCACTCAGTTTTTTTTTTAATTTGCTGCGGGGTTCCCCTTAAAATCCATACCAGACCTGAAGGGCCTGGTTTGGATTTTGGGGGGAACCGCATGTCATTTTTAAAAAAATTTTGGCACGGGGTTCCCCTTAAATTCCATACCAGACCTGAAGGGCCTGGTTTTGATTTTGGGGGGAACCGCACGTCATTTTTTTGTTTATTTTGGCATAGGCCCTGCTGTTGTAAATTAGTTTAAAAAAATGTGATAAAATCCCCCAGTCAAACAAGTGACAAAAAATTGGGCCTTGTGTGTTGGTGTTGCCAGAACAATGTAACCCCTTGCAGTTACTCTTGCAGGATGGAGGAACTGGGCCTGATGTTGCAAATTAGTTTACAAATTGTGACGAAAGCCCCCAGTCAAATAGGTGGCCAAAAATTGGGCCTTGTGTGTTGGCGGTGCCAGAACACTGTAACCCCTTGCAGTTACTCTTGCTGGACGGAGGAACTGGGCCTGAAGTTGTAAATTAGTTTACAAATTGTGACAAAAGCCCCCAGTCAAACAGGTGGTGAAAAACTGGGCCTTGGGTGCTGGCGGTGCCAAAACACTGTAACCCCTTGCAGTTACTCTTGTTGGACGGAGGAACTGGGCCTGAAGTTGTAAATTTGTTCACAAATTGTGACGAAAGCCACCAGTTAAACAGGTGACCGAAAATTGGGCCTTGTGTGTTGGTGGTGCCAGAACACTGTAACCCCTTGCAGTTACTCTTGTTGGACGGAGGAACTGGCCTCAAGTTGCAAAATTAGTTTACAAATTGTGACGAAAGCCCCCAGTCAAACAGGTGGCGAAAAATTGGGCCTTGGGTCTTGGCGGTGCCAGAACACTGTAACCCTTTGCAGTTACTCTTGTTGGATGGAGGAACAGGGCCTGAAGTTGTAAATTAGTTTACAAATTGTGACAAAAGCCCCCAGTCAAACAGGTGGTGAAAAATTGGGCCTTTGGTGCTGGCGGTGCCAAAACACTGTGACCCCTTGCAGTTACTCTTGTTGGATGGAAGAACAGGGCCTGAAATTGTAAATTTGTTTACAAATAGTATCGAAAGCCACCAGTCAAACAGGTGGCCAAAAATTGGGCCTTGTGTGTTGGTGGTGCCAGAACAATGTAACCTCTTGCAGTTACTCTTGCGGGATGGAGGAACTGGGCCTGATGTTGTAAATTAGTTTACAAACTGTGATGAAAGCCCCCAGTCAAATAGGCGGCCAAAAATTGGGCCTTGTGTGTTGGCGGTGCCAGAACACTGTAACCCCTTGCAGTTACTCTTGCTGGACGGAGGAACTGGGCCTGAAGTTGTAAATTAGTTTACAAATTGTGACAAAAGCCCCCAGTCAAACAGGTGGTGAAAAACTGGGCCTTGGGTGCTGGCGGTGCCAAAACACTGTAACCCCTTGCAGTTACTCTTGTTGGACGGAGGAACTGGGCCTGAAGTTGTAAATTTGTTCACAAATTGTGACGAAAGCCACCAGTTAAACAGGTGACCGAAAATTGGGCCTTGTGTGTTGGTGGTGCCAGAACACTGTAACCCCTTGCAGTTACTCTTGTTGGACGGAGGAACTGGCCTCAAGTTGCAAAATTAGTTTACAAATTGTGACGAAAGCCCCCAGTCAAACAGGTGGCGAAAAATTGGGCCTTGGGTCTTGGCGGTGCCAGAACACTGTAACCCTTTGCAGTTACTCTTGTTGGATGGAGGAACAGGGCCTGAAGTTGTAAATTAGTTTACAAATTGTGACAAAAGCCCCCAGTCAAACAGGTGGTGAAAAATTGGGCCTTTGGTGCTGGCGGTGCCAAAACACTGTGACCCCTTGCAGTTACTCTTGTTGGATGGAAGAACAGGGCCTGAAATTGTAAATTTGTTTACAAATAGTATCGAAAGCCACCAGTCAAACAGGTGGCCAAAAATTGGGCCTTGTGTGTTGGTGGTGCCAGAACAATGTAACCTCTTGCAGTTACTCTTGCGGGATGGAGGAACTGGGCCTGATGTTGTAAATTAGTTTACAAACTGTGATGAAAGCCCCCAGTCAAATAGGCGGCCAAAAATTGGGCCTTGTGTGTTGGCGGTGCCAGAACACTGTAACCCCTTGCAGTTACTCTTGCTGGACGGAGGAACTGGGCCTGAAGTTGTAAATTAGTTTACAAATTGTGACAAAAGCCCCCAGTCAAACAGGTGGTGAAAAACTGGGCCTTGGGTGCTGGCGGTGCCAAAACACTGTAACCCCTTGCAGTTACTCTTGTTGGACGGAGGAACTGGGCCTGAAGTTGTAAATTTGTTCACAAATTGTGACGAAAGCCCCCAGTCAAATAGGTGGCCAAAAATTGGGCCTTGTGTGTTGGTGGTGCCAGAACACTGTAACCCCTTGCAGTTACTCTTGTTGGACGGAAGAACTGGGCCTGAAGTTGTAAAATTAGTTTACAAATTGTGACGAAAGCCCCCCGTCTAACAGGTGGCGAAAAATTGGGCCTTGGGTCTTGGAGGTGCCAGAACACTGTAACCCCTTGCAGTGGAGGAACAGGGCCTGAAGTTGTAAATTTGTTCACAAATTGTGAGGAAAGCCACCAGTTAAACAGGTGACCAAAAATTGGGCCTTGTGTGTTGGTGGTGCCAGAACACTGTAACCCCTTGCAGTTACTCTTGTTGGATGGAGGAACAGGGCCTGAAGTTGTAAATTAGTTTACAAATTGTGACGAAAGCCCCCAGTCAAACAGGTGGCGAAAAATTGGGCCTTGGGTGCTGGCGGTGCCAAAACACTGTAACCCATTGCAGTTACTCTTGTTGGACGGAAGAACAGGGCCTGAAATTGTAAATTTGTTTACAAATAGTGTCAAAAGCCACCAGTCAAACAGGTGACCAAAAATTGGGCCTTGTGTGTTGGTGGTGCCAGAACACTGTAAGCCCCTGCAGTTACTCTTGTTGGATGGAGGAACTGGGCCTGAAGTTGTAAATTAGTTTACAAATTGTGACGAAAGCCACCAGTCAAACAGGTGGCCAAAAATTGTGCCTTGTGTGTTGGCGGTGCCAGAACACTGTAACCCCTTGCAGTTACTCTTGTTGGATGGAGGAACTGGACCTGATGTTGTAAATTAGTTTACAAATTGTGACAAAAGCCCCCAGTCAAACAGGTGGTGAAAAATTGGGTCTTGGGTCCTGGCGGTGCCAAAACACTGTAATCCCTTGCAGTTACTCTTGTTGGACGGAGGAACCGGGCCTGAAGTTGTAAATTCGTTCACAAATTGTGACGAAAGCCACCAGTTAAACAGGTGGCCAAAAATTGGGCCTTGTGTGTTGGTGGTGCCAGAACACTGTAAGCCCTTGCAGTTACTCTTGTTGGACGGAGGAGCTGGGCCTGAAGTTGTAAATTAGTTTACAAATTCTGACGAAAGCCCCCAGTCAAACAGGTGGCCAAAAATTGGACCTTGGGTGTTGGCGGTGCCAGAGCACTGTAACCCCTTGCAGTTGCTCTTGTTGGACGCAGGAAGGGGACCTGCTATTGTAAATTAGTTTAACCACTTAAGCCCCAGAGCCTTTTTTTACACCTATTGTTTACAAGTTAAAATATTTTTTTTTGCTAGAAATTACTTAGAACCCCCAAACATTATTTTTTTCAAACAGCCTAGAGAATAAAATGGCGATCGTTGCAATACTATTTGTTATACGGTATTTGCGCAGCAGTCTTTCAAGCTTTTTTGAGTTAAAAAATAAGACAACAGTAAAGTTAGCTCAATTTTTTTGTATATTGTGAAAAAGGATGTTACGCCGAGTAAATAGATACCATACATATAAGGGTTGAAAATTGTGCACACTTTCGGAATGGCGACAAATTTCGGTACTTAAAAATCTCCATAGGCGACGCTTTAATTTTTTTTTACGGTTACCAGGTTAGAGGTGCAGAGGAGGTCTTTTGCCAGAATTACTTCTCACACTCTGCCGATCACGGTGATACCACACATGTGTGGTTTGAACACTGTTTTCATATGCGGGTGTGACTTACTTATGCATTTTCTAGGCTGCGTGAGCTCCCGGTTACGCTTTAAATTTTCTTTTTTTCTTTTTTATTATATTTTTCCTCTTAACACTGTTCCTTTAAAAAAAAAAAAAATCTGATCACTTTTATTGCTATCACAAGGAATGTAAACATCCCATGTGATAGTAATATATGGTGACAGGTACACTTTATGGAAGGATGGGGCATCCCTCCTTTGCCCTTCACAGTATTCAGATCACCAAAAATGGCGATTCTGAATACTGTCTTTTTTTTTTCAAACCGGCGCTGTTTCCCGCCGAGTAAACCAGAAGTGACGTTCTGATGTTGCTTACAGAAATGTACGAAGGAGTCCCGATTGAAACTGACTCCGGCTTCCACAGGGACTCCACACAGCAGCCAGAAGTGTCAGATTAGAGCTCCGGTCTCCTGGTGGAACGGGAGACCAGAGAAGAGCGGCGGATGGCGGCGGGAGGGGGGGTGGCTCCTCCCGCTCCCTGGAATAAAGACCGAGCGGCTTCCCAGCCAGATCGGTCATTATCACTGGATAGCCGGCCATCGGCTCTAAAAAACTATACTGGGGTATAGCCTGTAGCTGCAGGCTATACCCCGATACTTCCACTTAAAGCTGCCTCCGTTTATAAAGGACAATTCACGTTAAGTGGTTAAAAATTGTGATGACATGCTCTAGTCCAACAGGTGGTGAAAAATTAGGCCTTGGGTGTTGTCGGAGCCAAAACACTGTAACCCCTTGCAGTTACTTCTGTTGGGCGCAGGAATGGGTCCTGCTGTTGTAAGTTAGTGTAACCACTTAACCCGAATTGCTGTTTATAAATGGTGGCTGCTTTAAAGTGATTGTCAAGTCATGACAACAACTTTAAACTACAGGTAAGCCTTATTATAGGTCCAGGAAATATCTCCTAAACCATCATCGGCACATGCACACTGAAAAACCAGCATTTGGGGTAGCCCAGGGTGCCATTTCTTCTGTATTTGTGCCCTAAATGATGGCTCCCATGCGCAGGAGTGACTTCAGCGCGGCTCCGCCAATCACAGCGCTGGAGCACCGCGCTGTGTTTGGACGGAGCCACATAACTGGAAGACTGATGTGTCGGTCACAGCGGTGTGCCGAGACCGCTGCAACAACTTCATTCCGAGGTAAGTGTTTCATAATGAGCCAGTATGCGCTGCATACTAGCTCATTATGCTTTTGCTTTGCAGGTTTTTTTTTGGGGGGGGGGCTGGGGGCGGCTTTACAACCACTTATATGGACGTATTGGGGTATAGTCTGCAGCTACAGGCTATACCCTGGTACCAATTTTTAGAGCAGGGGGGCGGCTATCCGTTGATAACAGCCGATCCGGCTCGGGAGCTGCTCAGTCGTTATCCAGTTGGAGGGGACATCCTGCCACCGTCTGCCGCTCTTCTCCGGCCTCCCACCGAGAGACCGAAGTTCCGATCTGAAGCTTCTGGCCGCTGTGTGGAGTCCCTATGGAAGCCGGAATCAGCTTCGATCGGGACTCCTTCGTACATTTCCAGAAGCAACGTTCCGGTTTACTCGGCAGCTAAGAGTGCTGGTTTAAAAAAAAAAGAGTATTCAGTGAAAGGATTTGAACTCCTCTCAACCCCCGTCAATTCGTGGTGGAGCAGTTATCTCCCTTGGTACCCCAGAGCTCTTCCCTGAGCCATAAGAAAGTACACACACACAAAGCTGTCTCTCAGGAAAAAGCTACTCTTTATTTCCCGGGTTTATTTTTTATACTCAAGAAAAAGTAGGAGTTACAAACACCCTGAAAGGTGGTCTCTTACAACAGTTTCACTTTCCACATGTAATATCAGGGAAAAGGAAACTCTACAAACGAAACTAGCTTCATGCATCTTAAAGGGGTCTTAGCATACATATATGTGTAATAGAAAGCATACATAATCCTACAAAATGGAGACACTTAGGTTATACATTTTCATTCAGAATCACCGTTTTTGGTGATCTGAATACTGTGAAGTGTAAAGGAGGGATGGGGGTCTTCCATAAAGTGTGCCTGTCACCATATATTACTATCACATGGGATTTTTACATTCCTTGTGATAACAATAAAAGTGATCAGATTTTTTTTTTTTAAAGGAACAGTGTTAAGATGAAAAATATAATAAAATAAATAAAAAAATTAAAAGTGCCACTGTCCCCGCGAGCTCGTGCAGCATAGAAAATGTATACGTAAGTCGCGCCCGCATATGAAATCGGTGTTCAAACCACACATATGAGGTATCACCACGATCGCCAGAGTGTGAGCAATAATGCTAGCAAAATACATCCTCTGCACCTCTAACCTGGTAACCGTTAAAAAATTTTAAAGCGTCGCCTATGGAGATTTTTAAGTACCGGAGTTTGTCGCCATTCCGCGAGTGTGCGCAATTTTCAACCGTGGCATTTATGGTATCTATTTACTCGGCGTAACATCCTATTTCACAATATACAAAAAATTGGGCTAACTTTACTGTTGTCTTATCTTTTAAATAAAAAAGGTTATTTTTTTTCCAAAAAAAAAACGCTTGAAAGACCGTTGCGCAAATACCACGTGGCAAAAGTATTGCAATGATTGCCATTTAATTCTCTAGGGTGTTTGAAAAAATATATAATGTTTGGGGGTTCTAAGTAATTTTCTATAAAAAAAAATGATTTTAACTTGTAAACAACAAATGTAAAAAAGGTCTCTGGGGGTTAAGGGGTTAAAAACTGTATATATTTTAATAAACCACGTCAAGTGTACTATATACAGTATGGACAGATATATAGTGGACACTCAATGTGCGGTGTATATATATATTTATATATATATATATATATAAAAATCAGGCTGTATATATTTTAATACACCAAGTCAAGTGTACTATATATCTTATGTACAGTGTACACTGATATATAGTACACTGTGCGTATATATATATACATATATATATATATATATATATTAGACTGTATATATATATATATATATATATAGATATATCTATATATATAGATATATCTATATATATATATATACAGTGCCTTGCGAAAGTATTCAGCCCCCTTGAACTTTGCGACCTTTTGCCACATTTCAGGCTTCAAACATAAAGATATAAAACTGTAATTTTTTGTGAAGAATCAACAACAAGTGGGACACAATCATGAAGTGGAACAAAATTTATTGGATATTTCAAACTTTTTTAACAAATAAAAAACTGAAAAATTGGGCGTGCAAAATTATTCAGCCCCCCCTTAAGTTAATACTTTGTAGCGCCACCTTTTGCTGCGATTACAGCTGTAAGTCGCTTGGGGTATGTCTCTATCAGTTTTGCACATCGAGAGACTGAAATTTTTGCCCATTCCTCCTTGTAAAACAGCTCAAGCTCAGTGAGGTTGGATGGAGAATGTTTGTGAACAGCAGTTTTCAGTTCTTTTCCACAGATTCTCGATTGGATTCAGGTCTGGACTTTGACTTGGCCATTCTAACACCTGGATATGTTTATTTGTGAACCATTCCATTGTAGATTTTGCTTTATGTTTTGGATCATCTCTGTCCCAGTCTCAAATCTTTTGCAGACTCCATCAGGTTTCCTTTCAGAATGGTCCTGTATTTGGCTCCATCCATCTTCCCATCAATTTTAACCATCTTCCCTGTCCCTGCTGAAGAAAAGCAGGCCCGTCGTAGTACCAAACCCGGACGAAAAGAAGTCGTCCCTGTCCCTTCTACCAATTTTAACTACCCTTCTACCTACCTCGGTTTATGTCCTGGTAAGACTTTCCTTTGGACTACCTCAGACGTTTTCTAAACTCTGACCCTGTCTCTACTAGGTTTTGTATTTCGTTTTAGATGTTACCTTACCAAGTGTTTATTTGTATAGGTCCACAATCTTACCGGTTCAGTTTCAGGTCTGGACTTAGGTTAGCTCTTAGACACCTTTTCTTGACTTTTGACGACAAGTGTTTGTAAGAGGTAGGTTGGAGTGACTCGAACTCGACAAAATGTTC
>BLSH010081069.1:1014420-1027340 GCA_018402905.1 Glandirana rugosa
GTATCTTTAGGCGGCGCGCGCGCGCTCACAGTATGTCTGTAATGCAGCCGCCGTCATATTACGGCGGTTTGCGTTACAGAGCCACTTTGCCGCCGTCAATCTCCGATCGGCGGTCGGCAAGTGGTTAAACCTCAAATTCAAGCCTATTCTATCTACCCTGTAAAAGTTAAGTTACATATACTGATATTATATACAAATATTGACATCTTTCTTTTACAGGGTATAGAATAGTCTTAGAATTTGGGATGTGAGTAGATTTAAGCTTAGTTACAGTAGGGTTTGATTTGCCTTCTACTTTAAGTCAGATTCCCATTTCTATGCATATGTATGGAAAAAGAAGATGGAGTGATCAAAAATTGTGGCATATAACAAGGATATCAAGCCAGTGGGGGGAGCAGATCAGTGATATATTTTAGTTCAACTGTAATAGAAGTTTGCTTGGCTATTAGATGTCAGAAGGTTGCTTGAATGTAATTTATTAGATTGTAAGCTCTTCTGAGCAGGGCCCTCTTAATCCTCTTGTATTTTATTGCATTGTAACTATATTGTCTCCCTTTTATATTGTAAAGCGCTGCTTAAACTGTTGGCGCTATAAAAATCCTGTATAATAATAATAATAATTTTTGACCTGTAAATGACTAAATATTTTCATTTGTGACAATTAATACTCATTTGGCATGCCTCTTTTCCTCAAGGGCTAGCAGTTTATGCAAACATTAAATGTCTTGAGTGGTCAAGTTTTTGAAACATCTCAGAGAGTCAAAGGTGGGAAATAATGAGTTTAAGAAAATAATGAGAATGGAAGGTAGGAAAAAAAGAACAGAATAGTTTACTTAAACCCATATCCCAAGAGAATGGACAGCATGAGGGTTGCAAAAAATATATAAGGTTATCAATTACCAATGGGTCAGAGTCTGTTGTTTCCAATTCCATTCAGAGTTTGATCTCGAGTGCCTTGTGAAAGTTTGTGAGCTGAGCAAATTGCTTGAAATATTTAACAACACGGGATAACAGGTGTTACGATGGTGCAAAATTAATTGTGGAATCTGCATTTGGGAGGTGTGAGATCTGCCTTTGGGAGGTGTGGGATCTGCCTTTGGGAGGTGTGGGATCTGCCTTTGGGAAGTGTGGGATCTGCCTTTGGGAAATCTGGGATCTGCCTTTGGGAGGTATGGGATCTGCCTTTGGGAGGTGTGGTATCTGCCTTTGGAAGGTGTGGGATCTGCCTTTGGGAGGAGTAGAGTCTGCCTTTGGGAGGTATGGGATCTGCCTTTGGGAGGTGTGGGATCTGCCTTTGGGAGGTGTGGGATCTGCCTTTGGGAGGCGTGGGGTCTGCCTTTGGGAGGCGTGGGATCTGCCTTTGGGAAATGTGGGATCTGCTTTTGGGAGGTGTGGGATCTGCCTTTGGGAGGTGTGGGATCTGCCTTTGGGAGGTGTGGGATCTGCCTTTGGGAGGTAAGGGATCTGCCTTTGGGAGGTGTGGGATCTGCCTTTGGGAGGCGTGGGATCTGAGTTTGGGAGGTATGGGGTCTGCCTTTGAGAGATGTGGGAGGGAGTAGTATGTGCAGTCTAGCAAGGCTGGGTAAACTTTCTTCCTGTAGTCTATTAAGAAGGGTTGGTAGTGACATAAATATCCCACCAAGAGTGGTTTGGGGGTAGTGATACGTGGATACATTAGTGACTTCCTGGTCATGCATGTAAGAATTTGGGGTGAACAGTGGGGGAGAAGGAAGGGTAAAGGATTAGTGTAGGAAAAGTGTGCCTGAAATCTGTGGCAAAGGTATAACAACAGGTGTAAAGGTGTAACACTCAAAGTACTCTTTGGGCACAATGAAACACAGCTTGCCAACTTATTGTAAAAAAATGTTTTTATTTGCTTGCATAGAGATTAGCATCCATGAAACTATTGCATTTTTTATCAATATCCTACATTACTTAAAGGCTTAGTTCACCATTCTGACCATGCTTCGCATTACGTTCATATTAAGGGTCAGTTTACACCAGAGAAACACAGTCCAGATGCGTTCCGGATGCTTTTCTGCATGCGCGGTTTTGACATGTTTTTGGTGCGTTCCAGTGAGTATTTGATGCGTTTTTGGTGCATTTTTGAAATAAGGACATGTGGGTTCCAGTGCGTTTTTGGTGCATTTAGGTGCGTTCCGGTGCATTTTTGGTGCGTTCTGGGTGCATTTTTGATGCTTTTTACCACCTTCCAGTACAGTTTAGTGCAGAAAAAATTCAGCATGTTCTACTTTTTTTTCTGGAACTGGAACTGACTGCACTGGTTTGAACTATGCCATTGAAAACCATATAACCTACTTTCCATGCCTTTTTGATGCGAAAAAAAAAACGCACTGGACTGCATGTGGTATGAACTGGCCCTTAGGGTGTAACATGAAACATGGTCACATTCCCCAATCCCCCACCCTGAAACCACATCTCCACTTACTGGAATGGTGGGGTGCATCTCCCTGCAGCGTCTTGTGAATATTTAAATTTAGCGTGACTGTTCGGGGCTCCGCCCATATAGTCGCTTCGTCTATTCACAGATCTTTTCACATGGAACTGTGAGTGGAAAAGTCCCAACTGTTACTGTGACAGAGGGTCTCATATCGTGCTGGCACAAGTGCAGTGACATCCCAATACTTGTACTTTGTCTACTTCCTCCTGCCCTTTAACTGTAGGTCTGTACCCCAGTATGGTCCTGAGACTAAGATGGAAACAAGGCAGTGCGATGTATTGATTGCTGTTGCAGGCTTCAATGCAAAAATGTAATAAATGCAATTTTTTTAGTTTATTAATAATTCAACAGGACAGGTAGCTTGATCACATTTTGCAGGATGTACTTAAACGTGAATTTTAACAATATCCAAGGAGAAGCACTTTAACTAATGAACATGAATGTTTTTTAAGCCCACGTTTGAATTTATCTTTCTGAATCGGTTTGCAAGGAGAAAAATAATTTAAATCTGCTCAACGCTGTATTTACACCTACGCATATTCAAGAAACACCGCTGTTTCTTCTCCTCACAATCATATTGTTCATTGAGCAACAGGGAGGCTTTTTAAACAAATCCTGAGATTTTCATAAAATTGTTGCCATACCAACATTGCACAAATGACTATATGATGAAAACTATAAGAGAGGTCGTTTAAAGCTGAATTAGGACCTTTTATGTGTTGATAACATTGAGGAGGAGGGAGCTTCCAGAAAATAGTTATGTTGCTAAATCAAATACTCTCCTTACAATTCTTCAGCTTTAAATAGAAAATAAACCCAGCAGTGTGATAATCAGTTATCCTAGACGTTACAGATATTCATTCAGTTGGAGAGACCTATGCTAAGTTTAAAAACAAAAAAAAGCATTAAAACCCCTAAATAAGCAGAAAAATGCTTTCTGACCTCTACATTGCAATTTAAATTATGTGTTTTTTTTTTATTAAAAGTGAGCTATCCATGCTCTCTGAATAAGCCCACAAGGGAGAAAACTTGTTAGGTGGACGGTCCTCCTTAAGTGAGAATGTCAGAACATGCAGGAGCATATCAATGACGCTGTAGATTGGGGTGACATCATTGGAGTGCAGCTGCTTGTTTCTTGACTTCTCGATTAGGAGCCTGGATGGGCTCCCAGGCTGGCGCATACAAGTCCAAAAGTGGAGAGGGGACAGAGGATTGGAACAATAGTGGTTTCCTTTTCTTTATATACATCATGCTTTGTTTTGCATTTTTCATTTTTTTATATCCTTCAAGTCTGCTAGAATCACTTGCACAATCCTACGGCTCTTACCACTAAGAATTATTTATATACTGTTCTAATTATATTCTAGAATTATAATGTAACTGGATACTAATATTTATAGGTAAAGTTGATCCAGGGAATATCCGATTGTCCGTTTGGGAATCAGGAAGGAATTGTTTTCCCAGCTGCAGCAAATTGGACCATGCTTTATTGGGGGTTTCTTTGCCTTCCACTAGATCAACTGTGGGTATAGTGTATACCAGGGTTTCTCAACCAGGGTCCCGTGGAACCCTAGGGTTCCTCCAGAGGTTGCAAGGGGTTCCTTGAGCAATGGTCAATTTCTACCTCTCAGATAAATCCCCAATTACATCATTGATCTTTTTAGCTATCTGTAAGGGGTAATTCTTCCCAATGACCACAAGTGTAAGGAGCATTCTTCCCATTGACCATCACACTACTGTATCATGAGTTGTAGATTTTTAATTTTTAGCAGGGGTTCCCCAAGACCGGAGAATTATTTCCTTTATTGTTGAAAAGGTTGAGTAAGGCTGGTGTATACTGTATGGAGGTTTTCTATTTGTGTGTGTATTTTTTTCTGCCTTGTTTGAACTGGATGGACTTTTGTCTTTTCTCAACCAGAGTAACTATGTAACATGAACATTAAAATTATTTTCCTAAAACAAAACGCATGGCCTAAAAGCCTCTGTGGTGACTTGTATTATGATAAGATACATAATAAAACACTATCAGTAAATAATACAACATCATCCTAAAGTATAGTTAAACATTCTGAACAAACTTAAAGCAGAACTAAACTGTATCTGAAAACGCAATTTGATTCATTTTTAATGTTCAAAATAGACTCGTCCATCCATCCATGTCTCCATACTTTATTTTGTTGAGAAATCACTCAGAAAAACATCCCCGAGTATTTCTAGCTGCAATCATCTTAAGTAGGGGCAGATGATTCGTGTAGCATTTACTTCTTGGAATCCAAATGCCCTTAGCGAAAGCATGCAGGCTAGAGAATGCGCTTAGCAGAGAAAGCCCCTCTTCCCCTTCTCCAAATGAAAGAAAAAAAATGCCCATGAAGACTCATGGGATGTGTGACATAATTTTGACCTAGGATGGAAATCAGGAAGCAACTGAAGATATGTAAAAAAAAGTTTAAAACAAGTAAATATGATATACTTTACTATCTATTTACTAATGCTAGCAGCATAAGGATTGAAAATTGTTAATGTTGATTGACAGGGTTTAGTTTCTCTTTAGGAATAAACACATTAAAAAATTACCTCTCTTTTGGTGTTTTTTTGTGGTACATTTTTGAGCATTTTGATGCTTGGCCTTGCTTCCAACACACGTGTATCTGTGATGAATGACGTGGCTAAGTCAACATGTAGTAATAGTAATAGAAACCAAGCTGAACATGTTGACATGCTCTGTGTTACTGCAGGTCATCTTGTACTGTAGTGTTCTAGGGTGGCAACACTACACCTCCAAAAATTAACAATAAAGCAGAATTATCATTAAAGCACAGAAGGTTACAGAGACGGTTAATACTGGCAAGACCATCATATGCAAATCAAAGAAAAGCAAATCTAGAGTACAAAATATTGAGCTTTACAGGATCTAACAGTGAGTGAGCTACATTTTTTAAATTTTCATGGTTTATATACGTTTTAAAGAGTAATTGTGAAAAATAAATAAAAAATGTGATCATGGAATAAGCAATCCCAAATATATTATTTTGCTTTCAGAAACTTAAAGAGGTTGTGTCACGATTCTGAAATGTTTTTTCCTCTTTAACCAGTTGCCGACCGCCCGCCATGGCTTGACAGTGGCAACTTGGCTCTATATCGCGAACTGGACGGCGCGTGCGAGATCGCGGATCGTGAGTGTGTGCGCGCTGCTGGAGGCTTGCTCACGCGCTCACTGTGTTACGGGGGAGCCAGGGAGTGGGTAGGGTGGACTCGATGTCCACCGGCTACCCGTGATCGCTCCCCCACAATGACAGGACGGGGACCGCTAATGTAAACAAGCGGATCCTCGTTCTGTCAGTGGGGAAGGAATGTGATTGTAGGCTCCCTGTGTATGGGAGCCGCGATCACTCTCCTCTCCCAGTCACCCCATCCCCCACACAGTTAGTAACACATCCCAGGGAACACAGTTAACCCCTAGAGCACCCCCTAGTGTTAACCCCTTCATAGCACTGATCGCTGTATAAATGCCATTGGTCTCGAAAAAGCGTAAAAATTGTCCAAAATGTCCCCTGTAATGTCGCAGTCCTGCTAAATATCGCATAAAATAAAAACCCCATAAATTAATTCTCGTCGTTTGTAAACGCGGCAACTTTTACGCAAACCAATCAATATACGCCGATTGCGATTTTTTTTTTTTACCAAAAATATGAGGAAGAATATATATCAGACAAAACCAATAAATAAATTTGTTTTTTTATATATTTTTGCAAAATTGTCACTCTTTTTTTGTTTATAGCGGTGATTAGAAATAACGCAGAGGTGATCAAATACCACCAAAAGAAAGCTCTATTTGTGGGAAAAAAAGGACGTCAATTTAGTTTGGGTACAACGTCACACGACCGCGCAATTGTCAGTTAAAACGATGCAGTGCCGAGTCACATAAAGTGCTTAATTGTTTGGTTAATTGTACCAGCAATCAGATTATATAGCGCTGTATGTCAGCGCTCCTACCTGCTTGCTTCTTGAGATATCCCTGTATTCTTGTCCTGTGACGTCGCCCGCGCATGCTCCGTACACCCTCATTTTCGGGCAGGCCAGGACTCTGGCGGAAAATTGCAGGGTGTATGCCGGGCGGTCTCATTTCCTATTGCTGACATCAGCCCGGCATCCCGCGAGACTTTAATGAAGAGTGGAGTCTTGAGTTCAGGATTGACTATTCTTCATTACCACAGTAACCAGAAATGAAGAGGAGGCCGGAGTTTCTATCGTAATGCACATGCGCAGGATTACGGACCGGAAAAAAAAACAGAGGGTGGAAATAGACAGCAGTACATGACGCGGAAGCGCACACTCAAAATTGCGGCGGCTAATAGGAGTACTGAACGATACTAGAAGCCCCTTTTTATACAGTAAGAAGAATGGCCATGAAATATAAATGCACTAGTTTAAATTATAATGACCTATTAATTTGTATTACAGTTTAAAAAAAAAAAAATTGGATAGAGGATACAACAGCTTTAACTGACCATTTTTTTAGTATTGTCTCTAATTAATGTTTGTTTCTGTGTAGTGATCTACAATACTTTTAAAACCAATGAATATTTATTTCAACAGAAAAAGTCAGTGAGCTATGAATACTATGCAGTATATCCAGCTAAAACTTCAATTAGTTTACATTGATCTGAGTTTTGTGAAATGCACTGTAGAAAAAACCCACAGCTTTATTGAAGGTCATTAGGAGCGCAGGAGAATTGTACTTCTGAGAAATATGAGATCTTTTGTAGTATAACGTCTCTCGCTGCATCACCAGTCACATTTGAACTTCCAAATCAGATTTAAAGCTGATTGGTGTCTCTAAGAGTTATATATTTTTAATGGCAGTGGGTGTTCTAGAAGCAGAAAAAAGGGAATTTCACAAACACCAATTCACTGACTAAAGGAACCGGGATGGAAAGCAGTGCCTGAATGAAAAACATTAAGTACTGAATAGGTTGGATGTACTACCTATATGCATCTCAGGGGTTCATTTTTAATTTTGCCCAGGGTGTAGGTTTAATCAGAGATTAGCATCATTGGAATTGGCAGGCAACATACCCTTTGACACCCAAAGACCCACAGTTTTGCTAAGATTCTCTCTTTACAAAGAATAGTTTTGTGTTTTACTGGTCCTAAACTGTTTTATAATATTATGATAATCTCTAAATAAGTTTATATAAGATAACTGTATTTCTACAGTGTGTGGTCCATTAGTGAATGGATGCCACCTATAGGCACAAGCCTTGCATGCCTAATGGAAAACCTGGCACAGCTTTTAGTATAACTATAGAAGATATAGTAGTTGCCACTGCCTTTAGACAAAGGTTCATTGTACTAAGAAGCTACCATTTAAAGCAGGGTTCTCAAACTGGCGGCCCCCCAGCTGCTGTTAAACTACAAGTCCCATGAGGCATTGCAAGGCTGACAGTTACAAGCATGACTCCCACAGGCAGAGCAACAGCTGGAGGGCCGCCAGTTTGAGACCCCTGATTTAAAGGGACCATTATTCATGTTCCTGTCTGTCTCTGAAAGCTTAAGATGTAGTCCCGGCAGCAAGTTATTTGTAATGAAATGTAGAAAAAAGAGGTATGTAAAAGCCTAGCACTACTACTAGATTGCTAAAAATTCACTTTTTGGACTGCAGAATAATTGTCTTGGGACAATTCTTGTCTTAGTCATTGGTTGGCATTAAAGTCAATGTTTGAGAACCAGTTCCCGACAATGATTTTTTTACTTGCACTAATCAAACCTAGTTAGGTCATTGGTCTATCGGAAGATGTTATGCATATCTCACAATATTTTAAAAGTAAATCCTCCAGGAATACTTAGACTTGCCACCAATATAGGCAAAAACTGTTCCAGGCTATCCAACCACATACATATTTAACTATAATAATAGACAGTTTATGAAGCTCTACCAATAAAGGATTCTGTAAGGACTGTTGTGTCAAGATATGTAAATTTGTAGGATATGCATTTGCTATCCTTGTGTTTCTTCTGGGTGGTCCTATTTACTTCCATTAACGCACGCAACCCTGTAATTATTCTTTTATTTTATTTAACTACTGTAGGTAATCAAAGAAACCCCCAAAATATTAATCACTACACTACAGAAAGTACAGAGGTTATTTACTCATTTCCATTGTATCCTCTATATTAGTGGCACTTAGTTTCCCTGGTCACACCTCCTTCCATGTGCTGAACAGTGTTATCAAAGTCCTTGGCGCTTACAAACCCAACACCATCAGGGGCTTGTTTGTTGTTTACTCAGGGTGCAATATTATCAGCAGAGTGAAGAGGTAGGAATAGTGATACCTCTCTAGAACACATTTTTAGAAATTGTTTGTATTTGCATACCCCAGGGAAGGGGAATATTTTTCAAAGTTTTATTTGTTTTGAAAAAAATAATTGCAGCACTTACCTATTCTTATTCAGCTACCTTGACTTTTCATAGTTATTTATAGACCACTTTGTGAGCTTTACATTAAAGAAGAAACTGATGCAAATTGACATCTCTATAGGCAAATAGCCAAACTTGATAAGATACCATTCTGGCCATCTTTCAAACAAATTAACCACTTTAAGACCGAGCCTCTTTTTGGAGTTTGGAGGTTATCAGTTAAAAACAGTTTTTTTTGCTATAAAATTACTTAGAACCCCCAAACATTATATATTTTTTTCTAAGACCCTAGAGAATAAAATGGCGGCCATTGCAAAACTTTATGTCACACTGTATTTGCGCAGCGGTCTTAAAAGCGCGATTTTTTTTGAAAAAATTCAGTTTTTTTAGTTAAAAAATAAGACAACAGTAAAGTTAGGTCAATTTTTTTCCGTATTGTGAAAGAAAATGTTACGCCGAGTAAAATGATACCCAACATGTCATGCTTCAAAATTGCGTCCGCTCGCGGAATGGCGACAAACTTTGCAACATAAAAATCTCCATTGGCGATGTTCTACAGGTTAGCATTTTTACGTTACAGAGGAGGTCTAGGGCTAGAATTATTTCTCTCCCTCTAACGATCGCGGCGATACCTCACATGTGTGGTTTGCACACCGTTTTCATATGTGGGCGGGACTTACGTATGCGTTCGCTTCTGCGCGCGAGCTCGCAAGGACAGTGCGCTTTAAAATTTTTTTTTCTTTTTAATTATGTATTTTACTTTTTAATTTTTATTTTTACAACTTTTTAAAAAAAAAAATTTTGATCACTTTTTTTCCTATTACAAGAAATGTAAACATTCCTTGTAATAGAAAAAAGCATGCCAGGACCTCCAAAATATGAGATCTGGGGTCAAAAAGACCTCAGATCTCATTTTTAGACTTAAATGCAATAAAAAAAGAAAAAAAAAATTTTGAAAAAAGTGGCAGGGGAAAAAAAAAAAAGTACCCTTTAAGAGCATTGGGCGGAAGCTACTTGTGACGTAGCTTCCGCCCAGCCATGTAATGGAGCCGGGTGAGCGGCTTCAGCCGCTCACTCGGCACACGGACACTGGACTGAGAGGACGCGATCATCTCCGCTGCTGCCGGCGGGTCCGGTAAGCGGCGGAGATGACCGGAAAGCAGCGGGAGGGGGGGGGCACCTCTCCCGCCGCTGATAAAAGTGATCTCGCGGCGAAACCGCCGCTAAGATCACTTTTATCTTGCAGGGAATCGCCTGCAGAAAAAAATGATACCGGGGTTATGGTAGCTATCTGCTACCATAACAACGGTATTCCACTTCAAAGTACCGCCGTCAAACGACGTACGGCGGTCCGGAAGTGGTTAAAGGATCACCTTTCTGAACATGTTATATGTTACACCAATATTTAGGAGCATGGTATTACACCCACAATCTGCTGACTGAGGGAGCAATGCTTTACAGGCTCCTAAAAAAAACCTTTATCTGCAAAAAAAATGTGCCTTTATTATTTTTTTGTAAAGATGAACTTATCCTTTGATTCTTGTGGTGCAATCAAAAAGCAGATAGACTACCATTACATTATAAGAGATAATGGCTAAGCACTTCACGATCCATACGATACAAAATGTACTTCTTTTTGGAGGAACTCTCTTCTACAATCGGTGGTATCAGCAGGAAGTATTGATAGTTTTAAAAGACTCTTGGACGTGCATCTTAGTGAACACAATATACAGGGATAAGGGAAATGATTATCGGCATGAGCACACAAACACCCACACAGGTTAAGCCGGATGAATGAATGTCTTTATTCAACCTTACCAACTATAAAACCGTATTATATTTCACAGTTTCACAGATTCACAGTTATAGAGAAGATATTAACAGCAGGTAGATACCTACACAAGGATGCCAAGATGCAGAGGCGTTGCCAGGGTGTGGCTATTGAGGCTACAGCCCCAAATCTGACGTCCATAGCCCCGAGACTCTTACCGGCGGCCGGCGGGTGCATCTTTAGTAGAAAAAAAGGCCACTCAGCAGCGACGGTAGACGCATTTGACTCTCTGTGCGATGCGGCCAGCGTAGTGCCGCCCACTGCATAGTTACCTGCAGGCTGCATGCGGAGTGATATGCCTGAGGACAGCAGCCAGCAAGAGAACGGCCGTGCTGGTCTGGATTTTCATGCTTTTCGACACCCACCACTATCATGCTTTTCGACACCCACCACTAGTCTGCTGTGCTGCCTCGTGCACATAGTCATGCTGTGATGCAGAATTTATGCCTGAGGGTAGGAGGAGAACTGGAGAATGGCCTGGGCTGAAGAGTAAAGGAGCCTGAGGTAGTCTCATTTCTCTCATTCATGCTGTATATTGCACTCTCTGTATATTGCTCTGGATTTTTCATTTGTTGTGCTTACGTTGAGAAAAACGTTCGGGTTCTGGGTTCTGGTATTTTATCACGCATGTTGAATAGCTGCAGGGCAGCCAATCAACAAGCGTTTCACTGGTTTTGCCTCGAAGCCATCACAGCCATGCCTACTAATGGCATGGCTGTGATTGGCCAGTGCATCATGTGACCCAGCCTCTATATGAGGCTGGAGTCACAGTGCTGCATGTCACATGCTCTCAGGTTAGTGTAGGGAGAGGATGCTGCCGGCGCTGTGAGGGACAGATTGTGAGGGACAGATTGCAGTGATAATAACTAGGTAGAGTTTACTACTACTGCTTTGAGGGTCAGATTGTAGATCTATAACATCTCATCCTGCATTACAGAAAGATCTGATTACAGAAAGATCTCTCATCCTGCATTACAGAACAATCTGATTACAGAACGATCTCTCATCCTGCATTACAGAACGATCTGATTACAGAACGATCTGATACTGGACTAGGAAGAGATTACTACTGCTTTGAGGGACAGATTGCAGATCTAATAACATTTCCCATTTTCTTCCTTTTGCAGCCCTCTAGCACTTTCCAGGACTTTTTTACAGTCATTTTGTGCCAAAAAGTTTGGGTCCCCATTGACAATGAGGTTCGGGGTCCGGGGTAAAGTTCGGATAACGTTCGGTACCGAACCCAAACGTTTCCAGAAAGTTTGGCCGAACCCGCCAAACCCGAACGTCCAGGTGTTCGCTCAACTCTACTTATGTGCTATATAGTGCTCTGGATTTCTCTGTAATTTTTTTTCTGTATATTGCTCTGGAATTTTTTTTTCCCTGTACATTGTTCTGGATATCTCTGGATTTGTTTTCTTTGATGTATATTGCTCTGTATATTGCTTTTGATTTCTCTGGACTTTTTTTTTACTGCATATTGCTCTGAATTTCTTTGTATTTTTTCTGTATATTGCTCTGGATTTCTCTGTATTTGTTTTTCTTTGTTGCATATTGCTCTGTATATTGTGCTTAATTTCTCTGGATTTTTTTTTTTGCTGTATATTGCTCTTGATTTCCCTGGATTTTTTTTTTTTGCTGTATATTGCTCTGGATTTCACTGGATTTATTTTTCTTTGCTGTATATTGCTCTTGATTTCTCTGGATTAATTTTTTTTATTTTTTGCTGTATATTGCTCCACACTCCTCACCTGCATGTATTACCCACCTCTAGGTATGGACCCGGACATTTCAAAAATCGTTCGGGTTCGGTCCGGGGTTCTGCTATTTTACTCCACGTGTTGAGAAGCTGCAGGGCAGCCAATCAACAAGCGTTTCACTGGTCCTCATTTTATCGTCTTGGGGCCTGGCTTGGGCTTGCTAAAAACTTTACAGGCCCAGGTATGGATCTCCACCCATTATGTACGTCCACTCCTCACACCTCGTTATATGTCGTTTTTTATTTTTTTTAATTAGGTCTCTTTAGTTCTCGTTATATGTCGTTTCTTTTTATTTAGGTCACTTTAGGTCTCGTTATATGTCGTTTTTTTTTTTTAGGTCCCTTTAGTTCTCGTTATATGTCGTTTTTTTTTTTAGGTCTCTTTAATTCGTGTTATATGTCTCGTTATACGTTGTTTCTTTTTGTTTATGTCTCTTTAGGTCTCGTTATA
>BLSH010081069.1:1048244-1069234 GCA_018402905.1 Glandirana rugosa
CGTATCTCGGTATAATGACAAGATTTTAGTAGAGGTTTCACACACCCTTTTCAGATAACGTCCGCGTATCTCGGTATAATGACAAGATTTTAGCACTTTGGAGATGATTTTAGAACAGTAATATGGCTCTATGCGCCTGCAATAGACTTTTACCACACAGTTTGGAGATGATTTTAGAACAGTAATATGGCTCTATGCGGCTGCAATAGACTTTTCCCACACACTTTGGAGATGATTTTAGAACAGTAATATGGCTCTATGCGGCTGCAATAGACTTTTCCCACACAGTTTGGAGATGATTTTAGAACAGTAATATGGCTCTATGCGGCTGCAATAGACTTTTCCCAAAACACTTTGGAGGTGATATTAGAACAGTAATATGGCTCTATGCGGCTGCAATAGAATTTTCCCACACACTTTGGAGATGATTTTAGAACAGTAATCTTTCCCTTAAAGCAACAGCTGGAACCTTTCCCTGTACAACTTGATGATGATTTTAGAACAATAATCTTTCCCTTAAAGCAACAGCTGGAACCTTTCCCTGCACAACTTGATGATGATTTTAGAAGAATAATCTTTCCCTTAAAGCAGCAGCTGGAACCTTTCCCTATAGAACTTGATGATGATTTTAGAAGAATAATCTTTCCCTTAAAGCAACAGACTCTACCTAGTCCAGTCAGATCGTTCTGTGCAGCAGGATGAGGTCTGCAATCTGTCCCTCAAAGCAGCAGTACTAGTATCTCTCCCTATTCCACAATCAGATCGTTCAGTAATGCAGGATGAGATGTTCTGCAATCTGTCCCTCACAGAGCCAGCAGCATCCTCTCCCTACACTATCCTGAGAGCATATGACATGCAGCACAGTGACTCCAGCCCCATATAGAGGCTGTGTCACATGGTGCACTGGCCAATCACAGCCATACCATTAATAGGCATGGCTGTGATGGCTTCTAAGGGAAAACCAGTGAAACACTTGTTGATTGGCTGCCCTTGGCAGCTTTTCAACACGTGGAATAAAATACCCGAACCCCGGACCCGAACCCGGACTTTTTTTGAAAAGTCCGGGTTCGGGTCCGTGTCCCGGACACCCCAAAGTTCGGTACGAACCCGAACTTTACAGTCCGGGTTCGCTCAACTCTACTTATCATCATTAAAGTGTTTGTAAAGGTTTTTTAAAAAAAATAACAGACATGTTATAAGAGAGAGAGTGTGAACACTGCTCAGAATGTGTATAGCTCCAGATTCAGTGCAGGTGCTAGCCCCGGCTCATCACCGCCAACAATAGTCCCAAGAAGAAGAAGACGGCTGCACACCACACCGACAGGAATGGAATAAATGTTCTTTTATTGGAATCGTCAAGCCAAAGCAGGTCACAGGAAAAGATGCTGGTTAATGTTTCACACGCTAACTGCATGCTTGTTCCCATTCCTGTCGGTGTGGTGTGCAGCTGTCTTCTTCTTCTTCTTGGAACAAACATGTTATACTTACCTGTTCTGTGCAAGGGTTTTGTATAGAGCAGCCCCAATCTTTTTTTTTAGGGTTCCCTGGCGGCGCTGCTGGCTCCTTCTCCATGGACACTTTCCATGGGGGCACCCGTGTGGGCACGCTCCCAATTCCTTCTGCTTCATCCATTGACACAGACAGCAGGACTCAGCCCCGACCTCAGCTCACTGCTCACTGGATTTGAATTTGAAAGCCAATGGCTCCCGCTGCTATCAGTCTATCCAATGAGGACCCAAGACAGCAGCTGGAGCTGCTGGGCTCATGCTCGTCACTGGAACGATCGGGTTCAGGTAAGAAAAAAGGGGGCTCTGGGGGGCATAGAATGCATTAAGGTGAATGACCTTGAGACAACTTCTAATTACTATGGGGTCCAAAAAGGCAAAGAGCCTGGTACAGTCTGGCTGCAAATTGATGTATGCAGGCAGCAATGACATTTGGCTTATTCATGTTCAGTCACAGTTCAATAACCTCTAACTTTGCCACAGAAACATCAGTGCTTGTTTTAAAATGGTACAGGACTTAGTATG
Source organism: Glandirana rugosa (assembly GCA_018402905.1). Classification (NCBI taxonomy): domain Eukaryota; kingdom Metazoa; phylum Chordata; class Amphibia; order Anura; family Ranidae; genus Glandirana; species Glandirana rugosa. Next base: position 1,050,275 of record BLSH010081069.1, read on the forward strand.
ATTACCAATGGGAACTGAAAGTGTAATTGCAGACATTTTTTTTTTCTTGGATAGTGGGAAAGGGTTGTGAATGGCAGCAACCAATGTACCAGGAACCACAATAATAAAAATCCTTTCCATCCTCTGTTCTTGTCTTAATTGGCTCTAATATGTATGAATGTAACTTAGGGACTTTAGATTGTAAGCTCCTTGAGGGCCAGGACTGATGTGGTGGTATAATATATATATATGTGAAGCACTGTGTAAATTGATGGCGCTATATAAGTACCTGTCATAAATAAATAAAAGGATGCAGCTATAGGGCCCAAGTTTTGGAGGTGGTCAGAAGCCCATCCTATAGGGTAGACTGTATGTAGATATAGAGACACTGAGCAAAAGACAGGGAGTCTACTCGCCTGCATCCTGCCTGCTTCCAAATGTAAATACATTTTCTTGTTCAAATATTTTATTGAAGGATTATCAAGGAATGACAATTATAATATATCAGACATAAATGAATATGACATATTATAATAGTTTCTTATGGTATATACATGTCAGGTAAATATATAGCACAAACAAAGAAAAGAAAAAAAAAAAAATCTGACATTCCAAAGAATCGATCTGTTCAACTGAGATCAATGTAAGTTAAAGCGGAATGTTAATCATATAATGCGTTGTTGTTGTGAGATCAAAACCTTTGTGTAAAGATTTATAATAGATGAGAAGCAAAATAACTAGCCCTTACTAATATAAAATATAGTGTTTATGTAACCTCTTGTTTGGGTTAGATTATAAAATAATCGTTATTTGATGACGTCAGAGATCAATAAAATTTACATGACAGAACAATAGAAAAGAAAGAAAGAAAGAAAAAGAAAGAAAGAAAAAATGAAAGAAACAAAGAAAGAAAGAAAGAAAGAAAGAAAGAAAGAAAGATCCCGGGGGCATATAGAATAAAGTTATAACCCGAAGATAGAATATCTGTTAGCATGGTAAGAGAACTTGATTCTTAAAATCTGGAGGCAATCAGTGAGCAATCCATGGTCTCCATAAATTTGTAAGTACATTTTCTTAAAAATTCTGACACCTATTCTCTAAATATTTCTTTTCTTGTTGACAACCTACCCAGATCAAGTCAAAATTGTATATTTTCCTGCAGAATGTAACAGAAATGAGTAGGATGGAGGAACATAATTTTATTATTCCACTTGTATGATTACTGTATCTCCTCTGTAGTGTTTGCCAATCACTGTGTTTTCTGATTGACAGTCTTGAAATTACAGCGTGATGTTATGGTGAAAATAATAGAGAAACAAAAGCAAATAAACAGAAAACCTAATAAACATATCTCCCGTAACCATTCATTTAGGTTAAACTGAAGATGTAAGTACTATAAGTATCATGCACTACAAGTAAACCTGGTCTTAGGCAGTATTTGGGTATTGGACAGAAGATATCTATAACTTCATTCGTAGTGAACTTCTCAAACGGAAACCGATTCTAGATGGTCACATTGTTTACTGAACCAGACAAGAACATAGTCTGAACGCACGTGTGCTGGATGAGGAGACACATCTAACTCTTGTACGGCACTCTGACTGCAATTCCTAAGTTTAAAACAGTATTAAAGCGGAACTAAATACTTTTTTCTTCTGCAACAAATTACACTTACCTGTCTATTTGCAAAACTACAGAATGTACACAGAGCTGCGCATTCACTGCACAGGGATGACTGCACTCTGGCCAATCAAAATGGCTGAAGGCAAGCACCTGGAAAAAGCCAAGGAAAAGATGTCAATGCCAGCGGAAGCCAGACCACTGGAACTTGGTAAGTATGTCTTTAGTTCCACTTTAAACCCAAAAACAAACATTTTATGCAATGTGGTGCATGCAATCAGGTGGCCGGAGGATGCAGACCCGGAAGGAAGACCGGGTGAAGATGGAAGTGCCTCAGTGGTTACAGCAGGCCGCTGGATGGGTTCGTTCTAAGGTAAGTATTTCATAATATGCTAGTATGCGATGCATACTAGCACATTGTGCCATTGTCTTGCAAGATTAAAAAAATTAAATGTGGGTTACTACTGCTTTAAACGCTGATAAGGATACCCTGAGCCCAGGTTCACACTAGTGCGATCTCAGAGATCACATGTGATTCACACCCGCAACGAAGGTGCCGATCCCATGTGATGTCTGAGCAATGCGAGTTCAGCCATACAGTTGTATGGCTGAACTCGCATTGGATTCGCACAGAGAAAGGTGCAGGGACTTGTTTTTCCCCGCACTGAAGTCGGATTGCATGGGTATTCTCACCCATGCGATCCGATTCCTGTCTGAACCCACAGTTTGCACTGCAATCTGTGAACCGTTCTGGGGGTGTCATTAACATTGCATCTCTACCGCAGCGGTCCACAGAAGGCAGCGTGAACTGCCTGAGGGAGAGATGTGATGCGGGAACCGGCGTTGATTCCCGCATCACACAAGTGTGAACCTAGGCTGAAAGTGTATCGCCAGCCAGTCAATTTTCTTAGTTGAATATAGAGAGAGGCACTGAACCAGGGGAGATGTTGACAGCCTTGGTTTATCCACACGTGGATGCTCATAGTGACTCACCACCCCAACACTGTATCACCAGAAGAAATGGCCGCACACCACTGTAGATCCTTATGAAACATTTATTGTGTGAATCTTCAAAGACGACCAGCACATGGAATAGGAGTAGCTTCTGTTGATGCATTTCACAGTTGTACATAACCTTTTTTCTTAGTGTTTGACTATCAAAGCCTAAGTGCAGGCAAAAAAAAAAAAAAATGAAAAACAGAAAAATCAGCACAAGGGACATAACTTACAGTCAGGATGATACATCCCTTGTGCTGATTCCTCTACTGTTAGCAGTAATCGTCCTTCGCCCTGTCCCCACTCTCCTACCCACTGCGGCAATGCAACCTAAGAGAGCTTGGCAAAGCCCACCCTTTCTGGCCAGCTCTGCCATTTATAGAACCTCATACTACAGCGCCTATGAATGAAATAGGATCTAAGAATGGAGGATGAGCTGATGATTGATAGTCCCCCCCCCTTCATAGATCGTGTTTGAAAATTATCCCACAAAAATAAAAAAAAACGGGAAATAATGTAACTGAATTCATCATTGAACTTTCTGATGTCTACAGATCAGTGCTTTCAAGCAGCTTGTATAGGTTTATAATATTATGATTCTGCTGTGTAATTCTGGTTAGTACGACATTGGAAAGAATGTTTTCTCCTCTTCTAATAAGGGATGCATGACAGTCATGCAAATGAGTTTGCTTTAAGTGCATTCTGATTGTATGCATTATATAATTACCTTTACATTGCAAAGCTTGCACATAAACAGATGAGCTCTATGCACTGCATTTTCCTACATTCTCTTCTCCAGTTAAAGGATAATTTAATCAAAACTGCTATAGGAGGAACAATACGTTTAAATGCCCAACAAGGAGTTTAGTATCACTTGTGCCATAAAGAACATATTGTAGTTGCCATGGAAACTGCTGGCGGTGTTTTGTACAGTTTTACAGTAATGCTAACCTCATTCAATTCTTGTTTGTACCAAAAATATTGTCCCAGTTCAGCAGTTTATTATAAATAATATAGCTATACATCTCAATTACTTTCACGTACAGTGGCCATGCTGTAGTAGGTTTCTCTTTTGTAAACCTTTATATGAGCACTTGAATTTTATCATGTCATATACAGCTCTCACAACAAGTCATTGTTCTTCAGAAGATCTTAAAGGACCACAAAAATGTATTCTTATTGTATGCAATAAATCCAGGTAATTATAGTGTTCGGTATATTCATTACTTTTTTATTTTATGTGTGTTGCTACATTTTTCTCCACATTGACATGCAGACCACAGCATTCCGCCAAGGTGAAGGTGACAAAAGTTAGGATAAATTATAACATTGCCAGGGGTGCTTCATCATCTGCAGCAACAACAAAAAAGGTGACTGTTATAAGCCCCTCTGGTAGTGTTATACATTGTCCTAACCCCTGACGCCATCACATTTACTGGGCAGTTTGCTCTGCATGTAAATGTGAGCAAAAAAGTTAAAGTATGTAAAAAATGTTTTAAAAAAGCTGAGAGGAATTCATATTTTGAAAACTGTCATATACTGACTGTATACAGTTACAATATTGCTTGTGTAAATGGACCTTTAACCCTTTCACTTCTGGGCCCAGCCTCCCATTTTGCACTTCAGGTGGCTGGACCATTTTTGCTATTATTTACTTTTTTCATGTTTTGCTTTTTTTTATATATATTTATCATTTGTATTACAAATGATGGAAGTGTTGTGTGCTGCCACTTAGTTCCAAACGTTGACTTAAAGTGTCACTAAACCCCCAACAGTAAAATCAGTCTGTATATGCAGTAAAGCATGCTTGTTATACTCAAGGGGTTAATCCTCTGCATTGCGTAAAAAAGCTGTTTGTTCCTCTCTTCTCCCTGATCCTCCCCTCCTTGCATTGGCCCCATAACATGTCTGGATAAGACAGAGTTAGTGGAGTGACTCTGCACATGCTCAGTTTGGTGTGTATTGCTAGAAAGATTTTTTTCTCTTGGGAGAGTGCATGTGATCAGCACAGGGCCAATCAGCACTGTCCAGACAGAGGGTCAGGGGTCCTGAATCCTGATAGGACAGCCAGTGCAGTACAAAAACTCCTCCTACAAGCTTTAACTCATGCTCAGCTGACACTGGTAGGAGTCACAAGACTGCTATATACTGCTGATGAGAAAAGGTATTTAGCCATTTATATTTACTAAAATAATTGCATTTTCATGTTCTGTGTACTCTGGGAGACTAGATATAGTGAATGCAGGGTCCTGGGTTTAGTAACAATTTAAAGTGATTGTAAATGATCACCTTGGAAAACAACCCATTCAATCGCCGGGCCCACTGATTGGCTCCCCCACTGGCCATCTTGTATGCACAGGTCCTCCCCTCCCTGCACTGTCCCCATGAACATGCTCAGTTTGGTGTGTATTGCTAGAGAGGTTTTATTTCTTTTGGGAGAGTGTGTGTGATCAGCACAGGGCCAATCAGCACTATCCAGACAGAGGATCAGGAGCCCTGCAGCCTCATAGGACAGCTCAATGCAGTATGAAAACTCCTCCTACAAGCTTCACCAGGAACTGATGGAAATCACAAACCTACTATATAATGTTGATGAGAAAAGGTATTTAGCAGTTTATATTTACTAAATGAATTGCATTTCCATGTTCAGTGTACTGTGGGGGGCCAGATATAGTGAATGCAGGGTCCTGGGTTTAGTAACACTTTAAGGCTGCTGCTATCACTGAATGTGTTCCCAAATAAAGTACAAAATTAGATAAACAATGTGTGATTGCGCTGCCCAAATAATAAAAAATATTAATACACGTTAATATAACTGTCACCTGTCTTGAATCAATATTAGTGACTATCATATAGTAACGAAACAAAATGCAGACAAATCTGTGCAGGTAATAAAAAATATATAATGTTCAAATAAAATAAATAGAAAAATTCCACATAGAAAGTGCTCTAATAGTGTGTTTTCATCGGAAAAAACAGTGCGTTTTATTCCTTAAATCCACTCTGTGCTCCACCACATCATAAAGTAATGTTCTATCACCTGGTGTAATGCATGCTCACTTTAATTCAAGACCCACAAATCCTCCTTTTAATGACTTTGCTTGCCCCAGAGGGGGTAACTCCATACAGCTCTCAGGAAAAAGGGAAACAATCTCCAATGGTCAAGTATCTTGGTTAACATACATATATATGAACTAACCCAGTTTTAAGAAATGCACTCACATTTATTGAATTAAAAAGGAGCATATAGGTAATGCAGCATAACAGCATCGAGAAGTTACATAGTTACATAGTCAGCGAGGTTGAAAAAAAGACATAAGTCCATCAAGTCCAACCTAGGTGTGTGTGTTTTATGTCAGTATTTCATTGTATATCGAACCTAAGGGACCCCATGTTGTGGTCCCTTAGGTGGGCATCTAATAGTTTTTTGAAATTATCTATACTCCCAGCAGAAACCACTGCTTGTGGAAGAGAATTCTTTATAGGGCCAATATGATCTGACCTCCCTCTCTTACTGTTTATATACTTAAAGATACTTAAGCTTTGACAAACAAATCCTGGAAGCTGATTGGTTTCTATGGAGAGCTGCACCAGATTTTGCCCTCTCCAGTTTTAGTAAGGCTACTTTCACACTGGGGTGTTTTTCAGGTGCTTTTGGGCTAAAAATGGTGCCCTTATAGTGCCTTAAAAACACCCCCCATCCACCCCAGTGTGAAAGCATGAGTGCTTTCACACTGGGGCAGTACGCTTGCAGAATGTTACAAAAAGTCCTGCAAGCAGCATCTTTTGGGCGGAGCGGTGAGCGGCAATACACCGCCCCTGGCATCGAAATCAATGGCAATCGCTTCTGAAGCAGCTGCACACCGCCTCGGAAGTGCAGCGCGCCAGAACTTTTAACCCCCTTTTAACCCCTTGTGGGGGGTTAAAAGCGCCGCGCTCCCGTCTGCATAGCGGAGCCATAGCGATGCTATAACAGCGGAAAATCGCAGCTGAATGTAGATGCGCTTTATCACTCCCACTCCCCACCTGGTGTGAAAGTAGCCTTAATCAACTTCATAGTGTGAATGGTATAATTAAAAAATCATTGCATGCATTTATATGCTTTTAGAAACGTCCTCTAAAGTATATAAGTGCAGGTTTGACATCAGTGTGAATGAAGCCTAAGGGCACCAAATATGACCTAACTTTCAAATTATTACTAAATCTAAAAGATAAAAAATGGTATTAATGTTAACAAATAGCAGATATTTTTGAACTTTAACCACTTCAGCCCCAGAAGATTTACCCCCTTCCTGACCAAGCCATTTTTTGCAATACGGCACTGCGTTACTTTAACTGGCAATTGCGCGGTCGCGCAACTCTGTACCCAAATAAAATGTATGCTCCTTTTTCCCCCACAAATAGAGCTTTCTTTTGGTGGTACTTGATCACCTCTGGGGTTTTTATTTTTTGCACTAAAAACAAAAAAACTACAGTTTTGAAAAAAGACAATATTTTTTACTTTTTGCTATAATACATATCCAAAAAAATAAATAAATAAATGTATTCATTAGTTTAGGCCAAAATGTATTCTTCTACATATTTTTGATGAATAAAATCACAGGTGTGTTCTAACTGTGTGGGGGCTGGGCTGGCAGGGGCAGGACAGATCTAACTGATCCCGATGACAGGGATCAGTAGATTTCTTACATGCCGCCTGACAGAACGGAAAACCGCCGTATTTACATAGGCAGTTCCTCAGTCTTCCTCTGTAGTAGGCTATCGCGGTACGCTGGTGGACATCGAGTCCACCCAACCCGCGCAGGGCTGGCCCATGACATTGTGCTGCCTGGGTCCAAGAATGAAATGCCCCCCCCCCTCAAAAAAAAAAATCACGCCCACCAAAAGCCCTCACATCCATTATTTTATATCATGATGAAAATCTAAACTAAAATGACATTTATTGGGAAGCCAGATTTACATGCAACACCACCTTGTCCATATGCAAAATTTTATGCAAAGTTATATGACCATTATGTTAGATTTCATGGGACGAACTAGGGTAGTATATGGGCAGATTAGGGTAGTATATAGACAGGCTAGGGCAGTATATAGACAGGCTAGGGTAGTATATGGGCAGGCTAGGGCAGTATAGGGACAGGCTAGGGTAGTACAGGGGCAAGCGGAGCAGCCCGGGGGGGAGATGTCATGACACACAAAACTGCTGGAAGAAAAATCTTGGTCGTCAATTTTCTGGGTAAATAGAAGAGAAGGAGAGGTGGCTGTGGTTCAATTTGCTGCTCCTCTCAAAGTGCTGCCTGGGTCCATGGACCCACTGGGACCCATGGTAGGACCAGCCCTGGACCCGCGGCCACAATCACAAACTCACAAACTGCGGCTGCGCAATGGGCAGTGGAGCCACGTTGCCGCAGTAAATGTACGCGAGGTGGTCAGCAAGTGATTAAGCTAAAAGCCTTGAGACTGACTTCACACTTACAGTGTGTTTTGTGGTAATTCACAATCTGCAATGGGAGGAGTTGCAGTGCCGGCCATTTTGAATGGGACCACACAAACTTTGACACCGCATCTTAACATATATGTGCTTATTGTGATTCCCTGTTTCTCCTTCCTTCATTTCTTGCGCAGTGCATTAAAGTGGGTGTAAACCCTCGCATATACCCAGTGAAGCAAATAGCCTCAGGTGATACACAGAGATTAACCAATTCCTCCTACAGAAGTTTTACATGTTTATTTGCAGCCATCTCTTTTCTACATTCCTTCAAAAGTGCAGAGGAGGAGGGGGCGGAGAGCTGCAGCTGCAATGTGTGAGATCTGATTGGAGGAAAGGGACACACTCCTCTCCACACACTGCACAGGAACGAAGGAAGGCTACAGAGCTGTGTTCTGAATAGATAAGCTGTGTGCTGAGCTTCCTCCCCCATCACAAATGTATCTCATGTGTTGGGAAAACTTCTCAGAAGTGACTCATGCTGATAACAGAGGAACAAAGCACCAGAGAGAAACAATACTTACAGCTTCAGAGAGAAATAAGTAAACACTGTAGATATATGTGTTTAGTTCATATTTTATGACTGAGGTTTACAACCACTTTAACATGCTAAATCACATAATTTACTGCACATTACTGTAACACATAGCAACACATGTACCCCAGTATATAGTGGGGGCATTGAATTTGAATGGCACCCCAACTCTATAATATAGTAGTAAGCAATGTATCCACACTGTAGCACCTCACAAAACACTGTAGTATGCTGTTTCATAAAAATCAATCTTGTGGACCCATTAACACTTCCATTTTGTGCTAATGCAACACTTTGTAAAGTATGTAGCATGCATTATAGTGCCAACCATTTTGGATAGTACCCCAGCATACTGACCTAGAGACCTGTGCTGTGGTGTGCCACAACGCATGATAGCGCATTGAGTTACCTTGCATTACATAAAAGGCAACTCATTTTAATGGGCTGTCGTGCTCTAAGGGCCGTCTTAAAGCGGTATTAAACCCAAAGCCAAAATTTAATATATTGCAGTTACCAATCATTGGATGTGATGGAGGTGGGCTTTTTTCTCTTTGTTTTCACCTGGTGATCTGCCCAGTAAATTACCACTCATATTAGGAAACCTGGGGTGGGACTTTAATCTCCCTGGCAGTATGATTATTTCAGATTTTTGGTGCTGAAATCGGTACGATTATTTTGCATGAAAATTTGGCGTTTTATATTGTAGGCCTGTAATTCTTAGGAATAACTCACTTAAATCTGGGGTATGAAAAAGTTTGAAAAATGAAATCATAAATTATAATATAATAAATAACTAAAAATAATTATCAAAAATAATAACATAATAGTAATAAAATTTATTCAATAATGTAACCAAACCAAAAACGCTCAATTTGCTCATTTGCAGAATTGTCGCTATCGTCACTTTCAGTTTCTGATGATAAATTTCCCCCAAAATCAGTATCACTCAATTCTGCAAATGATTCTTATTTACTATCGGTGTTTTCTAGCTGATCAGAAACCACTTTTGATGTAAAGGGACACTTTTTGGTTGCTATGGACATTCTCATGTTTCTAGGCAGAAAGAATGACATAAATAATATAAAAGTGCATGCAGGGCTCTGGGCAAACCACTAGGGACAAAAGGGATGTGAAATGTTTTCATACAGTAATGTAATCTATAAGATTACAGTGTACTGTATGTGCTGTGTGTGTTTCACTTTTTGAATTTCCCGCCGGTCTCCGTCCCCGTGCAACGCGACGCTCGCAGGGAACGGAGCCCGGCACACAGAGGCATCTGGCGGCAGACACAGCTCGCAGACATGGCGGAGGACATCGCTGGATCCAGGGGACAAGGTGAGTAGCGCTGCCTTGAATCCAGCAATGCGATCCCGAGTGTGGCTCGGGGTTACCGTGCTTGGTACTGAAAATCCACCCCGAGCCACACTCGGGAACACCGCCAGGGAGGTTAATTATGCCAAATAAAACACATGACTGCAGAAAATGGGTAAGATTTCATATAGATTTTATTGTAGTTTAACAAATCCATAAAATATGTTGACAACATATCATTAAAAAGGCATTTCTTGCCTGAGGGGACATGGCCTCGCATCTGCCATGTGGTCTTGCTGGTGATGTTGCTGGTCCTTAGATATGGCCATTAAAGTTTAAGCGAGTTTTACCTGCTGGGAAGGGAAGGCTTTCTCTGTCTGGGTCGACTTATTTGCTTTATGCACCCATCTGATTCATCCATATACATATGATTGCCTTTTTGAGCTCTCCCTTAACTCCCAGCTTGTAACAAGATCCGTTCATTTCATGGACCGGTGGGCGATTGTACCTTGAGATACCCCTTGTGTTTTTTTCCTCCTTTGTGTGCTATATGGATTATTCTGCTTTCGTCTAGTGTCCTGTCTGCTATCGCATTGGTTGGATACTAAATACAACACCCTACTTGTATCTTGCATGCCTGGTCCTGAAGAAGCGGGGGAACCCGCGTAACGCGTAGATCATCTGACACATGATTCATGATCTGTAAGGGTTTATAATTTGTACTTACAGTATCTCACAAAAGTGAGTACACCCCTCACATTTTTGTAAATATTTTATTATATCTTTTCATGTGACAACACTGAAGAAATTACACTTTGCTACAATGTAAAGTATTGAGTGTACAGCTTGTATAACAGTGTAAATTTGTTGCCCCCTCAAAATAACTCAACACACAGCCATTAATGCCTAAACCACTGGCAACAAAAGTGAGTACACCCCTAAGTGAAAATGTCCAAATTGGGCCCAATTAGCCATTTTCCCTCCCCAGTGTAATGTGACTCGTTAGTGTTACAAGGTCTCAGGTGTGAATGGAGAGCAGGTGTGTTAAATTTGGTGTTATCGCTCTCACTCTGTCATATTGGCCACCGGTAGTTCAACATGGCACCTCATGGCAAAGAACTCTCTGAGGATCTGAAAAAAAATAATTGTTGCTCTACATAAAAATGGCCTAGGCTATAAGAAGATTGCCAAGACCCTCAAACTGAGCTGCAGCATGGTGGCCAAGACCATGCAGCGGTTTAACAGGACATATTCCACTCAAAACAGGACAGATCCCCTGCTGGGAAAACCGGATTTCAAACATTTGTTACACCAAAACTTCATATTCCTGATATGTGTCTGCTGTACCATGTACTTGTAGAAAATATCCTGTTCTCTTTTTATTGTGTCCTTTATGTGAAATCCCCAGTGTTCCTGCCAGTCTCTCTGCTTTCTTATTAAAAACTGACCACACTAAGCAGGAGAACACACCGTGGTCAGTTCTCTAGCTACAGTCAGGTCCATAAATATTGGGGCATCAACACAATTCTAATCTTTTTGGCTCTATACATCACCACAATGGATTTGAATCCATGGATACAAACTGTTGTAATTCCTACTCCGTTCCCCTGATTTGGATGTAAATACCCTCAAATTAAAGCTGAAAGTCTGCAGTTAAAGCACATCTTGTTCGTTTCATTTCAAATCCATTGTGGTGGTGTATAGAGCCAAAAAGATTAGAATTATGTTGATGTCCCAATATTTATGGACCTGACTGCATGCTGGGAACCCAGAGTACTCTCCTCCAATGATCAGACTTGCCCCTGCTGCACAGCCATTCACTGGGAAACTTAGCGTGCTGCTGCTTCTCCTCCCTCCTCCTTCCCAGAGGGAATGTGATCATTTATAATAAAGGGAAAAAAGGTATTTATCATTTTTTTTTTTATATCTATACAAAATGTTTTGCCTTTCATTTCTATTGTAACCACTTGCTGACCACCCATCGCAGTTATACTGTGGCAGGGGGGCTCGGCTGCACGAATCGCAGTACCGGTACAACAATTTGTGCACTAGTTTCTGTGCGCGCACGCACGCCAATTGGCCAGCGGGGAGCCAATCAGCGGGCCCGGTGATTGAATGGGTTCTTTTACAAGGTGATCATTTACAATCACTTTAAAGTGTTACTAAACCCAGGACCCTGCATTCACTATTTCTGGTCTCCCACAGTACACAGAACATGGAAATGCAATCATTTTAGTTCATATAAACTGATAAATACCTTTTCTCATCAGCAGTATATAGCAGTCTTGTGACCTCTATCAGTGGCAGCCGAGCACTGGTTAATGCTTGTAGGAGGAGTTTTCATACTGCACTGGCTGTCCTATCAGGATGCAGGACCCCTGACCCTCTGTCTGGACAGTGCCGATTGGCCCTGTGCTGATCACATGCACTCTCTAGCAATACACACCAAACTGTGCATGTGCAGCCTGAATCCACTAACTCTGTCTTATCCGGACATGTTATGGGGACAAAGCAAGAAGGGAAGGATCAGAGAAGACAGGAACAAACAGCCTTTTTACACAAGGTAGAGGATTAACCCCTTAGGTTCAACAGGGAGCATAACAAGCATGCTTTACTGCATATTTAGTAATACTTTAAGGGGAGTCTGGCACAGGTGAAAAGGGCCTTAATCATTGTAAGTACTGTCCGTGGTGCTGATCCTCAAAAAAGAAAAGTAAAATCACTAAACTTCTGCTTTAACCAACATCTGGAATGATTATACTGGTTACCCTTCAGGATCCCTTTAAAGAGGAAGTAAACCTTGATGGTTTACCCTGCAATGTAAAACATAATAGGTTGGTATGCATCACATATTAGCCCATTATGTGGCACTTACCTGCATTGGAAGCCCGCAATGTTCCGCGCTGTCTCCACTCCAGGCTGGGTCCATCTTCTGCCCCTCTTCCTTCCGGAGCTGTGGACTCCGACTCTGTGACTGTCTGGAATCACGTGGCATCACTCCCGCGCTGCGGCACGATCTAAGGGAAGGAATGGCGCGGAGGCCATTTCTTCACTGCACATGTGCCCCGATGACGTGGGCACATGCGAGTACACTGTATATCTCCTAAAACGTGAAGGTTTGGGAGATATGCAGTGAACCTACAGGTAAGCCTTATTATAGGCTTACCTGTAGGTTAAAGTGGTTGTCAAGGGTTGACAGTCACTTTAAATCTACTATACGATTGGTTCACCTGTATTAGGCCCTGATGAAGGGGCACCCTTTGAACCCCAAAACATGTTGGCTTTTTATAATACAAGACTCTGGATAATGTTAAATTTGAACTTTATATATTGTGCTCCTGGCTTTCCTTTTGCTTCTTAATGAAAGATAGTGATATAATGTGTGTAGATTATTTTATTATGACACTCTTATTCTTAAATTAATATTCTTACCCCCGATGGCTCTGATAAAGCTGAAATAATGGTTGTAACGATTGTATGAATATTTTTCCCATGAAGCGATAGTGATCTGTAGCTAGCAGTGTCCTGTTGTTTATCACTTTGTTATAAGTGATCACAGGCGACAATTTGCTGTGTCTATCCTTTTATTAGAGGCCTTTCTGCTCTGACACATGAACAAATGGAACCGCCTGTGGCAAAGTATGAAAGAATTTACAATATCTTGACTTGTACTAGATTATAACTTGTAAAGAATGGAGCCAGAATCTGTCATCTTATTTCTGTGCTGTGCACTTCCTTCCATAGTGATGGCGTGTTCCTTTAATCACTATGAAATAAATCAAGGCAATATTATGTAACCTTGCGGTCCTAATTATTTCTTGATCGTTGTATGATAAATAGTCTCTCTCCTTGAAAGATGATGTTTACTTCTGATGTGAAGAGGCTTGTTAACTGTGTGGAGGTTGCATAAACAAGGCCATAGACTGATAACTGATATAGCAGAACGCCTGCTATAAAAAAAGAGAAAAAAATATTGGAGCGTTGCTGAGAAAATCAGAGCAAAATAAAATGAAGGCTTCTGCAGGAACCAATCATATATTACCCCTAGTTTTCACTGGGTTCTAGAAAAATGACATCAATAGGTAACACCTCTGGTTTATTTGTTCCCACAGTTTACACCTGCGTCAGCCTGTGAAAAGCTTTCTGCAGCCTATTGCTTTTTACAGAGCATGAAGGCACAGCTGCCACATGGATGCCTGTATTTTTGTATTTTTTATATACAGTGATACCTCGGTTTACAAATGTTTCTATTCAAGAACAACTCGGTTCACGAACAGAAGAGTTCATAAAAAGTTGTTTCGGTTCGTGAACTCCGTTTCGGTTCTTGAACACGATTTGTGGCCATTTTCCCTGCTCTAGTGAGATTGCGGGTCACAGAGAGACACTGAAAGTGTACAGTACTGTGAAGACACTTACAGCAGGGCCGTCTTTAATATTGATTGGACCCTGGGAAAACATTTTCTTGGGCCCTCCTGAATCCACTTATATACTATTTGCGGGCAGTGTGGGCTCAAAAGGCAGCTGCTTTGGGCCCCACAACAATGAATGGGCCCAGGGCAGCTGCCCCTTTTGCCCTGCGGTAAAGACAGCCCTGACTTACAGTACAGTATTGAGAAGTTTTTAAGCACCTACATACTGTAATGCGGAGCAAGCATGGTGGTAAGAAGAAAGTGGGGAGCAGTAATGCAGGTGACAAGAATATGCAAAGCGCAAATGCAGGTGACAAGAATGTGCAAGGTTAGTATTCTCTCTCTTCATACTGTACTGTACTGTACTTTTTTAATCTTTTTTTTAGCTTTATTGTTCAAAAATCAAAAAAAAGTTCAGAACGGATTAACCGGATTTACATTGAACCCTATGGGGAAAATTTGCCTCGGTTCATGACCAATTCAGTTCACGACCAGAGTCAGTTCACGAATTAAGTTCATGAACCAAGGTACCACTGTATTTTATATATGTATATTTTTTTTTTTACTACAATAACAAACATGTTATACTTACCTGCTCTGTACAGTGGTATTGCACAGAGTGGCCCTTATCCTCCTCTTCTGGGGTCCCTGGGGTGTTGGCTCCTCCTCTTCTTTTGAGGGACCACCATAGCCAGCTGCTGGCTATTGGGAGAGTGTAGTCTGCATGCTTCCGACCTGTGTTTCTATGGAGCCGCGCTCCATAGACTTACACAGCGGGACTTAGGCCCGGCCCCCACTTTCTCCTCACTGCATCTGATTGACAGCAACAAGAGCCAATGGCTCCTGCTGCTTCTCGAATGTGTAAAGAGGAAGTAAGGGGAGAAAAGATGCAGCCCTGCACAGCCCTTTTCTCTTCTCCCCCTCTCTTCCCCTTCACACAGGGGATGGGGGCACAAAGAAACTAGAAGCGTTTTTTACCTTAATGCAAACAATGCATTAAGGTAAAAAACCTTTTTTAGGTTTAGTAACACTTTAACTTGCAGTTGTGGCATGATTTCGTTTGGTGGTGGTACTGCCCACCTAATGCAAAGAGGGGGGTCACTTTTGCCACACCACAGTGCAAAGCAGCATGTGTACACCTCCATCCAGCTGCCTTTGCAGCCTATAGTGGAAGAAAACATATCTTAAATATGCTCCTTCTCCTTCCTCCTACCTATATTGCCCAACCTGAAAAATGTGTAAGATCTGTCTACTTCCCTATTTTTAATCTGCTGTGTAAACATGATCCTGCAGCTCCGTGTAAAGGAGCACTCAACAACGGCTCTGAATTCCAGGAACCGTGACATCACCCATAGGCTTCCACATTGTTCGTACTCCCTCCTTTCCCCTGCAGCAGCCACTCACTGACACAGGGGAGCAGAAGCTGCTTGATTATGTCACCAGACCATTAAAAATAGGGAAGTATACAGATATTTTACTTACAAATTAGGCAGGATAAGTAGGAGGAATGGGTGGGAACATTTTTAAGAATAGATATATGTAGGCTTTTCCTCCACTTTAACCACTCCCTGTCCGGCCTATTGACAAATGACGGCAGGACGGGGGGTTCATCCTGTCTATTGGACATCTATTGATGTCCTCAGGATAACCTACGATCGCGCACACGTGCATCAAGGCGATCGGTGGTGTGGTGGGTCACTCAGACCCATCGCATTACCGACCGAGGTAAAAGGCTTCCATCGGAGCATTGTGACCAATCACAGCTGATCACAGTGTAAGAAGAGCCATTTATGGGCTTTTCCTCCGCTCAGGTCTGCAGACCTGAACAGTGGAGAGCCGATCGGCTGCTCTCCTGACGTGGGGGTAGGGTTGCCACATCATCCCTTTAATCCAGGACACATATGAATTACACAGGTTCTGTGGCTGATTAAGAGGATAATTAAACTCACTTGGTGCCTTATCTGCATTAAATTAGCCTCAGAACTTGTGTAATTCATATGTGTCCTGGATTAAAGGGATGATATGGCAACCTTACGTGGGGGAGGGTGGGCTGCGCTGAACGTTTATCAGTGCAGCCCCCCTCAGGATTGCCAAACTGGACCACCAGGGAGCCGACCAGGACCACCAGAGTGCTCCCCGCACCATAAGGAGGCCCCCCAGGACCACCAGGAAGACAATCAGGAGGCCACACAGGGACCGTCATGGAGCCCCCACTAGACCACCAGGTAAGGTCAAAACAGTGCACTGTAGGGATGGCACTGTGCCCATATGTGATGCCTGCCAGTGCCATCCCTAACAGTGCTATATGCACCGGTGCCCACCAGTGCCATGTACCAGTGCCCATCTGTGCCGCCTATCAGTGTCCACCTGTGCCACCTATCAGTGCCCACCATTGCCACCTATCAGTGCCCAGCAAAGCCACCTATCAATGCCCAGCAGTGCCACCTATCAATGCCCAGTGCCACCAATCAGTGCTGCCTATGAGTGCCTATCAGTGCCGCATATCAGTGCCCATCAGTGTTGCTTATCAGTGCCGCCTATCAGTGCCCATCAGTGCTGCATATATGTGCCCCATCATCCATGCAACCTTATCAGTGCCACCTCATCAGTGTCAATCTCTACTGACTCATCAGTGCCCGTCAGTCTAGCCTCATCAGTGTAGCCACATCAGTGCCTGTCAGTGAAGGAGAAAATGTACTTATACAAAGTTTTGTGACAGAAACAAGGGACAACTTTTTTTTTTCAAAATTTTAATTTTTTTTAATGTGTAGCCGCAAAAAATAAAAACCGCAGGGGTGATCAAATACCACCAAAAGAAAGCTCTATTTGTGGGAACAAAATGATAAAAAATCTTGTTTGGGTACAGCATCGCACGACTGCTCAATTGTCATTCAAAGCGCTACAGCACTGAAAGCTGAAAATTGGTCTGGGCGGGAAGTGTTATAAGTGCCCGGTATTGAAATGGTTAAAGTAGTAAACCACAGTTTTAGAATAATAAATAAATATAAATAAATAATAAATAAATAAAATAATAAAAAAATTCCCCTGCAAGGCAGTGTCATAATGTTCTAGTATGCATTGCATATTAGCACATCATGAGAGACTTACCTTAAAACAAAGTCCTCCAGTGGCACGCTGTCACCGCTGAGAGAGCTTCCATCTTCACGTGGTCTTTCTTCCAGGTAAGCAGCCTTCTGCTACATTAATGGCAGGGGGCGCAATGACGTCCCTCCTGTGAATGCGCACGGGAGCCCCAATTCATAGCACGGGCTCTGAAGGTCCGGCACTGTATGCTGGACCTTCAGAGCGCATGCGTCGGTGACGTCACCAGCTGCCTGCACTCTGAATATCTCCTAAACAGTGCTAGTTTAGAAGATATTCACAGTACCTACAGGTAAGCCTTATTATACTGTAGACTTACCTGTAGATATAAGTGGTAAAACAGGGTTTACTACCACTTTAAGTGTCTGTGTGTGTGTGTGGGGGGGGGTGTTAGTAAAAACACAACTCATCCACCTATTTTTATACGCTATCCCCAACAGCAAGTGTAATATAAGCCTTAGGCCCCTTTCACACATGCGGACCGTTGATGGGTCCGCCTGTCAGTTTTTCAGGGGGACCTGAAGGGACGCTCCATTCACCTCTATGGAGCGATGAATGTCAGCGATGACATGTCCGCTGACATCCAATCCGCTCCAATCTGCTAAATCCAGACGAATGGAAACCCTAATTTTCCATCTGTCTGGTGGATCGGATGAAAACGGACAGGCAGATCTGTTTTCATCTGATCTCCCATAGAGGAGAGTGGGGGCTCTGACAGGTTCATCTCAGCACAGTGAGCAGCGGATCAATCCCCGCTGAGCAGCGGAGTCCACCAGAGTGGACCCGCTAGTGTGAAAGAGCCCTAAGTGGGACTCACTTGATGTAAAATGTATTTCCACTTTTGCAAGCGAATTTGACAAGCCCCCACCATGTGATTGTGATGTGTTCCCATTCACACAGCATGCCAACAAATCACTTTTTTAAAAATATTACTTATCTTATTTAGCTGTTTGGAGCAGATTTTACTGTACATAGGCAGCTTCTATTGCTTTGAATACACGGCAATGTAATTTTAAAATGCATTATCACGATAGACGCAAGCCTAGAAATCTTTATTCCTTTGTTAGGAGATATATTCCTGCTCAGCTAGTTGTTAGATCTGCCAGCATTGTACAGACAGGGATAATTATGGCAAACACAGGTCCCCTCATAAATGGGGAGCAGTAGGGAGGATTTTTCAGTCTTGGCCATCTAAATGGGTAAGCTCGACCGTCTAGATTGTTGATCGACTCGTCCTTATATAGAGGATTGTTTCCTTATTTCTAAAGATCCGAACGCAGATAGCACTATTACGTAAAATTTTAATGTAACGGCACATAAGTTTCGTTATCTTCGACGGATACATGTCATTTTAGACGAGGTTTGTCGATTTATTCTATTCATTATAAAAATTTTTTCACTAAACAACCGTACGACACACTTACCCTTGTGTAGTGTTAGTGTACCACCCCCGAACAGTTTAAGCGAACGTTTTCACCTTTATGTAAAATGTAGTTCACTCAGGGTGAATCCCGAGAAAG
>BLSH010081069.1:1071535-1086644 GCA_018402905.1 Glandirana rugosa
GACTCTATAATAACGAATGAACATAAGCATACTAAGTAGATGTATAGTCTATGTACCCTATGTGTTTTACTTGATTAACTGTATAATTTCCACAAGGACAACTCAATGTAAAGAAAACTCAATGCAAATAAAACTCAATGCAAATAAAACTCAATGCAAATAAAACACTGAAAATGATTTTATACTAAGTGTCAATTGATTATGTTTTCCAGTCTTTTCAGATTCATCTTTAGTCTATGGCTATTCTATAGAGCACTTAATACCAAGGTTAATATAGGAGATGACAGCCTGTCTCAAATCTAGAACTGTAGTAATGTCAAATAATAAAAGCTATCCATCATTCAAAATGAAGAAGCAAACAGTAAAATAAATTATTCACTTTAGAAAATGTATTGCCAAGTAGATCTAACAGCTGGTCCACAGATGTGTGTAACATTCACAAGACAAGCCAGACATTTCTTTAAAGAATACAAGTAAGCAATAATATCTCAGAATGCAGAATCAGTATATCTGAGCTTTTCTAAACACAGGAGTAGTCACCTGAAAAGTATAAACAGCTTCTTATACCTCCTAGATCACTTTTCCCTGCATTTATATGTTTCCTGCTTTAAAGTGTATTTATAGTCAAAATCAGTGGTGTCCCGTCCATAAGGGGTGCATGGGCGTCTCCCCCCTAATCCATGCGCCGCCCCCCTGATACATGCAGGGTGCCAGACGCATGCATTTCAATGGGTTTTTTTTTTTTGAAGCACATGAATAGAACCTGAGACTTTAATTGGCTTCAAAAAAGGGTGGACTTGAGGCGCAGAGCACTGCACCCTGACCCCACTCAGTTGCATGACATTAGCGAATTAATAGTCTCCTCCCAGCCAATCAGGAAGCAGATCTTAAGACCCGATTAGCCATGAGGAGAAGCGACCGTATTGGCCACCGAGGAGGAAGCCGCCGAGAAGGAGGAGATGAAGGGTAAAGCCCTCCGGGGAGAAGGAGATGCAGGGTGAAGCTGCTGAAGAGGAAGCTGCCGAGGAGAACGAGACGCAGGGTGAAGCCGCTGAGGAGGAAGCCGCAGAGGAGAGGGAGATGCAAGTAGGAGATGAAGCTGCCCACGACCTAGATGGGGTAAGTATTTGGGGGGTTGGTGGGCGGACAAGCAAGTGATGGGGGGTGGGGGGATTGACTGATCGTCTGAACGACCGATTGACTGGGGGGAGTGGCGGATGGACTGTTTGCTTCCTTCCTTGGATTCAGTGACACTATGCACTGTTGATAGACACAGCATTTCACAGAGCCTGCCTTTGGAACTACAGAAGTGCTGAAAGGAGTCAGTATCACAGCTTGCTGGCATCAAGGTACCATGGGATATGTAGTCCTTTAGATATGGAATGTAAACCACAGAGGAGAAGCTGCAAAGCATGCAGGGAATCCAGGAAGTTGTGGAAACAGATGACCAGTAGTCAGGCAGCAATCACAGCATAATAGGAAATTTTCAAGTAAGCTTACGTTGTATTGTCAATAATACTTATAATTTATATTGTTATTACTACTCTGATGTAATATAATGAAAGTGTATGCTGTAACCATAGATCTCCTTTACATCAGGTTTAGCCCCATTTAGATGCATGTTTATGTGTATTTTTACCGCACTGGATCAACAGCAATTACGGCAATGGCACTGTTGCAGTGTGAAAAGGGGACATAAGAAACAACTGTTTTCTTTGTACCCTCTTCACATTGCAAAACTGCATTCAGGTAGTTGCAGAAAAATGGAAATGAGAATTAAATGTCATTTGGCTTTTTGATAAAGTTAAAAAAAAAGAAAAAAGTAAACAGTGCCTTATGTTGTAAAAACACAAGACACATGCCCCCCCCCCCCCCCTTCTACTGATGGCTAGCCTGCACACCAGAACAGATCATTTTAATGTGCACTGCAGTTAAGCCTGAAAAAATCATTAGAAATGTCCTCTGAATGCATACAAATGCAGGTTTGACAGTGCCAGTGTGAATGTGGCCTTAACGTTCCTGCTTCATTTCCACAACCTTCTTGGTTGTGGAATTTTTTTTTAAGTAGCATGATTGTTTTTGTGGCTATAAAATGAGTTGAAATGTTTTAAGGTAATATGCCAATATTATCCTTTTGCAAGCCTCCCCCTGGAACATCTGACCACGGGTTAAATAAGTAATTATATATATTTACTCTATGGCCCCTTTCACACGAGCGCCTACATGGAGCGGATTCTGCTTGTTCAGTGGGGGATCGCTCTGCTGATCCCCGCTGAGCAGGCGGATGACAGGTCCTGCCCGCTCTGCTATGGGGAAATCGGATGGAAAGGGACATGTCACCGCTGACATCCGCCGCTCCATAGAGGAGACTGCAAGGTCCGATCAGGTCCGCCTGATAAACTGACAGGCGGACCTGATCAGACAGCCCATGTGAAAGGGGCCTAAGGCTTCCTCGCACACTGCAGTTTAAAAAATTGGAAACGTCGGGGAGTTCCATGCACCTTGCAGTACTGACATTGTACCATGTTATTGTATTTTACTATTTCTATTGAATATTTTAATGTTGTCTAAATAAAAACGACTATGTTTTACTTATCTGTCTGGGTTTGCCTTTAATGTCCCGTTAAACCTTCTTCTGCCTATTTGCAACTTGAAAAAGCTCAGTACAGCGTTTTTTGTTTTTTTTTACTGATCTAAAATGCTGCCCATTGTATACAATGTGACACATATTTACACGTAGGTGCATAAACAAATGCTGCATATTCTTGAAAATAGAGAAATCTGGTTTTCTGCCCAGTGTTTTGCACCCATATGTACAAATAAGCGTGAATACGTGCATACGAACATACATATTTTGAATTTTCATAGATTTTGCCCTAACGAATATATTATATGAACAAATTCACATTCGTGCAAATACATGCAAATATGCGGGAATACGTGTAAATCAAGAGGCATAAATGCTGATGCTCAAACATCACTACCAGCGCCTAACTGACTTGACTGCCCAAAAAATATAATGCAGCACAGGAGTTAAAACTTGCCATTCATTTTAGGGGATAAACAGTCAAGTTACGATCCCAATGACAATGACGCATATCTGCGTCAAGACCTTTGGTGATGTAACCTGACAATAAAATGCTTGTAAGCAACAGCAAGACCCCTGTTATTTTATTGTTTGCATTGTTTGCGTATCTTTTCATAAAGACGTGTTATATAAAATAGAAAAAGCCTACAGATAAAGCTTTATAGCTTCTATAGGAGTTTATAGGCCATCCAGAGAAAAAAGGAAAAGGGTCTCAAGGGTGCTGATACACAGCAGAAGACTCTTGTATGGGGATGGTTAAAATGGAAAATGACTTTAATATTAATTATACAAACGACTAGCACTGATTAATATACAGGCTTTTACATCCACTCATCAGTCTCATCTTGTTCAATTTTCATTCAATTTTAATAGGAATAGGTGCTGTTTCCCTGTCATTTAGTTTTCAGTAATCCACAAAACATGCATGATTGGGGGAAACATGGTAGCTAAAACATGAAACTCCCATTTACATTAAAGCATGTGTAATGGAAAGTTAGAATTTGTCAGGTTTAATTAAATATCACTTCTAACAGGAAAGAACATGATTTGTTACGTTGGCCTCTTCTACTTTCAAGTAGAAACTCAGGCAAACAAAAAAAAAGTGAAAATACCAAAATACCTGTACATGGCCTGCTGGACTTGCCAAAGGCTTTGTAATTATGCATAGCTAGCCTTATGTTTAAAGGGGTTGTAAAGGCAGTAGGTTTTTTTTTCTTAATGCATTCTATGCATTAAAGATGAAGTAAACGCAGATTGGGTTTACTTCCTCTATATTCCCCTGCAAAGTAGATGCATAATGGGCTACTATGCATCACATAGTAGCCCATTATGTGCCACTTACCTGCAAATGAAGCCTGCAATGTCCAGCCCTGTCCCCTATGCTGGCAGTGTCCATCTTCTGCCCCTCTTCCTTTCGGGGGCCACGATCTCTGGCTCTGTGACTGGCCGGAGCCTCCTAGAATATACGTTGGGGTGTTTATTTTTCAAAATGGGGTCATTTTTGGGCGTTTCAATTGTTCTGGTTGTTCTGGTGCTCCAGGGCCTTCAGAAGTGCAAGAGGTAGTCAAGAAATGAGATGTGTAATTTATGTCCCTAGAACGCCTGATGGCGCTGTGTAAAAGTCTCACACATGTGGTATCGCTATACTCAGGAGAAGTAGTAGAATGTGTTTTGAGGTGTAATTGGTGGTATGCATATGCTGGGTGATGAGAAATAACCTATTAATATGACAATTTTGTGGGAAAAAAAACAGAAAAAAAAATCTTAATTTTACAAATAATTGTGGGAAAAAAATTACAACTTCAAAAAACACGCCATGCTTCTAACTAAATAATTTGGACTGTCTACTTTCCAAAAAGGGGTCATTTGGGGGGTATTTGTACTTTCCTGGCTTGTAAAGCCTCGTACACACTGGATGACGATCGTATACAACAGGTCGTACTAACGACCGTTGTATGCGATATCGATCGTTCGTATGCGCAAATAGAACAGCCAAACATACGACGGTCGTACAAGGGAGTTGTATGAGCAAACTAGAAAACTTGGTCGTACCAACAAGCGCTCATACGACAGTTGTATCGTGTGTACAGAGCAGTTGGTACAACAAGTTGTACTGTGCAAAACACGCATGTTCTGAAGTCAGGAACGGCCGGATGCTAATTACATGCACCTGAACGTTCTTTCTGTGCTTGTACGATTGTGTAGTGCAGTCAGTATGCAAGTTACATTATGCAACATACGATTTGCGACGATCGTACGTACGATCGTCGTCCCGTGTGTACGAGGCTTTAGGGTCTCAAGAAATGAGAAAGGCCGTCAGTACATCAAGTGTGATCAATTTTCAGTGATTGACACCATAGAGTGTAGACTCTATAACTTTCACAGAGACCAAATAATATACACTTATTTTGGTTATTTTTACCAAAGATATGAAGCACTATAAATTTTGGCCAACATTTATGAAGAAAAATGACTAATTTACAAAATTTTATAACAGAAACAAAGAAAAATGCTTTTTACAAAATTTTCAGTTTTTTTCCATTAATAGCGCAAAAAATAAAAACCCCAATGGTGATTAAATACCACCAAAAGAAAGCTCTGTTTGTGTAAAAAAAAAAAAGGATAAAAATTTCATATGGGTACAGTGTAGTATGACTGAGTAATTCATTCAAAATGTGAGAGTACTGAAAGCTGAAAATTGGTCTGGTTAGGAAAGGGGTTTAAGTGCCCAGTAGTCAAGTGGTTAAAAAAAACCACAAGACTTTACAATCGCTTTAACAACCCTCTGCCACACTACATTCCCTGGCTTAGTTTTATAGCATCTTGCGCGACATTAAAATGTTTTTGCTGCTGTGATTTAACTTCATGTTAGAGGGTGGCCACCCTCTCTTACACACTCTCGAGATGGACTATGGACTATGTCATTTGTGGTGTGCGCAATTCACATGACCACCACTAACATGCAATGCTTGTTCTATATAAATGGAAATGAGAGGGAAATGGTTCAGAAACTCATGGAGGACACTGCAGGAGGCAAAAAAACACATTAGGAAACAATTTAACCTCTTGGCACCAGCCGCAGGCAAATGGGCAGTCTCTCGGTGGCTCTCGTGTGCCATGTGCGCTCCTGGAGCAGTTACTGGTGACTAACAGAAAGCAAGCAGCAATTGGGAGCTTTTCGATCATGTGACCGCCATGCCAGCAAATCACGATCATAAACCCCATACTTTAAGGGGTTTAGAATGCTTGGAGGAGCCGTCTCCAAGGGGTTAATGAAAACTAGATTATCTGGCTATGTGTATGGATTATTTTTGAAAAATAAGGATATCATGTACAGCCCGTTCACACTAGAATCTTTCCCACACTGCATTCCAATTGCACTGCCCTTGCAATCTGCAGTGGGTGTGTGCAAAGTTAATGACACCCCAAATGCAGGTCACAAATGCGGTGCGTTTGCCCGCACTCGATCGCATGGTACAAAACAAAAGTACCATGCAATCCGGTTGCAGTGCCTTTCAAAAAGTAGTGCATGCACTACTGTTGGTAGGGAGTGGTGCAACATTACGCTGCACAGTACTGTATGTGAATTGCATAGGAACAGCACAGCATTCCTATGCGATTCCAATGCAGTTCCTAGTGTGAATGGGCATTTAATGTCGCATTAAGCCTCCAGCCTGCTCACTGGCCAGTGAAACTGCATGATCACATCACTCATTTCATTCCAATAACCAGTTAAGTGACAGCGAAAGTTAAAAAGCTGGACGAGAGTGGCTGTGCAGTGTGGCAGAAATGTGTACATCACAAGGCTGGATGATCAGAAACATGAACCTTTTAGTAAGAAAAACAGCTTACAGATATGTATGTATTTTAAATGTGTGTATAGTTTGCATGGACTCTATTCTTAAAGTCCACCTAGGCATTGGGATCACTTTTGTAGCAGTTTCACCCCTCCCCAAACACCCTTACACCCTTGTAGGCTAAACACCTGTACGGCCACCCGGGTCACGGTTTGGGTGGGCATGAAAGCCCATTCATTTGAATGAGCTGCCGTGTCTCACAACACGCAGAGAAGAAGTCCACACTCTATTTTTTAAATTGCAGCCCACGCGGGAACCTCAGTTCCCAGTACAGTTGCGACTTTCAATGCGGGTGGCGTGCCATTAGGATTAATGGCCCCCGCACACAGGTCCCCCAATTCTCTGTGTAGGTGGTTGCGGCTGACAGTATTTGTGCAGGTCCCACAGCATCAATACCTGTACAGATGTGAACCTAGCCTTCAAAAAAAAAAAATGTACATACATACTTTTTTTATTTTCAACTACTGTTGGTCAATTATATTTTGTATTCTTTTCCCAAGCTGGACTTGGGTTTACTACAACCATATGAAAAGGATACTTTACTCTGGATTGCGATTAAAAAAGTGATAATATTTTGATAAATTTTTAGCTATTTCAAATGCCTGTCTGTTAGAAATGGAAATTGATACAGTATGTTGTCTAAGAATGCGGAAAACATTTTATAGATCTAAGATCTCTGTACAAATGGGACCACCTCTCTCCTCCAATATATACTTATTTTCACGGTGAACCTAATCCCCTGGCTTATCCGCCTCTACAACATCATCAGCGCCTGACACTGAGCAATCATCATTGCTTGACCCAACGCAGACACAATGTAGACACATCGCTATGGAATCTAACAAAATCTGTGGATAATCGTTACATTCATGAACAAATGTTGCCTGAAGGAAGTCCTACAGTTGACACCACCAGCAACATTTTGGTTTTTATGAACTGGCAAATATTCAAGAAAAGAAAAAAATGAAGGGTGCTTTGACTGATTGTGAGGGAGAACTGCAAGTATAACATGTATTTCTTTTTATTTCAAATGGGCAGAATAACTTTCTGCAGCCCTTTCGACCCCCATACCCCAGCAGCCAGGAGTTAAAATGTGGATTTTTTTAACCACTTCAGCCCTGGAAGGATTTCACACTTCAGGACCAGAGCACTTTTTGCGATTCGGCACTGCGCCGATTTAACTGACAATCGTGCGACATTGTACCCAAACAAAATTTGCATCCTTTTTTTCCCACAAATGGAGATTTCTTTTGGTGGTGTTTGATCCCTTTGCATCATTTCTGATCACCGCTATAAACAAAAGAAGAGCGACAATTTTGCAAAAAAAAAACACACATTTCTTACTTTTTGCTAAAATGCAAATCCAAAAAATATATATAAAAAAAACATTTTTTTTTCATCGGTTCTGGCCGATTTATATTCTTCCTCATATTTTTGGTAAAAAAAAATCGCAATCAGCGTTTATTGAATGGTTTGCGTAAAAGTTGCCGCGTTTACGGATGATGAGAATTCATTTCTGGGGTTTTTATTTTTTTTTATTTTTTACTAGTAATGGCAGTGATCTGCGATTTTTAGAGGTACTGCAATATTGTGGCGGGCATATCGGACCATTTTGACACTTTTTTGGGACCATTGGCATTTATACAGCGATCAGTGCTAATGCACTGATTACTGTGTAAATGCCATTGGCAGTTAAGGGGTTAACCTGGAGGGGGCGCTCAAAGGGTTAACTGTGTTCCCTGGGTGTGTTCTAACTGTATGGGTGCTGGGCTGACAGGGGGAGGGGAGTGATTACGGCTTCCATATACAGGAAGCCTGTGATCACAGTCTTTCCCCCTCTATGAGAACAGAGATCCGTGTTTACATACACGGACCTTCCTTCTTTCACTGCGGGGGGGCCATCGCGGGTAGCCGGCGACAATCGAGTCCGCCATACCCGCTCCCTGGCCCCCCTGGAACACAGTGAGCGTGCGAGCGTGCCTCCGGCGGCGCACGCGTGCTCACAGTGCGGGATCTCACAGCCGCCGTGGGATATCCAGCCACTTTGTCACCATCAGGCGCTGGTCAGCGGTCGGCAAGTGGTTAAAGGGGCTACAATAGCAGTGATTTTTAGGCTTCATAACATGCCTCCACATGTTGTCTTTTGTAGCATACCCTCAAACTGGCCATACACTCATAGAATTTAGTTTGAAAATTTACATTTCAAGAACTTTTGATCAATTTTCTAATAATTAGTGGTGCTAGTGATGAGAAAATCTGAAGGAGCAGGATAGAATATTTCTTTTGAATGAATGAATTTCTAACAGTGAACATGGTTTTTGTTCAGGAAAGTCCTTTCACTCCAAAATTGAATGTTAAAACAAATGTTAAAACAAATGCCCTTTGAGCTCCCTGTGGTGTGGTCTTCTGAACCACCCTGTGGAGGGCCTTCCTGACCCCCTGTAGAATATGTTCTTGTTGTATTTGCATAGCTGTGTTAGGACTGGGGGTGAAACAGGAAGTAGGAAGTTATGAAGTGAAACTAGAGGAATCAGTCTTACATGTGCCTCTCTGCTGGCTGAATAAACAAGCTCCTCAGAAGAACTACCTGACTACTCATCATTACTTCTGCAAAATTGACCCCCGCCATAATATTCTCTCCTGACCCCCCATAACCATACCTTCCTGGCCCCCCTGTACTCTGCCTTCCTAACCCCCCCAGTACCATGCCCCCTGACCCCCAGTACTGTGCCCTCCTAAATCCCCTGTACTGTACTTTCCTGACCTACCTGCACACTTCCCTGCTGACTCCCTGTCCTTTACCCTGCTGACTCCCTGTCCTTTGCTCTACTGATGCCCTGTTCTCTGTCCTGCTGACCCCTGTCCTCTGCCCCACCTACTGCTGACCTCTGGACACTGCCCTACATACTACTTACACTGGCCAGGTTAGCATTGAGGCCAGTCAGTCTTGAAACTAGTCAAACAAATCAGCCTGCAGCACCAAATGTTCTGCCTTCATGATAGACTCCTATATCAGTCTTGTAGGGGTGACCAATTACTCCCCAGACATGAAAAAACTTGTGAATAAAAATGAGTTTCTTGCTGGAACCAACATTTAAGGTAGGCTAAGTATACATGTTTACAGTGACATTTGTTTTTATTAGCTTTTTATAAGTTTTCTTCATGCCACCCATACGTTTTATTGGGTGGTTGCTAATAAAATTCTTTAAAAAAATGGGACACCACACCATAGTGATCCTTGATCTCTTCCTTGTTGTACAGGTAGATCTCCACCTCCCAAAGGTTGCCTACTCCTGGTGTACACTCTACGTAAAATATACTGTAACTAAAACCAAAATTTATTTTCCATGTTGGTTAGAGAACAGTAAAGAGGGATCAAACCCGTCAGCTTTTTTTTTACATCTGTGCCCCATCAATAAGATTTCCCATCATTTCCTGTAGAAAAAACAGGAAGTTAGATTAAGTATTTGCAATGTAAGGGAAGTCCCCTCTGAGACAGCTATCAATGTAATAAGTGTCCCCATTGGAAGATTTCTCCTCTGTTTCTGTTCTGATGACAACTCAAATTTTTAGTTTCTCATATACTTTTCGTCCCGGCGATAGAGGTCACCAGGACAATAGGTAGAGTGTATTTCCCTAATGGATCAGTGAAAAAAAACCCCAAAAACTGACATAGGTACTAATCCCTCACCACACTATCCAAAACCAAAATAAAAATGTTGGCTTTATATACACTCTAAAGGTGAATTCCAGCTATACACAGAAAAAAGCCTTAGAGCTGCCCCCTCCTAAAATATACACTAACTAAACTGTGTAAGAAAGATGTACTGTATATACTTACCTATTTTCAGGCCATGTGATTGGACTTACCTGTGTCAGCCAGTGGGGCTCGCCTCTTACCTGTCTGCTCACAGTCTTCTATTGAATGCACACCGAGTTGTGCATGCACAATTCAACATGCAATTCTGTCTGTGCTGGAATGGCAGAATCCTGTCCACCTGAGTAGAATGATCGAATTCCCCAATAGGCCAATCAAGAGGTTAAAAACCCGGGACCCCGAAGTAGCCAAGGAGAAGAAGGCAGTAGCTGACAAGGGATTTAACAGCTGCTTTGCTGGAATGGGGAGGTGAGTATTTCTTGGAGATTATTTATGCTTTAAAGTCAAACTCCAGCTATCACCTAAGGCAGTTACAGCAGTTAATTTTTTGTTTTTTTTCCTTTTGGGAAAAAAAAATTGCAGAAATGAATAAAAGCTTGTCATTGTAAGCACCCTTGTCAAGGCTAATTCGCACAGAATGGCCAGCTGCCAGAGAGGTAAACCGCAGTGATTGTAAGCTGCTGGTGGTTGAAAAAAAATACTGCAAGGCAATGTCATAATGTGCTAGTATGCATCGCTACTAGCACATTATGAGAAACTTACTTTAGAACAAAGCCCTCCAGTGCCGCAATGTTAATGCTGAGGCGGCTGACATCTTCCCCCGTCTTCGTTCTGGGTTCACAGTCTCCGACTACATGAGTGGACGGGGGTGCAATGATGTTACTCCTGCACATGCGCGTGGGAGCTTCCGTTTACGGCACGGACTCTGAAAGTCTGAAGGGTACTGTAAGCCGGACCTTCAGAGCGTATGCTCCGATGATGTCATCGGCTGCATGCACTCTGAATATCTCCTAAACTGTGCAAGTTTAGGAGGTATTCACAGTACCTACAGGTAAGCCTTATTATAGGCCTACCTGTAGGTAAAGGTGGTAGTACAGAGTTTACTACAATTTTAAGGCCATACACTGATCAGTATTCGGCCAGACCCTGCTGAACCGCCTGAAGTTTGATCCATGTATGGCCAGCTTTAAAGGATAAGTTCACTTTTGTAAAAAAAATAATAAGTGCACATCTTTTTGTAGGTAAAAAAATGTTTTTTTTACTAGGAGCGTGCAAAGCATTGCACTTGTGATCAGTGGATTGTGGGTGCAATTCAAGGCTCCTGCAGACTGGCAGTGTAAGCTGTCTGCTCGCACCTAGTACCACAATGACATTAAAGCGGAGCTCCAGCCAAAAGGGGATTTATACAAACAAAAAAAATCCGACAACTTAAAAAAAAAAAAAAACAATATTTTTTACTTTTTGCTATAATAAATATCCAATAAAAGAAATAAAAAAAAACGAATTTCTTCATCAGTTTAGGCCGATATGTATCCTGCTACATATTTTTAGTAAAAAAAATCGCAATAAGCGTATATTGATTGGTTTGTGCAAAAGTTATAGTGTCTACAAAATAGGGGATAGATTTATGGCATTTTTAAAATTATTTTTTTTTTTACTAGTAATGGCAGTGATCAGAGATTTTTTAGCAGGACTGTGACATTGCGGCGGACAGATCGGACACTTTTGACACTTTTTTTGGGACCAGTGACATTTATACAGCGATCAGAGCTTTAAATAGCCACTGATTACTGTATAAATGACACTGGCAGGGATGGAGTTAACACTAGGGGGCGATCAAGGGGTTAAGTGTTCCCTAGGGAAGTGTTTCTAACTGTGGGGGGAGTGTAGTGACTGGGGGTAGAGAGAGATTGCTGTTTCTGAACACTAGGAACAGACAATCTCTCTCTCTACTCCCCTGTCAGAATGGGGATCTGTTTGTTTACATTGACAGATCCCCATTATGGCTCTCTGTGGTGCGATTGCGGGTGGCCGGCTGGCGGACATCACGGTTGATGGCCACACGCATTGTCTCCAGGAACACGCTGTGGGCACGCGCGCCTGCTATACCCATTGAAGGGACCGTTGTACCGGTACTGCGATTTGCGCAGCCGAACCAATCTGACGTAGTATAACTGTGGCAGCTGGTCGATAAGTAGTTAAGGACTCCCCCGCTCCTCTTGGCACTTTTGAGGAGTGGGGGGGGGGGGGCGACAGGTACCCGATTTTGAGCCACGGCGCTCGGAAATGGAAGTTCTCCTCCCTCCCTCCCCCCTGCAGTCTTCTGGGACACAGACAGGTCCCAGAAGACTGCATCCAGCATTCATGATGCGCAGAGCAACTTGCGTATGCGCAGTGGGCACCCAGCTGTGAAGCCGCAAGCTGTCACAGCCGGGTGCCCATAGAAAAGATGCCGGAGGAAGAAGATAGCGGGTAAGAGCGACTGGGGTGAGCACACCGCTGGATCATGGGACAGGTGAGTGGCTGTTTTTTTAAAAGTCAGCAGCTACAATTTTTGTAGCTGCTGACTTTTTTTTTTTTTTTTCACAAGTGGCTGGAATTCCGCTTTAAGCATCAATTAACTACCTAGAGCACTCATCAGTGCCCTGGTAGTTCATTTAGAACTACAACCCAAGAGCCTCAAAGGATGTCAGTACTTGTAATTCTCCCATTCTCAGAACCCCGTGAATGAATGACACCAGGTGGAAGGAGCCCCACCTGGCAGCTTTTTTAAAAATTTGTAACAGCGAATGCTGGGAGAAGATCCCTAGCTCCCTGTCACAATGGGGGATCAAGGGGGTGTGGGAATTTCTCATGTTATATGTTACACCCTGAATACATGTTACAAAAGGTGAACTTATCCTTTAAGCTTTGAAAATGAAAACCAGAAGCTGATTGGTTGCCATGCATATCTGCTCCAGATTCTGGTTGCTCTGGCTTTGATAAATTTTTCTCAATGAATTTTGTTTGTTTTTGGTTTAATACAACTTTAACCCCTTGGAGCCAGTGTTCTGTCGAGAGTGCAGATCGTCAGATTATGCTTCCGACGATCTGTGCATGTGCAGTAGTGACATGCTGATCAGCTGGCGTGATGTCAAGACTGCGTATGCGCAGATCGTCAGAAGCATTATCCGACGATCAGCAAGGCTCTGTAGTGATCGACAGAACACTGGCTCTTCCTTGTCATGTCATCTGATTGATCGGGGTAGTTTGTGCCGAGCACCCGCGCACCAGGGCGGTTGCATTCAGAGCCCCGGCGGACACCCCATAGATCTTGGTGGCCTCTGTGATCAGGTAGGGAACTCTCTCCTGCAGGCAACTGGACACCCTGACAAGGTAGACCCCAAGGAAGCTTCAGCCGGTGAAGAACAGGTTCTATCCTTAATCCCGATCAAACATGGTGGCCGTACACGGCATACAGCAAATATGCACCGTTAGTTTAGTTCCGAATAGAAATTCGGACGAATTTTCATTTTTCGGAAGTTCGTATGTATCCAAATTTCCGAATTACAATAGTACCGAATTCGACTAATTTTCTAATAATTTTCGAATCGTTTTCAAATACTTTTTGAATTCAAATAGTTTTGGAATTCAAAAATGTTTCAAATTCCAAGTTTTCAAATTCGAATTTGAAAAGTCCTCGAATTTGAATCCTTTTCCAATTTCCAAAGAGAACAAAATAGAATAGAAAACAAAGGAATAGAACAGAAAAAAAAAACCAATAGACTAGAAAATAATATAACAGAAAACAAAAGAATAGAATACAACAGAGTAAAACAGTTCTGTTCCACTCCACCACATTATATTCTTTCATTTTATGTTATATTACCCCTATTGTATTCTATCTTTTTCCATTCTATTCCTCCACTTTCCACTCCACCCCATTCTCCTTGGAAAACAATTTGAAAATGATTTGAATATGAAAACGATTTGAATTTGAATACGATTCGAATTTGAAAACTTTTCAGATTAGAAAACTATTCGAAATTGATTTGAAAACTTTTCTAATCGATTTGAAAATGAATAAACTAAACAAATTCCGAAAACGGATTAAACGAATGAAACAAATCTAACTAAACGAACTTATGTAAATAACGAATCGAAACTAAACTAAACAAATTTTTTCGCTTTGCACATGTCTAGCACAGAGTGCCCCATTCAATGGGATGACATGACAAGGAAGAGACAGTGTTTTGCCGATTGCAGCAGAGCTTTGCTGATCGTCTGATAATGCCTCCCATAGGTGTGCGCAGCCTACTGCATTAGGGTGTGCACCCCAAAGCTCACACACTAGGGCAGAGATTGGTGTCAGTAGCTTTTTTTTTATTTTTTATTATTTTTTTACAATTTTATTTCTTAATATTTTTTTACAATTTTTTTTAGCAGCCCCATTAGGGGGCTTTGAAGAAATATCAGGGGTTTAAACAGGGGGAATCTATGCCACATGGGGTAATTAGGGTGTACCTGGGCACACTTGGCACATCCTGTGTGCATGTCTATGATGCCTCTTAGGAGCGGTGCATGCGCAACCTTGATGTCACGCCAGCTGATCGGTAGATCAGCTGGCATGACGTCACTACTGTGCATGAGCAGATCGTTGGAGGCATTATCTGACGATCTGCACTATTTGACAGAACACCGGTGCCTGCCAGCCCCTTAAGGGGATTAGAATGCCAGGTGGTGGGTGAGGCGTATGGTTATGTGACTGGCTTTCATGGCCATCACATGATCATAAAGCTCCTGCTCACAAGAAGCGATCAGTAGCTTTCTGTTAGCCTGCATTCACATAGGGGAGACCCGACTTCGGCGTGACTTCGCTAGGCGATTTCAGCATGACTTCCAGCGCGACTTCAAGGACCTCAGGCGACTTTACAACAAGACTTTTGCCAGGCAACTTTGCCTTGACCAATCAGAGAAGAGAGGGAGGGGGCTGCCTAAAAATAAATTCTATTCTTTTAACTGTAAAGT